>CM073459.1:32561007-33161007 GCA_037074485.1 Delonix regia | reverse complement strand
AGAAGGTTTAAAGGTAATTAACTAGCTACTTAAACAAGTTTGGATGTTCAACTTCACCAGTTGTGTTGCCTTTTTGATATTCTGTTCTATTTCAGTGTTGTCTTCTTTTGTCAACGCTGCCATCGGAGATTGTGGGTGAAAAGATGGAACCAGAAAGGTTATATGATTCCGTCAATCTCCTATTGTCCCTTCAGGTGAGTGCTTTGTTTGTGATTTGATTGATGTTCTTCTTGTGATTCACTGGAACTCCAAAATTGACATAATATATTGCAGAGTAAAAAGGGCGGGTTAGCAGCGTGGGAGCCAGCCAAAGCCCAAGACTGGTTGGAAGTAAGAACTATATTAAATTTACATTTGAATTAAAGTGAACAAAATAAATGAATGCGATAGCCAATAATACTCTAACTTTTGTGGAATAGGTGCTAAATCCCACAGAATTTTTTGAGGACATTGTTGTTGAGCATGAATATGTAGAATGCACTGGGTCAGCAATTCAGGCTTTAGTATTATTTAGTAAGCTATATCCAGGGCATAGGAAGAAAGAGATTGAAGAATTTATAGCCAAAGCTGTTAAATTCCTTGAAGATACACAAACAGAGGATGGTTCATGGTATGGAAATTGGGGTATTTGCTTCACTTACGGTACTTGGTTTGCACTTGGTGGCCTTGCTGCTGGTGGTAAGACTTACACCAATTGTCCTGCCATGCGCAAAGCTGTCAATTTTCTACTCACATCTCAAAAGGAGGATGGTGGGTGGGGAGAGAGCTATCTTTCAAGCCCAGAAAAGGTAAATCACTATCTTTTAATTTGAGTATGGTGAACAATTTTTGTGGCTAATTTCGATTTTTATAAACCACATAGAAATACGTGCCACTCGAAGGAAGTCGATCAAATGTTGTACAAACAGCATGGGCAATGATCGGTCTACTTCATACTGAACAGGTGAAGAGAGACCCAACTCCTCTGCATCGTGGAGCAAAAGTACTCATTAATTCTCAGCTAGAGGATGGGGATTGGCCGCAACAAGTGGGTACCTCGTACTCGCCCATTTGATATAATTTATTTAACTTCATACATCAATTATTGGTGGACTTTAATGTGCACGTGTGACTCATTTTCAGGAAATCACTGGAGTATTCATGAAGAATTGCATGTTACATTATCCAATGTATAGAAATATTTTCCCAATGTGGGCTCTGGCTGAATATCGTCAACGAGTTTCGTTGCCTTCCACACTTAATTAGTACAGCATAACAAGATTTAAATAAAGCACGCAATGGAAATCCCACACCTCAATCCGAATTCATACCACATATAATTGAGCTTTACTACCTCATCTATTTGTCGTATGTACAACTCCATTCCATGTGACATTGTAGAGAAAATATTAACACACCTATGTGACAAAAATAGAGAAAAAATATGCATATTCTTATTCCTTTTATGTCATTCTTTGACCTTGACAATTTACCATGATATGTATTTTGCTCTTGTTTTTTCACTCTTTTTCTTTATCCACTTACATATTGTTAAAGATCAAGGGACAAATAATATTATTGTAAGAGTATATATATATATATATATATATATATATATATGTATGTATATAGTATTGAAAGTTTCTTTGACTTGTCAATTGTTTTAAAATTTGATATTATACGTTCAAGTTACAATATGATTGTTTTTGAGATATATAACTGAAGAGGGTAGTATAGGCAAGGAGTAGAATGGAATATATGAAAATGGTTAAAACTTGGAAGTTCTAATTATATATATTATAATAAAACTCTAATAATGGGAAAGCCAATCCTAGTATGGAACCCAAAAGGACACGGTTTGACAGCTCAAAAGTAGAGAGTATCGAAAATCAGAGGCCGCCCTTGGAGCTCTCTCGCACACAGCTGAAGTTTGAAAACCAACCAAAAATAAGGTGGCACACGGGGGCCATGAAAAAAAAAAAAGAAAAAGGTCTTGGTTGAGGCCACATCAATGTACAGCAATCCTTGACACCACCATTCTAATTAAGCCTCCATCTAAAACCACGTCTCACGACAAATATCAAACCAAAACAAAACTCACATGCTGTCCAATCCCATTCCTTCCCTCCATATCTGGGCCTTGGCTCTCCTCTCCCTTCCACTTTGCTAATGGGCGCGCACGCCGCTTTGCCTGTGCGCGTTCCTGCAGCATCGTCCCACTCCTTCTTCTTCCTCCTCCTCCTCCTCCTCCTCCTATCGTCATCATGTCCCTCCTTCTCCTCCGCCGCCCCCTCTGATGTCGATGCCCTCTGGAAGTTCAAAAGCTCTCTCACAAATGTGGTTGCCCTCAGCAGTTGGGATCCCTCGGTCAACCCAAAGCCACCCTGCTCCGGTAACATTCCCAACTGGGTCGGCGTCTTCTGCTTCAACGACACCGTCTGGGGCTTCCGCCTCGAGAACATGGGTCTCACCGGCAACATTGACATTGAATCTCTTGCTTCTATGCACCACCTCCGCTCCATTAGCTTTATGAATAATACCTTTGCGGGCCCCATTCCCAACATCAAGCGCCTCAAAAATTTGAAGTCCCTCTACTTGTCCTACAATCATTTCTCCGGAGACATTCCTGACGATGCATTTGCGGGTATGAATATGCTCAAGAAAGTTCATTTGGCCAATAACCAGTTCACTGGTAAAATCCCTTCCTCTCTTGCCACCTTGCCTAACCTCATGGCTCTCAGGCTTGACGCCAACAAGTTTCATGGCCGAATCCCTGACTTTCGAAGCAACAAGTTGAGGATTGTCGACTTCTCTAACAATGAGTTGGAAGGTCCCATCCCCACCAATCTAAGCACTTTCAACGCCTTCGCCTTTTCGGGTAAATAACAAAACAAATAATCATTTATACTTTTCAACTAGAGAATTCAAATTCATTATAGATTTTGAATTTGGCGTATATAAAATGCAGGGAACGCACATTTATGTGGGAAACCTCTGCAGAATGCATGTGCCTCGATGCCCTATGCAACCATGGAAACGACGAAGACCGTCATCCTCAAGATTCTGCTTATTCTCATAGTGACAGCACTGGTTGTAGTGGTGATCATTGGGGCAATCATGATAGCCCGTATGAGGGCCAGCCGAACAAGCCGGCGACACTCAGACGATTCAATGTCAACGTTTCGAAGCCAGCCATCTAATAAGTACGTTCCTCCTGTTCTGGCGAACACCAAAAACATGGCGGAAGTTGATAGTAAGCTGCAGCCGGATCAGAACACCACTCATTACCATGCGCAACCAAAGAAGGGGGAAGCAGGAAAGTTGACATTTGTGAGGGATTACCATAAGAAGTTTGACTTGCAGGACTTGCTGAAAGCGTCTGCTGAAATTCTAGGGAGTGCCTCATTTGGGTCTTCCTACAAGGCTGTGATGAGGGACGACCAAGCCGTGGTTGTGAAGAGGTACAAGCATATGAACAATGTGGCTAGAGATGAGTTCTTTGAGCACATGACAAGGCTAGGCAATCTCTCCCATCCGAATCTTCTCCCCCTTGTCGCCTATTATTATAGGAGAGAGGAGAAGCTCTTGCTCTCAGACTATGTTCCCAGGGGTTGCTTGGCCAGCCATCTCCATGGTAATATTTATATTAGTATTCTATTCCTTGAATGAATGATTTCTTGAATTATACATATATATTTCAATTACTGTCTCTTGTCCGTATGCATGCAGGTAATCATAACTATCAACAGCCGGGGCTTGATTGGCCTACTCGGTTGAAAATTGTAAAAGGTGTAGCCAAGGGTTTGTCATACCTGTACAATGCACTGCCCAACCTGGTTGTGCCTCATGGTCATCTGAAATCGTCCAATGTTCTGTTGGATGAATCGTTTGAGCCCGAACTCACCGATTATGCACTCATTCCTGTCATCAACCTGGATCATGCCCAACAAATCATGATGCCTTACAAATCGCCCGAGTACGCACAACTTGGCCGCATTACTAAGAAGACTGATGTGTGGAGTTTCGGCATTGTTATTCTGGAGATCTTAACTGGAAAATTCCCTGAGAACTATCTCACTCACAGGCATGACACTAATTCAGACATTGCCAGTTGGGTGAACACCATGATCACCGAGAAGCGCACGGGTGAAGTGTTCGATGTTGAGATGGGAGGAGTCGAGAACAGCAAAGGTGAATTGCTCAAACTTTTGAAGATTGGCTTGAGTTGCTGTGAGGAGAACGTGGAAAGAAGATTGGACATGAAGGAAGCTCTTGAGCAGATTGAGGAGTTGAAGGATGAGAGTGATGGAGAATATTCTTTGTTTGTCACTAGCGAACGGGATGCTTTTCAGATTATATGATTCACACTGTTAGCAACTGATTATCACTTGGGCTTTGGAAGCAACTATGTACAGAAAACTTAAGTGCATCATGGTTTTCCCCCCATAAGATGAATATGCTATCTAATTAACCTCACTTTGTTCTTATAAGTTTTGTCTCTGCAATTTTTCTTCTTTTGTAATTAGGTAATTCTGGTGATTTCTCTAACTAGCTCCTTTTTTGTACTTTCTTCACATAGAACTAGTTTGATTTAAAGGGTTTCTTAACTCGTCTGATCTCCTTTGTATTGTCACGCCATAGCAAAAGTCCTCACCTTATGGGTCAGTTGTGCACTCTCCTCTGATATATAAGAGAAAATATTAATATAATAATTTTCAATCAACTGGTAAAATTGATTGTTTGATATTCGGACCACAAAAAGTATATTTGCCGAAGTAAAATTTTAATGATTACAAACCGTCCTATACATTATAAATTCCTTGAAAATAAAATATATTTTTGCTGTGTTCTTCAGCGGAAATTTAAGCGCACCGATTTAACAATTGTTCAAATATGTTAGTAAAGGTATGCTAATAATAATGATTACAATAGATATTCACCAGTACTTTGAGTCCTATGAAGATACTAGTAACCCCAAATTGTTATCTTTTAGTCATTGATTACTAACACATTTGTAAATCTATGTACACTATACCAGCACTGAGCAACGAGTTCACGAGCTGAGATTTGTCTACTAGAAGTTACTTATGCTATACAAGCGTATTTTTTGAATAAGTTTTATTGTATATTATTCATCTTATTCGATAATCTTTATGAACTGTATATAAACTAATTTCAAGTAGGAAAAAATAAATTTTATTGATAATGACGATGAAGATGATCTTAATAATAATAATTAGTAAGACGATTTATTAAGACTGTTCTTGAAAAGAAATTAGAGAGTTAATGACAATGTAAATATAAAGGACAAGTCGAAAAATATTGAAAGAAAAAATAAAACACAGAGAGAAAATGATAACCTTCACTATTTCATAATTTAGTATATAAAAATAATAGTATATACAAAAACATTTTTACTTTTCAATTTTGAATCATTTGATTCTATATTCGTTTCCTGCATAGAAGGGTCGTTCTGCCTTTTTCGTTTTGGGCCGATATCCTATTAATGGGCCAAAGCCTACAACTGGACTCCGCAGTCGTAATATCCTCTCCCAAGATGATGCTGACTTCGTTCGCCTATTAATTTCGAAGTTGAGTTCCGGCAATTAGATGTTGGCGCTTGTTTCTTCTGCTCCTGATCTGTTGTTCGGTTCCTTCAGATTTCTCTTTTAATTTGGTTAGGAAGGCAGTGATGCTTGTACCCTTCACCGATAATAACTTGCAGAGTTGCGAAAACCATTTCAAAAGTGGCATTTTACCTACTTCTGATAGTTTGAAATATGAATAATTTCTTCATTTACCAATTATAATCTCTTCTTGCGCTAGTTGGATGGGATTAAACCTTCCAGCAGGAGCTTTTTAGATGAACGAGTTTAGACTTGTTTTGCAGTGGGTTTAAGTTGGACGTATAAATAATGCTACGAATCTACGATACTAAGTTAATTATTTTACCCCTTTCGTCCTGATTTGCTCTAACAGTACATTGAAGGAACAAAATTTCATATCATAATAAGGAATAAATAAATAAATTAATAACAATAAAATTGCACTTACTTGATGAAACACCCAATACAACAATAATTTTTATAAGATCGAACAGTCCGCTTTACCAAAACTTTTTTTTTGGTACATTAAAAAAGTGAATCACACTAAAGATTTTTTTAAATAAGCCAAAAAGAGTCATTGTAAAAAGTCCTTAAGTTATTTCATGTTCAGAGTATTTATATATTTTTAATAAATAAAATATTTGAATTATTTTAAAATGATAACTTTTCACTTTTTAACTATTCAAATTTTAAAATTGAATATGCTTATAGAATATTTTTTTATTATCTAGCAATATAATAGAATAATTATTGACAATATTTGGGCTGCAAGTTGAAGCCTTTAGCCAATGGACTTGTGGGTAATCCAACCTATCACTAATTACTTACAAATAATTTGCATCTAATCCATTCTTAGTTTATGTCAAAATTTTAGTTGCTTAATTAATTGATTAACCTAATAATAAATTAATGTTAATACACTATATTTTATTAATTTATTTTATAAAATTAATTTAACAATCTCTCACTTAGACGACATTAATTGATTGTTAGACAACTAGTTAAACAAATATCAATCAAAATTAGACAACTAAATTATACATAAAAAATCATACAGAGTTCAAAAATAAAACATCAAAATATCATTAAATTCAATAAGGAAACAAATTATATTCATATAATTATAACACAATATCATTGAATCTGGTAGGGAAACAAATGATATAATTATAATATGAGGTCATTAATTCAACTGCATGGATCATAAAATTAACATTTAATATGTTATCTTATAACGCAAAAGTCCTTTTAGGACTTAACTCAGACTCTTACTATACTAAGATTGCATCAAAATTTAACAATACCTATACGAGATACATGATTTTTAAATACTCCCACCGGCAAGCCTTTGGTCAACGGATTCACAAGCATATGTTCACCATAAATGTGAATCAAACGAGTCTAAGATTCAGCAACATTTTCTCTAACAAACCAGAACTTAATATCAAAGTGTTTTGTACAACTAGAATTCCTATGATTTTGAAAAAAGCAAACATCAAATGAACTATCACAATATATGGTTAGAGGTCTTGATATAGAATCAACAAAATGCATACCAAATATTAGTTTCCTCAACCATATGGCCTGACAGGTAGCCTCATAACAAGCGATATATTCTGCTTTGATAGTTAAGGTAGCTGTAATTGATTACTTGACACTTTTCCATGAAACAACTCATTCAGACGTCATAAAGATATATCCTGAAATGGATTTACAATTATCAATGCACAATGCATAGTTTGAATTAGAATAACCCATAATCAATCTTTTTGAAAGTCAACATATGATGTTTTGTACCCTGAAGATACCTTATGACTTTGCAGCCCTCCAATGACCATGGCCAGGATCACTTAGGTATCTACCAAGCACACCGATTGCAAAGGCAATGTCCAAACGTGTGCACAGCTAAGCATACATAAGGATGCTAACTACATATGCATATGGAATTCTTTCCATTACACTTATTTCATTATTATTTTTAGGACATTGTGATTTTGACAATCTTTTACCTTTCTGTACATGTGCAACACAAAGGGCAAAAGTACGTGTTGAACTTTTTTAGCACTTGATCAATTTAGGTTGCCTGAGGTAAACCCAAAATGCCACGTAATCTATCACAGTGAATATGAATTCGCAAAACAAAAGAGATTTCACTAAGATCTTTCATATTAAAATGGCATGATAACATATGTTTGGTCTCATTCAATAGATCCACAAAATTACTAGCTAATAAAATGTCATCTACATAGGGCATAAGAATTACAAAGTTAACCTATTCAAATTTCTTATAAATGCACAGATCTACGATGTTCTCAATGAATCCAAGTGCGATAATTACCTTATCAAACTTTAGATATTATTGCCTCAAAGCTTGCTTCAATCAATAAATGGACTTGTTTAGCTTATAGACTATATGCTCTTTCTTTGATTCTACAAATCCATCAGGTTGCTTCATATATACACCCTCATGCAAATTTCCATTTAGAAATGTAGTTTTAATGTCCATTTGGTGAAGTTCAAGGTCAAATTGTGCAATAAGAGTCATAACCACCTTGAGAGCATCTTTAGTAGATATAGGAAAGAATGTCTCTGTATAATAAATGCCCTCTTTTTTATTGTAGCCTTTAGCTATGACTCTGACTTTATACCTTTCAATTTTACCATCTGCCTTTCTCTTAGTCTTAAAGACCCACTTGCAACTAACTTATTTATGTCTATTTGGTAGTTCAGTAAATACCCAAACACCATTATGACACATAGCTCAATTACTGGGGCCAGATTTAGTTCAAGATGCAATGGAGAAGGTAAATCTTATTAAGGAGAGACCACATACGACACAAAGTAGACAAAAGGCCTATGTAGACAATTAGAGAAGGGATTTAGAGTTTATGGTGGGAGACCATGTGTTTCTATGTGTATCTCCCATGAAAGGGATTATGAGGTTTGGTAAGAAGGGTAAATTAAGCCCCAGGTACATAGGCCTATTTGAAGTTCTGGAAAGGATCGATGCAGTGGCTTATCGGCTTGCATTGCCACCTGAGTTATCAGATATTCACCCTGTCTTTCATGTGTCTATGCTCAGGAAATACTTACATGACCCATCATATGTTGTTGAGTCGCAAACAGTGCAAGTTGACATAGGGTTGAGTTATAAAGAGGTGCCTGTCAAAATCCTGGATAGGCAAATAAAGAGGCTTTGTTCAAAAGAGATTCCTTCAGTAAAAGTGCTATAGAGGAATCACTCTCAAGAAAAAGCAATTTGGGAGGATAAACGCATCATGCATGACCATTACTCTCATTTATTTGCATAAGGTACGTCACGATTTAAATTCAGGGACCAAATTATTTTAAAGGGGGGAGAATGTAACACTTGCCAAATTATAGTGCAAAAAATTTTGTTCTTAAGAAAGAGGGGAGTATTAATCTTTGTAGTGTGTATTACTAATCAGATGTGAGCTTTGGTTTAGTGGTAAGGCTGGGCATCCTAATTCAAGAGGGCGTGGGTTTGAGATGTAGCTACCTCCTTCCTCAAGAATATTTTGGTGCTTCCCCCACAGGTGAAATTACCAAATTGCCCCTCTTACTTTTTCTTCCATTTTCCATCTCTTTCCCGTCATTTTGCGTAAAAAAAGTTACTTCATTTTTTGTGAGTTCTGCTGCTCCTTGTTGCCACAGCCAACCACTACCACCTCCGGCCAGCTCCTCCAGTCACCGGAGATGTGTTCTGGTCGGTCACTCCCAGCAACCGCAGGCGGCAACGTCGATTTTCTAGCGGTCTTCATGAAGCTCAAACCAGCGACATTTTGGGCAATTTCGGTGAGTCTTAAGTGTTTGTTTCATGAAAATAATGTTAGAAGAAGTATTTTCAGCCCCTATCCATCAAATTTCAGCTTTGGGAGCATGATTTTTGGGCTAGTTTTTGAGAAGTTGTGCTGATAGGGACCAAACTAAAAAGTTTTGAAATTTTGGAGTTTTCAGAAAATGGTGAAATAATGCATTGTAATGGGTTTGAATTGATCCTATAAGAACAATTTTAAGGTGTATGGAATGAAAACCTATTGTTAATCATGTTTTTTCTTGGATTAAAGGCAAGGGTATGAAATCTGGGACTAAAATGAAAACTTAGAAAGTATTTAGCGTAGAAAATGAAAATTGATGAAAAGTCTGGGAAAGTTAGTGATGGAATTAGAGATTATGAGTTAGGGTTTTTTTTTTAGTAAAAAGAAGGAAGAAGAGTAATTTTTTACTTTCCTATTGGTGTAGGTAACTCATAAGAGTGATAAAGTCACTCGAGGAAAGTTATTGAGTTGCTGGTACTGAACAGCACTAGCACTCCCCAATACTCTTATTTATGCTTCATTTTTTATTGCTTGGAAATGTTTTATAAGTATCATTATTAATTTTGTCATGACTATATTTTTCTGGAATTGAGGTTATGAGTAATAAAATCCTTTAATATGTGAAATGGCTTTATGTACGGTTTTGAACTCATGCGTACGGCTAGAAATAACCGCTTGATAAATCATTATTGCAAATACAGGTGGATTTCATGCGTACTTGCTACTTTTCCTATGCATGCTTGTTTTAATTTCAATATCATTGGAAGGACTAGATAAGATATTGGCTACCAACAGCAGTTCTGTTAGCCCTTGGTGCACCTAGGTAATGACCCAGCTAGCAGGGTTAATGATGGTGCTAGCCTTGTGTGACGGCCATCACACAAGGACCGATGAGTGATAATCTTCGTGAGTTATAACCTCACGCCTGTTGGTTAGTTGCCCTCGAGGATTGTGTATCCTCGCCTGTTGTGATTTGCCCTTTGTGGCTATGTGCCACACCGATATGGTCCTTAGTAGTCCTTCCCTCGAAATGATATTCAGAAGCTTATTGATTCCTTATGAATGACACTTTAAATTCAATGTTTTGAAAAATGTGTTATTTAGCTGAAACTATTGATTTGCAAAGTTGATTATTGCAGTTTAAACATGATTGCATTTTATTCAACTCTTGATCATGTTTTGCTTTCTACTTATATATGAAATCTTATTACTGATTTTGGGGCGCTATCTACTGAAAAAATTTGGTCTCAGATAGGGAAATAGGTGAGTTCCCAGAGGTAGCAGAGTAATGACTGGGAGTCTTGTGGTGAGCCCCACTTGGGATATTGCAAGGCCTATTCTTTTTTATTAGTTGGTATTCATGGCTTATTTTTGAGATGTATATATTTATAATGATAGTCATTGGTTGTATGTCTGGGATTGTATAGAGACTACAATTAAACTTTCCTTATTTGTTGTATTTTGTAATTATGCTATATTGGGTTGTGTTGGTAAGAGCAGAGCTTTCCTATTTGTTGTATTGCCTTACAGGATATTATAGAAATTTCAAGACATCCTATTTACTGGGGAGGTGCTGCCGAAATTTCTATAAAACTCCTTGCTTTGTATTTAAACCTTTATTTTATATTAAGACAAATTATATTATATATGGTGCAAATTGAATAGATTCGACATGATATTGAATGTCCCTCCAGTGTAAGGCTTGTAGGCGGGGAATTTCCTCGTGGCTTATGCCGGTCCCACTCTAGGGATTTTGGGGTGTGTCATAGGCAAAGGTAATGTGGTATCTTTTATATGCAGATTAATTATCCCAAGCACATTACTCCCACTATCCAAGTCATCCTCAAAATAGAATGTCTTATTTGACTCAATGACTCTGGTAGTGTGAGTAAGATAATAAAACTTACTTCCTCTCGATCTAGTGCAATATCTAATAAAAAAAATCTATTGATGGTTCTAGGATCAAGTTTCTTGAGCTCGAGATTATATGGTCTTACTTCTGTTTTACATCTCTATACTCGAAGATGCCTCAAACTGGGCTTTTTAACCAGAAAACAATTGATATGGCGTCTTTAGAACTAACTTACTGGGAACTTGGTTCAAAATATATACCACAGCCTTCAATACATCACCTCATAGAAATTCTGGCAGGGAAGAATGGCTGATCATGCATCTGACCATGTCCATTAAGGTATGGTTGCGTCTTTCAACAATTCTATTTTGTTGAGGAGTGTCTAGCATTGTATACTAAGCTTCAATCCCATGCTCTTGTAGAAACAAAGCAAATGGACCAGGATTCTTATCTGTTTCAGCATATTTGCCATAAAACTCTCCTCCCTTATTAGATCTTACACATTTAATAGCCTTCCCAGTCTTTAACTCAACTGCTACCTTAAATGTCTTGAAAGGATTTAATGACTCATATTTCTCATGTAATAAATTAATCCACCCATACTTGGAATGATCATCTATGAAGGTGATAAAGTACTTGAATCCCCTATGGCAATTGGTGTAATAAGTCCACAAATATTTGTATGGATTAAGTCTAAAATGTTCTTAGACCTATTTGCGTCTTTAGTCCTAGCCTTAGCCAGAAGTTTTCCCATTATGTAATTGACACATGTCTTTAAGTCAGAGAAATCAAACACCCCTAGTATATCCTGTTTGACCATCCTTTCTAATCTCTCTTTGGATTTATGGCCCAAACGTCTATGCCACAACATAGAGGAACTTTCATCAAATCATCAACATTTATGCTCTATTGAAACATTGATAGGCTTACTGTAGGACAAATTTAGACAAGCATTCATATTTAAGCAATATAAACCATTTAATAAAGAAGCAGACCTAATCATAATTGAATTAAAGAAAATATCAATTTTTTCATTTCCTTGCCAGAATGAATAGCCATATCTATCAAATATAGAACTATAAATCAAATTCCTCCTAGAAGATGGTACATATACAACGTCATTTAACACTAAATAATGTCTAGATTCTAAATTTAAAGAAATAGTTTTTATGCTATCAATTGTTGTTGAACTTCCTTTTACTTCTAAAATGGTCCTTTCTTTCTCACTTGGCGTCTTCCTATTCATGAGCCCTTGCAAGGAATTTGTCACATGAATAGTCGCATCAAAATCCAACCACCAAGAATTAAGTGAAGTTTCAAAAATGTTAGATTCAAAACATACTAAAGCTAAGGCGCATACTAGACCTAAAAGGGCAATTTCAAAAGAAGTACCTTCTTGCTCACATTTATTCTTTAATTTGAAGCAATCTAATATCTTGTGACTAGGCCTCTTGTAATAGTAGCAATCACCCTTGAATAACTTCTTCTTCTAGCCTTTATGATGCTTCCCATTCGTCTTGGGTCCATAAGATTTCTTACCACTAGCTTTTATCTTGCTTCTTACCCTTCTGTTTCTCATTACCATCCTTACTACTCGAATCTTAATAAATATAATTAATGTTGTGAATGTGAGAGCTAGCCTTCTTCAATGATTCTTCCTCTTGAGTTATTATGGAAATAATCTGGTCAATGTTCTATACAACTTTTTAAGAATTATAAGTGGTCCTAAAGACTCTATATTCACCAAAGAGAGACTATGACACTCTATAGACCAAGTAACTCTCCTTTAAGTTTACATTATATGATTTTAGGTTATTGTAGTAGTTAACAAGCTTCATTATATACTTGTGCACACCAAAGACCCCATCATAACGTGTATTATCCAATAGTGAAAGATAATATATTTTTTTTAGTCTTTTCAAATTTCTTGAATTTTTTTCACCAATAACCTTTAAATACTTTGTGGTAGTATCCTTCTTATGAATGTTTTGTCTAATGGTCTTATCAATGGTGAATTTCATGACTATCAGAAAAATCTTATTTGATTCATGCCACCTATTGTAATGAATTCTATCAGCAGCACTTGAGTTAGTTATGAGCTTTATTGATCTTGAGACTCTTAGAGCTAAATCCTCTTTAGTGATTATTAAATACATGTCCAGGGACTCACTCCAGTCATTATAGTTCGTCCCATTGAGAGTTTTCACTTAAGATAGTTGTTGGAACGCAGAAATTGAGAAAGCCAAAAACAGGAAACATTAATTATGTCAAAGTAACATAATTATGAAACAAAGTTTCCTTCATAAACTCAGTTCATGCAACTATATGCAAATTTGTTTATTGTAATGCTGCCTAAGGGTTCCAGACTACAATAAACTAGGGAAAAAATCATTCTTGTTGATTGGATTTAACTCAAAAAAAGAATCACAGAAAAAAATGCATTAATAGTTTCCATATCGATAAGATACAAGCAACTATGAAAAACATTAATTAAAAAATACTACTAACAAGTTATAAACAGGTGTAATTCACAATATTATATTAGCAATATCACATCGATAGGGCGTTCTCATTGTTAATATAAACAAAACTCTCATAACCTTACTTGGTGACTAATTTTACCCTTGATAATTATTTAAGAGTATATACCAATAATTATGTGTCATAATTCATAATTATTTTAATAGGAAGGGCCTCAAACTTGACACTATCATGGCTGGGCCCATGATAGGTGGACACTTAACCATTAGGTGGAGTACTTTTATTGTTCATAGATTAATTTTACAACACAAATAGGAATGAAATTAACTAATTATGCAAACAAATTCATTTTAATTTATTCATACATCATCAAGAAAAATAAACTCAGTATGTTATTCTTCACTATGTCTAGTCAATACAAAAAATTTCTTAGGTCTCCAAAACACTTCAGTTACATACTGTTTCAATGCCTTAAATCTCCAAAAAATTTTAAAACTCCTATTTCCAAAGCTTCTAAAATTATGAAAAAAATCACCAAAAAAATAAGAAAAGGCAAGTGGAGCAGAACTGTAAAAAATTAGGGACTAGATGACCGGCATGTGAGGCGTACACGCCGAGGGTGCACATGGACTTTGCCCACGTGCCTGTTTATCATCTTCAAGCTTGGAACAGGTCAACCCAACCCGATTTTGACTCTACACCTGACCCGACTAAATACGAAGCCTCTAGGGACAAGATTGGTGCCATTTTTGTTCTTTTTTTTTTTTTTCAACGATCTACAATACCCCTTCATCAATTTTAACAAAACTTGTAGTATTTAGGAAGAATTCAACTTGAAATTTTTAGGATTTTGGCAAGTTTGGCTTCAATGGAAAACGATAACTTTTCATAAATCTTAAAGCATGTAAAGGATGCCATTTGGTTCAAAATCTTTCTAGAAGAAGTGCCCCTATGCTAATTTCAAAAAAAAAAAAATACATCAAGTGTTTGAAGAATTTGAATCAAAATTCTTCAATATTGTCATTAATGGGGCTATAAATATTCGGTATGTTTTGGGCATATCTTTAACACCATTCTACTCAAAATTAATAGAGCAATAAAATCCCTAAACTAATTTCAGGTAAAACTGCTCAAATTTTGAGAATTTGTACTAAAAAAATACCAAACCGTTTCTTCTTATACGTACTTTATGGCTCGTGAATGAGACATTCATTCTCGTTATAGATATATGTCAATTATAATAAATAGATATGAATAGCCAAAATACAACAGATTAAAATAATAAGATCACAAAACCAAGCTCTAACACTAATTGAAGGAACAAAAATTCTATATCATAGTGGGAGATAAATAAATAAATCAATAACAATGAAATTGTACTTACCTGATGAAGCACCTGTAGCCATAATTTTTACAAGTAGAGAGAACAGCTTGCTTTGCCCGAAGTCTTTTCTTTCATATGTTAAACAAATAAGAGTCACACAGAGGATTTTTTAAAATAACCCAAAAAGTTATTATAATTAGTTCTCAGAATATGAAAAGTTACTTTACATTCAAAGTACTTGTATAATAAATAAAATATTTGAATTATTTTAAAACAGTAACTTCCCACTTCTCAATAACTCAGATTTTAAAATTAGATATGCTTATAGAATATTTTTCTTTTATCTTCTCAGTCAGCAATATGATAGGATAATTACTGACAATATTTGAGCTGCAGGTTGAGGCTCTACCCAATGGGTTTGTGAATAATCTAACTTATTACTGATTACATATAAATAACTAGAATCCAATTTATTTCTAGTTTATGTCAAAAATTTAGTTGTTTAATTAATTGATTAACCCAATAATTTGACCTAATAATAAATTAATGTTAATACACAATATTTTATTTATTTATTTATTTCATAAAATTAATTCAACAAGTATGACAAGGTAATATAGACGTAGGAGGCCAAGGGATGTTGTTTCATTTATTAGTAAGTATTACATTGTCAAGTTGCGGAGGAACTATAGGAAGTATAAGATGCAGGGTGTCTAGTGAAGACAAGCTTGAGAGGACGCTGTAGCCAGTTGCTGCAATGTGATTCCAGCATTGCACATGTTAGCGAATGCTCTCGAGTGTCTCTTTCCATATCTTGTTAAGCGACCGCAATGTCTCTCGTAAGTTTTCATCTGCATACATAATATTATATGACCTTTTTATTCGTTACTAACACACATATTATTTATACCGCAATGTACTTACGAGTGTTCTCAAACAGTCCCAATCATCCACGAGAGGTTGGTCGTGTGGACGAACATAGGCCAACACCATGGAACTTGTGTGCTGTCCAAACAAGAGATCTCCTATGAGACGGATGTTCTTGTCTACTTGCCTCCTCTCAGAAAGTTCATCAGTCAACTCTTTCTGAGCATCCTGCTTTTCCAACGCATCATTAGCCTTTTCCACCTACACTGGAGAAATTAATTAACTCACACTTCCCAGAAACATTGACAACTAAATCAAATTAAAGGGATGCAAACCTTGTGTCTGAGATAGAGAAGTTGGACATCTCGTTGGCTAACAAGTTTCGTTGGAGACGTGGTCGATGAAGAGGAATAGTATGCATCAACATTATTGTCGTTGAGGATACGGTTAGTGTTGTCGGGGTTAGCACCAATGAAGGTGGCCACTGGGTAATTGCTAAGATTCTTGTTCCCATATTGCATGACGTGAGATTTGACATCTCCATAACCAAATAAGGTTCTCCGATGAACCTATATATGCAAATATTACAGTATGTAAAGATGCAAAAAAGAGGGTAGAGAAAGGTGGAAGAAGTTGAAACATTAATTAATTTATGAAATTGGCTTACAATATGATATTGTTGTTCCAAAGACTCCCTGGTCATATCATGTTTATCACTGCACAGTTAAATAAATGTAAATGGAGAAATAAGAATGGAAGATGTAGGAAGGTTATTTGGAGATTAGCTATAAGAAATCATATAGAAGACATATGTACCAATCTTCCATCCAAGAAACGCTGTAGAGGTCTCCTAAACAAGTACCATATTGGGGTGGTGCAGACGGATGGGAATTAGGGCAGTAGGTTCCGTAACTACTCTCATCTGCATTGGCAGCAGTGGTGGCATATATGTTGATATCAGGAGGAAGAATGCCTTGAAACATGCTCCCAGCTTCACATGCTTCTACATATATCACCATGTATTTATAGGCTTTAGCACTATGCTTCTTTTTTAACACGCCGATTAATTCATCCGCATATACTTCTTCATCATTTGGCATACCTGACACATAAGTAGCACCATCAAGATAATTAATTAAATTAAGCGGAAAATGAATTGATGGTGCGTATGTAGGTAAGTAATTACGTACTGAGAAGGCCAGGAGCACCGTGATCAGCATAATAAATGAAAATGTAGTCATGTGGACCGCTGTCCACCACCTTGCCGGTACCTCCGGTGAGAGCGGTTCGGTTTCCAAGAATGACGGCGAAGAGGTTGTGTTTGCTGACATGAAGCCCAGTATAATCCTTGGGAACCCCCTTATAAACGTCAGAACCGTTGGGCTTATTGATGAGAACACCAGGTGTGGGATTATCAGAATCGAAGGCAATGTCGTCATACATGAAGACGATTATGTTTTCATCCGAGAGGCCTCCTTTCTTAAGAATCTGATAAGCATGGCACACATCTGCCTGGTGCCTATAATTGTAATAACCATTGGAACCTGCCACAAGTACAGCCCATCTCTTTCCCTCATCTCCCTCTTTTCCCTCAATCATTGTTATACTTGTCACCCATGATGTTGTTACTGCTACTGCTACTGCAACTGCAACACCTATCCACCCGCTCCTCCTTTCCTTCATTTTTTTTCTCACAATATCAATTCAAGCTTTTGAAATGCAATCAGCAGGTCTCTCTAACTGGTTACTCTGCTGCACTATATAATATATATATATATATATATATATATATATGATCTTTCAAATCTCCGTCTTCATTGTTTTGAGCCCCTTTCCCATTTAGAGTATTCATTCAATTCATTATTGCGTCAATTTTCATCTCTTAGCCAAATAAATCTGGCGTTCAAGTCGTGAAAGAAAGAAACAAGCCAAAGGGAGATGAGAGTAGATGAGGACAAAAATCAAAAGAGAGAAAGACGAAACAAAAGAGGAAGGCTCAAGAATGGTACGTAAAATTTGCGGACGAGCATCAGTAAAAATGTGATTTAGGGTCAACGAAGATATGCTTTTCTTACGTTTAAATTGCAAGAAAAAAAAAATTAGTTAACCAAATCTTACGCCAAAAAAAAAAAAATGTAAAATTATGATTAAGATATCTAAATTTAAATAAAAAAAAACATATATGGCAGGAATATTTTTAGGCACAGGATTTGATTTCATATTTTTTTTTACTCATTATTATATCTTAATTTATAGTATTTATTTTTATTAAAATTCAAACCTGAAAGCATTAAGATGAACATAAAAAGTTTTACCACTGACTACATTTTGTTATACTCATTTCATACTTATGCATGAGCAAACATCGAAGATATAGACAAATGTGATTGAGTTAGAGAGAAGGGATAGTATTAAATATTTTTCAAATAATAAGGATAATACTAGATCAAACTTAATATTAATTAAAAGATGAAACCGAGACTTGAATGAAATATAAGGAATCTTTGTTTTTATTAACATCAAATTTAGTGAATGTACAGTGCTTTATAAGCAGCCAATTACGTAAGTAAGATGAAAGAATTAGTAAATTGTGAATGATTAGTTTGAATGAGTTAGTTGTAGTCCTGCTCATAGTTACATTAATTCACATTTCACACTTTATACTTTTGCTCATAGGTAACGCGTATTTGACGACAAACTTGTAGAACCCAAGGCTTTCCAACCGAATAAGTTTCATTTTAATATCTACACTCATAGTTTCTGTCACTTTTTTTTTTTTTCTCTGTTATATATTTTGGTTCTGCATTTACTGTAAACAAAATATTTGAAATTAAGTTTGAACCACAGAAGCAAAACAAACGTAACAAATTTGCCTCATTTGGAGTTTGGGGGGGGGGGGGGGGGGTGGGGGATTTTTACTTATTAGAGAGGAATGGGAGGAAAACCAAGGATTCCATCTCCCAAGGCAACGATCTCTTTGCCATTCTCTTTTCAAAAACTATATAAGTTTTTTCCTTTCCAACCTTTCACCCTATTCCTTAATCTCTTGATGAGTCATATCGCATTATTTGAAGTCTTGTAAATGTTGAAAATAGTTTTCCCTTGTCGCTACATCAGTATCTGGTCATTTTTAGAGGCTTTTAAGATTGTGTATTCTGTGTATTATTTAGATTCAACCCCAAGACCTTACATTCACTATATACTTCTTTTCTGGTCGGTGGGAGGGAACTGAACTTCTGCCCCTTACCTTTTAAGATTGTGTAATGGAACTTAAAGCAATATCTTACTAAATTATTTATTATTGACTTTTCTATTAATTCTGAAAATGTTTCTTTACCCAACTTCTTAAAAACGCATAGCCCATTTATACATGTCAGCTAGCCTATCCATGTTGGTTGCCTTATGGATTTATAAAACCAGCATAAATTTGACAACTATGTATTAAATTCAACTGACATACACTCTAATTATGAACGATAATAAATAAACTTAATTCTAAAGTTTTAGAGGAATAGCCTTTCGTCTTTCCAACTTTTCTAAAAAAGAAGCACTTGATCACATGAAGCCCTTGTTCCTCTCACAAACTTAGTATACCGTGTGGATTATGAATAGTGAATTATGGCAAAGGTTAAGAAATAAGAAATAATTATTTCAGTTTCAAACCCGTTAATTTGTTGCAGTATCGCTCACAATTATATGTTCACACTTTAGGTTCTGCTCAAAGGTATCGACTATTTGAAAAAATATTAGTCAGTAATAATATAATTATATAATAGATGGTAAATTAATTCAATCAAATCATAATATAAATTAATGTTAGCTCAATTATCAAATTATGTGATTTTTCTTTTTGTTATGATTTGATTAAATTGATATATATCATCATTTGTCACATAAATATATTATTACAAATCAATATTTTTTCAAGCCAATTGTGATTTTATTTTAATTAATGCTGCACACTAATGACTCCTGTTTCCGTAAAACGACAGACCATGACCAAGATACTGCGGATTTATGTCACACCGTAAATCTATTATCGTACTCAATTTCTCCAACTTAAAACGTATGCTCGCTTCTGTTAGCTAGTTTTGGGGGTTTTATTTCTTTTTCAATTTTTTTTGTTATTTTGGTCACCCATCCAGTGTATTCAAAGAAATATGGAATCAAGTTAGAACCACAAAAGCACAGAATCACAACAAATTAGCTCATTCGGAGGGGAAGAACTTTTATTTACTAGAAAGGAAAGGGAGGAAAACCAGGGATTCCATCCCCACTAAAAGCAACTCCCTTTATCATTTTCTTTCAACAACCTGGCGAGCTTTCTTTCTTTTCCTCTCTTTCCGTTTTTGTTTCGTTTACACTTCCTTAATTAATTGCCTAACTAGCATGACCCCATTTATGCACGGGAATCAAGGATAACATGAGAGAACACATTAAAAATTCAAGGATAATATGAGGAGAGAACACAAGAAAAATTGTCAGAGATGTAAGACCAAAAAAAAAAGGAAGGACATAAGGACCAATAGCAAAGCCATGACCAATTGATAATGTGGCTTATATATAAAAAAAATGAAGATACATCGTCCGCCTGGATCATATAGCATTGTTTTTAAGTTTTCCAAATCTTAGGCAAGAATGTTCCGGTCTTTCCCATTTTCTCTTTTACTTGACCCTTTCATAGTGATTTAGATAAATATCAAATAGTTCATTTTCCTTGTTCGTTGTCACTCCACATTGATGTTAATTTTCATCCAAATTGTGTTGAGGCTGATATGGCTTAAGATTACAGAATTCCATTGACAGATCAACAATCTCGCAGGTCAACGCTGGTAAGAGCTAATACCAAAATAGAATGATAAATTTTAAATGTATGTATCAGTTAAAAAGCATCCACTCAATTTGAGACTTCATTTGTGAAAATGAATCTCGTATTAGTAAGTTTATAGATAATTAGTTTCTCAGATTCTCATGTCATGAACCAGATTAGGCAGAGCACTGGAGAATAGAGACATGATACTTTATCACGTCTGAAGTAATGAGATCAATTGCAACTTGCAAGTAATAAAAAATGTCAGCATTCTGTTCTTTGGTTGGGTACTAGGCTTTGGAGATTTCCTCTTAAGCTACATTATCATTTTGCCGTAAGTCACTCACTGTCTTGAACAACTCAGAATAGGAATGAAGTGATTCCGAGGCTTGCATAGCCCGTTTGGTTTTCACCTTCTAATAAACTAATTGTTGAAAAACGATGAGGTGACTGTATCCTATTCTCAATACCATTCAAATCATGACTAGTAAAGGGTGACGGGAAAAAATGGCGCATTTACATTACAGTCTTACAAGTGGTTTCCCAATTACTAACAAAATTTTCCCTTACTTCACGTGTTACCAGATGTATGAATCAGTTCTTATATGTTTCTTCAATTGATTCTTTACTGTCAAACTACCTGACAAACCAAATATTTAACCACAAGTAAAATTATATGTGAATTGTATTAAGTAATACTTACACAGTGAATTCAACATCTCATCCAGCTCGGTACAAAGCCCTTAAGATTTGAGAATGAAGTACAGTTCCATAACAGTGAGGCTTCCGATCATTAATTTACTCTGAATGAAATCTGAAATGTACAAGATATGGTTTAGCACAAAATAGTAAAAATTACGTTGGTACGGGTCTGGTTTTCTAGAAATTAGATGCCAAATATTTTCAATCGATGGATATAGTAAATATAGGAAAATTAATTTCAGCAAATGGAAGTGTGTCGGAAGCTTTTACAAGTGGGGATATCCACAAGCTAGTTGCCGCTCACCCAAAAGAAGGACAAAAGAAAAAAGTGAAGCAAAAGCTCTTTTGCTGAAATGTAAAGGGGGAACAGCGAATCAAGGGGAAGAAGATTTAGTTACAGAGGTAACAGAATTCCAGATATGAGCAAGAGCCCCAAGAACTTGAGGCATCACCGCACTAATTCCTTTGAAAGCGGCACCAGAAGCAATTCCTATTACGAAGGCCTCGGGATAGCCAGGCTTGGAGTCGAGCTTCATGTCCAGGACGGCGAGGCGGCCGTTGAGGGCATCGATTTTTCTCGAAGACTCCGCCAAAAGTCTGTCTTTCTTGCCTCTGCCTGAGGATATCACTCCAAACAGCGCCTTCTGCAGATCCTCTATCACCTTCACGGAGGCTGCTTGTGAGTCCAGCCCTTGCGACTCGTAGTGGGATATCAGCTCTTGTGGCGTTGGTAGCTTTCTCTTCACAGATGATGATGATGGTGGGCTTTTCGATTTCGATGATACACTCTTTTGGGTTGGCGCCCCTTCCATTTCTGATATTGATGTTATCTCACTTTCTTCAGTAAACCCTATTTTCTATCGCAGTGGAACCAGCCAAGGTCTTCACTTCACTTTCACTGTGCAGTGGAGTAGAGAGTCTTATATTTTTATTTTGTTTTGGGGAATTATATGGTAAAATGGAATTTACAAATGTCTTATTCTTTTTGGTTAAAAACAAACAAAATATAAATATATTTTGAATTTGGCGACTAGTAGTGACGTGGAAACTCGCCATCTCTAGATGACGGAGACAAGGACGGAAACCTTATCGTTCCCCTCGCGACTAGCGACTAGCGAGGTATGGTGGTGAGTAGAAAATGTTTCTGACAGATTTCCTGTACTCCTCTCATTCTTTCTTCTCTCCTCCTCGTCTCAGTTGAATTATCAAACTAGAACGATATCTTTCTCGTTCCGTTTTAATGACGATAAACAGAGTATTAGACTATGAGTCAAAAAACTAAAGTGGAATATTTTCTGCAATTATGCTAAATCTGACATTCTCATTTACTAGAAGCCTTGGTTATTGGCTGATGCAGGGGATCAACAACTAAACAGTTACTCAACGCATTGTTCATTGAGCAACTTGGGAGTTCACTTGCTTGATTATCTGCTATTTCCTATGGAGTTGATGACTCACAAGTTCAACCCCTTTGCACTTGTGTCCTTACCAGGAAGAATACAGGAGGATTTACTCTATTTCTTGAATTAAAATTATTGAGTCTTCTATCTCTTCACTTTGTCAAATGCTAACGCAATTTTAGCATATATACTGCTCATGTATTACATAAATAGTATGCATACAAGAGTATGATAGTTGTTCTAATTCGGTTCCGTAATATCGTCAACCATCTGTGGCCTTTGGATAAGCTTACTAGAATACACGCAATTTGGAGTTGATTTTACTCTGTTGAGTGAACTGATATTTTCAATTTCTGTTTGATTTCATTTGTCCTGATCTTTATCTTTTACCTTGGTTTGTTCTGAACTAATTTGAAGTTTTTCTATAGTTATTGAGTTGATTAAACATCTCAGAACAGTTCTTTGGATGTTGAATTTGAGGAACAACTAAAATCTATTTGAAAATTTTACAATTTGGCATTTGTTTTGCACTACTGAGCAATTATGTTTTCTTATAAGCATAGCTGAACGCTTTGCCATCTGTTTGCTGTTTAGTTTTCCTAGCAGTAGGCTTGGATTCTCATAGCCAGGAGAGACTCCTAGACATGGTGTATGATTCTTTCCATTTAGCGATAGGACTATCAGTCAATGAGTTCTGTAACTGATTGTCTAATTATTCGGAGCATTATATGCTTGCCGCGATTTTTTTATTCTATGGAACAGTTAGTGTACTTGGGTGCCCTACAGCTACAAAAGAACACTGCTAGAGGCTGTAACTTCATGGTTATTCATTTAGACTATTAGTTCTTGGAGTAGGCTCACTTAAACTTTTGAGAGAGACCTTTGAATTCTTGATTGAAAAGAGCATAACTATATTAAAGGAACTAAATTACTAGCCGGTTCAAATTGCAAACCGTAAAGCTTCGGACCAATAGAAGCATGATTTGTTTCCTAATCTTTCAAGTCCAATTTTTATATATATTTGGATTTTCTTTTGCTAGTGTACTTATGATCTCTACCAAAATGAGAAGAATTTTGCTTTTGCATCACCTTAACTCATTTATTCTGTTTGGTGCACTACTCAGGTCAGCTTTAAGCAAAAAACAGAGGAGGAAAAAGTAATTGGGGCGATAGACAATGGGACAATCGGCCATGACAGCTGAGCAAATGTGTTCTTTTCTAGCACATAAATACGTGATTGGTTTATCATTACTGTACAGATATAATAATCATTGTACATGTTGGAGTCCATTGGTATAGCTTTCCTGTCAAAGTCTTCAGGTCTGTAAGTTTGCTCATTGAGAATTTCTTACATCAGAAAGGTATGCATGCACATTTAAAGCCCCGAAAATCATACCTGTAGCTTGTACTGTCATAATCTTTAGTTAATTTTAAGTTAATTTGACTTTTAATGGGTTTTAGTGGGCCAATTGCATGAACTATTATATGTGCTGAAACTGATATGCTTTGGTAATGTGCTAAACTTGTTCTTATTGGATGGTCTTCTTATCTGCTGTCATTATTTTTTCTTTTTGTTACTGATGAAGATGCTAAATGAATTCTTTTCCTTTTTTCCTGATTTTGTTCCAGATGGACGGAAGCAAGCTCCTTTCTTTTTTGTTTTGGTAATTTTATCCTTGTGACTATGCTTGTGGAAGTCATTTTGTATTCAAGGACTTCTTCACAGTTGGAGGCAAACAAGATGCAGGAATCGTAGAAATGTTAATACACCTGATTGCTACCATAAGTCTTCATCCTTTGTGGTACAAGAAATCATAATGAGCTTAATTTAGATGCTATTTCCGTCTGGTCCCATAGTCACTGTCAGCATGTATCTTAATAACTGCCAATCTGTTGGCTGGATAAAAGGTAAAACTGGAAGAGTATTGCATATGGTAACTTTGAAAGGGTTTTGGTTTATATTCAGCTCCTATAGAAAGAGACTTTGGGGAAGGCTTGAAAGCATGCGTTGCAATTCTGATCTCTGATAGAAGTTCAGTAACAAACTGAGAAAGAGAGAGCAGAGCATAGCAGTAGAGAGCTTAGGGTAACGAGGTGTGTGCTTCATGGTAAAAATTTCAAGTGCGTCTTATTTGGTGATAGACTAATATTACAGATGTGCTGCCTGATAATTTTTTTTAAAATTGCACACGTAGCTCTTTCTCTTCTAGTGAGGCATTTAGAGAGTGAAGAGCATATATACACCATTTGCGAGAATATGCTCCTAGGTATATTGGGAAGTGCATCTGAGACGGGGGAGCACGTACACCATTTGTTTCCTTATCCACTTGACGATCATTTACCATCGTTGTCATGCATAGAAAAGACGTTTGAGTATGAGAAAGAGACTTTAAAAAGCTCGGAACAAAAAAAATAAAGGTTCTTGAAGAAGTCTATGCTATTGAAAGTTGAAACCCATAATTCTTTGTGCTAGATAACAAGGGGAATGTTTTTTTCTTAGCTAACTGTTCATATCTGTACATTGTTGCTCAAATGGAAAGAAAATAACAAATAGTAGTACACGTATTTTATCATTTCAAAAGTTTATGTTGAACAAGTAACAGATGATATGATAAAAGATAATTTATTATTTATTTGTAATTTAGTTATTAAAGAAAAAACTATAGATATTATATGTAATTTAGTTATTTGAGATAAATTTAGGATTTATAATTATTTGAATTTAATTATTTTATTAAGCTTTAGTTTTAAGTGTTTTAGTTTCCTATTTTATTTTATATCAATTTTTTAATTTATAATGGACTTCTTATTGGAGCGATAATTTTATTATTATGTATCAAGGTTATTTATAAATAGTCATAATATTTATATTATGATCAAACTATTTTGATTAAATAAGAATATTATTGTATTAACTTAAAATTTCTCCTCATCCTCCTCTTTGCTTCTCCCATTGGTTCCTAACTTTTTGTCCTTCCCCTCTCTAGTGTTCTACATTAATCGGCATTTAATGCCTAAGCCTTTCTATTCCAACACGCATTATTGCTGGAAACTCGCCAGAAAGTTGCCTAAAAACATATACCCACCTTTATCCATCCAAAAACACCACTTTCAAGTCAGCCATTCACCAAACAACCACCATCAATCAACGCAGAAGGCCAAATCCAGCCAGTCCCGAAAGTTCCACTATCGGCACCCGCTCCACGCACTGCCATGTGCTAGAAGAAGTTGTTGCAGTGGGCTTCATGTGCTTCACACACCTGCACAAGCTAGTTTGTGTTTTTTAACGATTTCTGCCACTTTTTCACTTGTTATCTCATCCTCTTTGATCTTACACACCTCCTGTAGCTATGGAAGGTTTTTTGGGGTATTTTCACTATATTTTGACTCCTAAAGTGTTCCAAGTAAGCTTTCTAGAACAAAAAGATCATTATTTTCTTATGTTACCATGAAGACAAATCACTCAAATATCCTAAAAAATCTTCAGGAATATATAGGTTGCGGTGTCAAGAGTGCTCTTGTCCAATTCTATAAAGATCATTGTTTTGATGAAGTCAAGAGTGATGTTATACAACTTTGTGCCATAAATATTTTTTAGGATGTAACTAGAGAAGAAGATATCCTTGACCAAGGCCACATAAAAACTGACTTCTTATGTGATAGTGACAATGAAGTTGATATAGAGCATCTGATGTCATTATAATAAAATCTTTTGATTGCCCATAAGATATTTACGAGGACAGTAATGTTATAGGTAGTGAAAAAGAATTGGAAGCAAATTTAGGATGTGAAGTTCATCAAGCTTTTATACAACATTTGAATGTTACATCTTAAGTTATAGAAGACCCCATTCATATTCATCCTATTAAATTATGTCAAATTGATTTTGTTTTTTCTAATATCATTAAGAACCCACAGTTGTTTCTATTTTTAGTTTTTCCATACTTTCTAACTTCAAAACTCGAAAACATTTTTTTTAATCAGGAAAGAATAATGAAGAATAAGATCAGAAATAATTTTCTAATTATTTGTAATTTAATTATTATGAATAAATTTATAAATATTATATGTAATTTAGTTATTTATGATAAACTTAAGAATTAGAATAATTTAAATTTGAGTATTGTAATAAATTCTTTTATTTGAATAATAAAAAATGAGATAAGAGATAATTTATTATTTATTTTATATTATGATCATATCATTTTGATTGAATAAAAATATTATTGTGTTGGGATTCTCTTCCTCCTCTTCCCTAGATCTCCTCTTGTTTCGCAACTTTTTCTCCTTCCCTCTCTAGCGATCTGCATCAACAGGGCTTTAGAATTGGCAGACCCGAGAGACAGCTAGCAGGGCCTGATCAACGAAGAGCAACGCTAGTGACACGAGTAATACCAAAAACAGATGGAAGCTTGACAGTAACATTTTCATGTTCATGACAGAAAGTTCTCTTCACAAACGTGAGAAACTTATTAGTATGATTTTTTTTATGGACAAGACTAATTTACAGATATCTTAGAATGATTAACATACAATTTCAGCTACCCAAGATTTTATGTGTGTGTGTGTGTGTGTGTGTATATATATATATATATATATATTATGAGTTGTTTGAAGAAATCAATTATAAAATTGATCATTTTACTTAATTAAAAGTTAATATACGTGCATCTCCTACCAATCAATAAGCGAAAACGTCGTAAGCCAGCCGTTGTGAAGTGTGGAATCAAATTCATAGTTAGGTACAGCATGAATAGGAAGGAACTAGGAAGCAAACTCCAAAAATAGAGGAAGGTTGTGAGAAATCCATGGCCCTGTTTGAGATTTGAATGGTTCACCCTACATTCTATAACTATCCATCAATTCCGTTGAATCAATATTATGCAGATGGCGTCACTTAGCACACAATCTCTCTCTCTCCCTTGTGCCAACATGATCAAAACATTAAATTCCCATATTCTGTCTTCCAGAGGAAAAGCTCCTGCTCCAAGGAAGCTTTTCCTCTGCCATGTAAGAGATTAGCTATTCTCTCGCAGAGGAAAAGCTTCTTTCTCAAAGAACCTCTTTCTTAATGATTCAACCAAGCCCTCCCTGCTTCCTTTCTATTTTAATATCCTTGTATTAACCAACCCACCTTACAATTCTCTCTCTTTCTATATACATATATATATATATATATATATATATATATATATATATTCTCAATTAACTTATGCATATAGGAGATAAGTGGATAGAGCATTACATCTAGGGCTGTTTCCTTTATCTCATTTATTTTCTTGTCTCAACTTTTTTATTGTGACAAGGCATGAAATTTATGAAAAGGGGTTAATTGGTTGTTGATGTATAATTACAGATGCATAATTAATATAGCGAGGTAGTGTAATTGATACTTGAAAATGAAACTTGCCACCTATTTTGTTCCAAAAATTATTTCACGATTGACAGGCTCTCTGAAGTTAGCCTGCATTGATCCTACGAGCAGCACGATTAAACACCAATTGTACCACAACTCTGCACAGCATGAGAAGGCAGGAATGAGAAGCATGAGGAAGAAACTGATGGAATCGGGAGATAGCACAGTGCAGTTGCAGTCATTGCTTGCCGGAGAGTTATCGGACGGCGGCAGAGGCCAGGATTCAATGGAGCACGATGTTCCCAAAGGATTTATAGCTGTTCTTGTGGGGCCACACCTTCGGAGGTTTGTTATTCCAATAAGCTTCTTGACGATGCCTGAGTTGAGTGTTCTGATGGAGAGGGTGGCTGAGGAGTTCGGGTGTAACTATGATGGTGCTATTGAAATTCCTTGCGAAGAAGACCATTTTGAGCAAATCTTGTTCACGTGTCTCGTAAGATACCAGATGATGATTTCCTCTAAGAACCGTAAGAAACTTCTTAAGATGCCACTAAACAAATAATTCATCATCTTGTCACTCTCCCATTTGCATGCCGTACATGCCTTATATATATAAAAGGGTACAAGTGTGCCATATGGTGCATCTTACTCTCATTTATGGTACCAATTAGTACTAGCTAATTATAGTCCATCCTGTGAAATCAATTCATTATAAAGAAATTGGGAAATTGAGTCATTATTTGCTACAGGGATCCGGATAACTCGGATCATTTGCGAGCGAGACACAACTCAGGCCCAGTAATTGTATGCATTATATTCCTAATCCTAATAAAAACACGCAATTGGCTTTTGTTTTTATTCTCTTTCTTTCGTCCTTTTCCTTGTGTGAACAAAGCATTAACCTGTCTACCAAACAACCTTGATTAATCTTAAATACATATTAAGGCAGTATCGCTATATATGTAATGATTAGCAGGAGCACGTCACTGTACATATAGATGATATTACAAAGAGAGACCCCTTTGATCGATGTCTTTTGCAATAATGAGGAGATGAGTGAGGACACCAATTTGGGCGAGCGTAATTAGTGCTGATCTATGAATATCATACGTGCCTAAAAGAGGATTATTCAAGCTCTAAAATTTCCTCTGAAACTTACTCAACTTGTTTCTCTCCAAGACGAACCAAAACATGGAAAGGAAAGAGTGTGGTGAAGATTAAGAAGAGACAAAAGGAACAAGAAAGTGATACATGAAACGATCATCTACACGTTTGAGCATGATGAGTGGGGGTAACCTCACAATCTGATGCGTAACAACTAACAGGGTCCTTGTCTGCACTGAAAAAGACTTGCTTTTTGTCTTGCACCACCTTTAATATCTTCTCGAACAAGGAAACATGGCACGGAATTTTGAGGACTCCCTCTTGATGGAAACCGAATTCCTCTTCGGCTTCTCGCAGCAAGACCTCAAATGCTTGGTGTCTCAAGTACTCCGTGGGGATGATGAATCTCTTGAGCTCTTTCCCAACGCAAACTGCAAGAAACCCTTTCGGGACGACGTTGTCACAGGACGAAACATCCGTGAATGACAGAGTTCTCCTCAGGAACTTGATGCCTTTACTTCCGCTATTACTGTTGCTGCTAATGGCTGAAGAGGAAGCAGAGGCAGACGAGCTTTTGGAAGCATTTGCAACCTTCTTCCACTTCTTGAGGATTTGTTGAAGCCTAACGATCTCTCTGATCTTGTTAGACTTCTTTGAATCCATTGCTGCTTCAGTGCGTGCTTCCTCATGTGCTGTGGTGGGTGCCAGGATTTATAAGCAGATTAATGGAGATAAACTCCGCTTACTTTATTTGTGCTCCAATTTACACTATATTTTATTCATCAACCAATTTTTATTTCATTTTATGTGCCAAACCTATTACCATGGAAGAAAGGGTGCGTCGGTTGCAGCTGCAACTGCCTCCCTATAGCAATCACACCCAATAAAAAGTTATAGTTATTTGTGCTCGTTTGTTATTCAAAGATATCTATTCTAATTATTTCTTGCTCCAATATTTAATTCTTAAAAATTTTTTACTCAACATTTCTCCTTAGTAAGAAGAGAAAAAAAACCAAAAATAAGGCTAATGTACATGTTTCAAAAACTATTGGATAGCGAGTAAAAAATTTTTGAAGACTGAACTTTGTACTTTTAAATATTCAATGACTATATAATTTAGATATACGTTCTTTGAGGGAACGGAAAGTATATTTCCTGTTTTTTTCTCCTCTGGTTTGTTTAATGCTGACCTATTGTTGGTTTTAGGATGTAATTAACAAACTTTTATTGCCATAATTGTTAATCTTTTATTTGATTTAAGATGTTGTGCTCCTTACATGTTATGTACTGTAATTAATACTAATCTGAGTTTTCTGAACCTAGTGAGGACCAATGCTTGGAGAGTCAAAAGCTATTAGGCATATATGTGTTGTTCTTTAAGATTTAATTCTTAACTGGGGGTGATCTCGTACTTGCTCTCGATTATTAGTTTTGTAGGTTGGGGGATTATTTATTTTAGTTTGATTTTGAATTATTGTTTACATTTTGTTTATTGGATAAACGAAGTGCTAGAAGATCATGGAAGATGGCGCTCTCTGATTTCCATGTGAATCCACCATTTGTTTATATGACAAACAAATATAACAGCAGTGACCCAGCAGATTGGCTTGATCTTACATCACAAACAGAACATGAAAGCCCTTTAATTTATTAAGAATATGCACTTTTTTAATAAATCTATCTTCGGTTGACTCTTATACTTGAATGATTAGTCATCATTACATTTCGATTTCATTTCTCAAGAAATAAATATAATCTAGGGTTAGTACTTGATCCGTTCTCACCTAAGAATAGCGAGTGGTAACATATGAATAATTAAATAAAATATGCAAATGATGAAGGCAATTTGCAATTAAATTAGTACGGAATATAGTGTACCCGAAGTAACAGTTATGAATGCTAATTATTTGGTCAAACATGGAATAACATGCACATATCCCACACTCTGATTACTCTATGCTTCTTTAGATCTAACCCCTAATTTCTTATATTATTAGTTCCTAATTAGTACCAATATTTATGGGAACCAGTGTGTGCTATTACTGTATGACTTAATTGCTTGTTTTGACCGTGTTCTGACTTAATTGCTTCTGAATTTTGGTGCTAGATTTTACTAATCCGTGGGTTTTCATTTTTGCTCAGCTTCACATGGCCTGCATAGCAACAAACTGAAAAAGGAAGCGAATATTATAAAATACTGAATTAAGAACGCTTATTGCCTGTATACAGAATAATAATAATAAAAAGCAGACACAAATGTCCTATTATATAATGGACAACATGAAGTGACACAAATGTACAAATCATAAGTAAGGACATAGGTATAGCAATATGCTTGGTAGATGAAATATCCAAACCATATATGATTGATATATCCTGCATTTGGTTGCACTAGTTTTTATTTATTTCTTTACACATTAATATTACTAATTCTATGAGGATGAATCTGCTGCGAAATAGTATATCTGTTGTCTCGTAAATTCATGCTCAAAAACTTTATTTTGAAAAGAAAATGACATCCTATAATAGATGTATTGTTCTGTGAAGAATCTCAACCCTAATTCTATCCATCTCCATTGTTTGCAAACATTTATTTTTCCGTCTTTGGAAACGACATATGAAATACATATTTTTGTATATTTCAAATGATTACTGCAAAAATGTATGACATGTGCATTCATTTGAGAGTCATATGCAGGTCACGTGAAACTCTGCGCAGTATTGATCCTTACTTCAGCAACAAGATAATATTATAATTTTGTTGCTGTGCATAGACATTTGAAGCCGTCAAAGATTTGAATATACTGGTTGCTAGTTCTCGTTCCTAGTTTTTTCACTTTCCTAATGAAATAATAAAAGAAAAGTTATGAAGGTGGAAGGCTCAAACCAACGAGAAGTTACGTATTGCCCAAACTATATTCAAAAGTCAACTCGCTGTGCAATATTATAACATGCAGGATTACTCACGAAATGACCTACGAACACACTCATTTGCTCCAGATTAAACTAATTGCCATATAAAACAACTATGACGGCCTAAAAGCCTGGAAAATAGTAGCATGCTATAGCTTTCAATCATCACATACAAAAGAGAGCAAATATAAGAAATGATTCAGAGTTGGAACTCTGATTGAAGAAAATAGTAGTATGTCGTTGCAAAACAAATATAAGCAACTGTTTCAAAAAGAGTTGGTGGTGACACTGACAATGATAGGATGGATCGATGATTGAGTTGGTGAAAGAAGACAATAATTGTAGCTTGCAGATTTCATCTTTTATATCATTACAGCCAGTCTGACATATGGGCACTGCAGGAATAAATGTGAAATCATGCATGCATCATCGCATTCAGATTTCATGTTATATTATCTTCTTGTGTTTTCGAGATTAAAAGATTGGATCCTAATAAGAGTAGCCCAGTTTTGAATATTGGAAGTAACAATCATGCTTGTGCTGTGCTGTGCCGTTTCACATTGGTGGAAATCCGGTATTTTTGAGAATGTCATCCTTTAAAATCTAAGCGATATCATTCTATAAGATATGCCCATAACCTGAATATTATGCTGCACATATCATCAGTTATTTATATACATATATATGTCCGTATATCACTATCAGAGACAGATAGAGTATGGAAAACCAGATTTTGTTCACGATATTGAGCAGCGAACTTCATATATACTAGCAGCTTAGCATAGAATGCTGTAGCTTTTTTTTTTTTTTTTTCTTGGGTACCCCTTCTGGTTGCTCTGATAATTTTAGTAACCCATTGTTAACTGAAGCCTTGCTGAGAGTTTGTGTAAGATTCAATTACCCACTCCAAGTATCTCAACAAATCTCGGCCTCGCTTACTGCATATCAAATGGAAGAAAATCAATCAGTTCTTCTATCTAGAGTTGTTATACTTGTATTCATTTTATCCAGAAAATAATTTAAAGAAACAAGAAACTTTGCCAGTGAAAGGGCACTCAAATTGCCGGATATGAACATAACATGAATCAGAAGATGGAATATCTACTAACCTTCACCAACAAGTTGTTCATAACGAGCAACAATGTGTTTCCCATATGTATATTTCTTTAATGCATCTATATGAACTCTTATATGATTGAGAAGTATTTCCCGATGCCTGTCATTACTTATATCGAGAAGTTTCTGGATCACATAATTTGCGAACTGGTCCTTCATCATTGCCTACATTATTCAACCCAAAAAGAAAGTCGGTTAACAGGAAACAAGCCTCAATTACTGCTATCTTTTACTCATAAATTTCCAATCCAGATAATCAGCCAGAAAATTTTGAAACTAAATAACTGAAATATGTCCCTTCCTGCAATATATGACATCTGAATGTTAATCAAGAAGACTCTTGACAAGAAGGAAAGAATCTGAAATATCAGAATTAATACTAATCATTAATCGTAAAGACAAAGATATGCATGACTTGTACATCATAAAGACAAGATTTATTATCAGAAGACAAATCTCAGCAACCTTACCGTGGTATAAATTTTGAAAGTCAACTTAAAGTCAGAAGAGTGACAATTCCCAGCAACATGGTCATTTCTCTTCAAGTTAATGGTTACATAAAAATCCCACAATATCAATCTCAATTACTATGAGCAGCAACGGTTAAACAAGAAATGGCATCACTTTCCCTTTCTCAAAAGATATTATCTAAAAGCTATAAATCAATAATCATAACTTATGTAGTAATGTAGTTCTCTCTTCTGATTTGGCTTCATATTGACACATCAATGGTTAAAGTTACTTCATAGAAATCAGCTAGACCATTGCAGAATATAAGTTAAATCCCCATACAAAACCTCAAACAGTTCTACTTACACTAAATGCTGATGATGTGACTTACCAATAAATTATCACCTTCACCAGGCTGCCCAATTATTTCCACAATCAAGGCCTCTCGCTCAATCGCATCACCATGCTCTAAACACTTCTCAATAACATTAGAAGCATACTTATGCTGACTCAGTTGTACAATCTTCCCAGTCAATTTGCTTATAATTTGACTATTTTCATGTTGTCTTCCCCTCTTCAGGACATGCTGCAGCAGTTTCCATTTGAGCATAAGATTTTCAGGAAAGAAGGAATAGAAACAAACAAACAAAATAGCAGGAGAAAGGAAAGATGAGAGGATGGAGAAAGAGAGAATTCCAGTAAATGATTAAACATGTCAATAGCTTGTAGTGTCACACTAACAATTTACCAGTCAATGGCATTTCACTACTATCTTACAGTCATGTATCAACCAATAAACTAATTAAACTGAGAAATATCTCATCATCTGGATGTGCATCATGATTTCACTGATGGACATCAGCTTCCTTAATCACTTTAATGGGCTTAAATAACATACATAAAAAGTGGAAAAGTGCTTGTCAGGTTTCTCAAAAGCTAATGACTTACAATGATAGGAAAGAAATCTCCTTGGCATAGTAAAATGCAAGTAATTTTTTGAAAGGGAGAAAAGAAAGCATGAAAATAGATAATTTCCAACCTGAATCACATAATTTCCGTACTGGTCTTGAGCAAGGACACAAGCTGATTCCAGGATTTCATCCACTATACATTGAATATGTTGCTCATCTGAACAATGCTCCAAAACTCTCTAACAAAGGCAGAAAAATATATAAATAACATTTGAAATATTTAATACTGAGAAAAGTCGCTCTGCAGCAAGATCTGTGTATAACCTGAATAACACGACATCCATATGGGTGAGTAGAAAGAGCTGGAACTTGGTCTTGAAAAGCAGATATGATAAAATGGATTTTGTCCAATGGAATGCATTCTATGCATTTTTGAATAACGTGATTCCCATTTTGATCATGTACACATCTCATGACATGCCCATCAAGCTCTTGCACTAATAGTGTCTTCTGATCAAGTTCAATAACTTCAAGGGCCTAGAACAAGGATCCCAATATTGAACCAGAAGCAACTTGAGATCAGCAAGAGGGAAAATAATTCTAAAACATGCACCAACTCAACAGATTAAGAAGTCAATGAATAGTTAACCAGTGAGATTGCTTTAAAGATACAAGAAATAGGTGCACCATTAGTTGTGTGGAAAAGTTGGATAAGAACCATTAGGTATAGTGCACTAGATTCATTTGAATCTGCTGTCTTTACGTAAGGGGAGGACAGGCTTCGGGTAGAAGATAAAGGATATTAATAGAATGCTGGACCATGTGCAAAGAAAATTCTGGCAAGCATACATGTAAGACTGCTAAAATTTAGGTTAAAAGTCAAAGCAGAAATATGATAAATGAGAACACACATGCACACTATAAACTCCTCAAGTTAATAGTGAGAGATAACTACAACACCCCTATACAATAATAAACTCAAAGACTTCTAGGTAATATATAAACTCTTAATCCTTTAACACTCCCGCTTCATTTGTAAGACTTACTTTAAAATTGATAGGTTTCTTAAGATATATATATATATATATATATATATATATATATATATATATATATATATACATATATATGTATACATACACAAAATAGATCTTGTCAAACTTTATTGGAGAGAAATTTTGCCCCTGTTTCTTCCTTCCAATCCATAAGGCACATTCCATGCACTGACCTTTGACATACAAATGATAATTAATGATAAAAACGTTTCTTATAAGTCATTCACGCACTTTTTCTTAAGTTGTATACACATAAATCACACTCTTGATTGAGGAGAAACCTGATCGACCAGATCCATAAAGCATTGGTTACAATTAAGGGAAAGAAAATATAAATTATAAATTAGATAATGCCTATATGTAAAGGTATAAACACAAGTATACAATAGGTGCAAATTACACTATATAGAGAGGACATGACCTAATAAAACATAGGAAGATACTTGTTCTCCTTATTTTTGGGGAGGACTTGTTGCTTGGGAAGCTTAAAAGTTTGGGGAGGAGGGAGGGAGCGTTCATAAAATGTAAGAGAAAGACAGTTGATAAAATGGGGCAAGTATAAAGTAGGCCACCATCAATTATTATAACTAAAACAAACATGGATTCTTCATACCATAAAGTAATGTTAATTTTAAGAACAAATTATGGGGACAATCATATCCACAATTTCCTGAACCATAATATCACATATTTACACATCTTAATGCTTATCTTTCCACTTCCTTCAGACCGCAAGAAAAGATATAAAACCAATTAAATCTCTTTGTATCTAAAGCATCCTATGGTATTGTCAAAATCAATAACAAAATTATATCAGGAGTGGAGTATTTCTGTAAGTAACGCAATATGGGCATGTGGTAATTTGTAGACGGTCTAAATAAAACTATAAAGTCAGTGAAAGCAAATATTCTTAGAGTTAAACTCATATTACATAAGCACACCAGTAGATCACATAAGAGGGCAACAGGAAAATAATTATTGCAAGTCCTTACTCAAGAAATCATCATACCTTCTGGATAACACGACAACCATACATCTGCAAACTTAATGGTAAAATCTGTCCAGAAAGTTGATCTGCAAGGTTTTTTCGCTGATCAGGACTTCCATGCTCAAAAAACTGCATTGAACATAACTAAATTAGCAACATCATGTAAACAACACATTAAAAGTGCATAAACCAGTTTGAGATGAAAAAGACTGTGATAATATAGGGGGCACAAATTTAGACAGTATACCTTCTGAATTACATAATTTCCAAACACATCTGTAATTAATTTTGAGGTATGTGGTAGGATTTCTTCAAAAACAGACACCTTCTCTTCAACACTGCAGTTTTCAAGCTTCAGCTGGATAAATCGACTTCCATGCTGGTCAATGCTAAGTCAAACATCAATAAACAAATTATTTCCTTCTCATAGGGGAGATAATACTACAGATTATAACATATTAGAATTGACATATTAAAAAATACCTGAATTCAACAATACGCCCAGCTATATCAGAGAGTTCAAACTTGCCAGAATTGATGGATTTAAGTTCCTCTAGAAAAGATTGCTTCTTGGGATCATCAAAATTCCTAGTTCCTCTCTGTCCAGAAGAAAATCCTGCATTTCTGCCTGAAACAAGAGGTATCTTCTTCACATTTTGTCCACCTAGAGGGTTAGTTCCACCCATTGGTGAGGATGGACAGATTGAAGTACCAAGAGACAAAGCAGGAACTTGCATCATGACACCCAAATTGGAGTCCCCAAAATAGCTACTACCAGAGATCCCCATACTTTTTGAACTTGGAGTGGTCAAGCTACCGTGTACTGGAGATTGAAATTTCTGACCACTTAAATAGGCAGGAAGAGCTGAATCTTGCTGTGAAAGTGGAGAACAGACCTGTCCTCCAGCTCTTGATGTTAATTGATTCTGCTTAATAGCAGCAGGATATGCATCACCAAAAGAGTGGGGATAACATTGCATATTAATTGGATTAACATACGAAGATTGCATTGATAATCCATACTGCCCATAAATCTTGCTGCGATTTTGAAAATCACATGCATGTGGAACCCCTTCTCTTGATGAAACACCAGTAGCTTGACCATTTAGGTCTGCACTGCCTGCAGCTTCAAATGGAAGAGGGAGGTCACCATGAGAGGAATATCCAGCCATATATGGCAGAGCTGAGGTAGAACTCAAAGCATATCCACCTAAACTATATTGCAGAGGGAGTAAACCAGATGGCTGATAATTAGGATAAAATGGGTTTTCCGAAGTCATAAATGCTGTTGGAGTAGCATAAAAGGGACCTGTAAGTCCAGGAGAAGGCAATGACGATTGTATCCCAAGAGATGAGAACTGTGAATGACTATAAGCAAGCATTCCTAAGTAACTTTGTGAATTGTTCATCCCTCGAGAAAATTGCAATCCCGCACCTGGAACTTGATGAGTATAGCCATGAGTAAAAGGTTGATTTAGCTTATTCCTACCATAATGTTGTTGGTCATCTTGTTTTTGTCTTCTAACATTAGATGCTCTCAATTTATGCTCCTCTGTGTGCATAACTCCATTGATTGAAATATAATCCTTCAGTGCAGCATCTTTGTTGCAGGTTGGATCCACTAGCAGGCTTTGGGTTCCATCAGCACGCTGCAAGCTTGGTAAATTTTCCACAGGAATTTGATTGGATGTTAAATCACAAGCATCTATGTTCAAGGTCCCTGTCTCCACAACACTAGTAGAACATGTAGCTGAATCTGACTGGTTTGATAAATCTATTGAAGAAATACTTGACGAAATTGCATGCACATCAACATCAATTGAATCCTCAGTCGTAGCATGACTTGATATATGAGATTGGTTAAAAACAGGGGAAGGGGTACGGGGGAAGTCTTCCTAATAATTGACAATAAAAACAGAAAAAAAAGGTCAGTGCATCATAATCAAAATAACATTAGAAAAACCAATGTTCCATACCAAGGTGAAAAATTGCAAGAGAGTAGTAGACAACCAGCTAGAAACAAATAATAACAAATAATGATCATGCAGACCAATATCATTATTAAGACACCCAAGTGTTACTTACAAAACATGAATTCAAGAATAAGAAAAATGTAAAGTCTCGTGGAATTAGAGAGGAATGTTAAACAAAGAAGGAAACAATAATGGACGGAAAACAGAAAAATTATTTTTGAAAAAGGAGGGGCGGGGGGGTGGCGAAGAGGCTTTGTTCAACCTAATTTGGTGTAATTTACTGATTCAATTTCCAATCACTTGTCATGGGAAAGCAACATTCCTAAGAAAGCCTTTAAGACTTATGGGAACTGAGTCATACCTGTATCAAATCCACCAAGCTTTTGTGAAGACTAGCAGACAGGACTGCATTCTGCCCAGTCTTAGGAATACTACTTGTACCGAACATGCTCTCTGAAGCTTGCTCAGGTGAATCCTCTTTGTTGGGCCCTTCATCAATAGAAGGGGAAACCGTGCCCCCATTATCTGAAGAAGCAATACCAGGATTTTCCTCGTAATTACCAAATTGACTTTTCAGGTGCCGTGGAGGAAGTTTGGGATCCAAGTTGAGCTCCAAGGGGCAATATGCAACATAAGAAGGATCAAATAGCTCTCCTTCAGACTTGTGATCCTGAAGAGCATTGCCCAAACTACCTGAATTTGAAATCAGACTAGAATCCTTCACAGGTAACATGTTTCCAACTGCTGCAACTGAACCCCCCATACTCGGTGGAGCACTACCACTACGACTAGGGATAAGGTTTGCTTGACCTTGACTAAACTTTTGTCCCTTCAAGAAAATTTCCAACTCCTCTGTTGCCCTTATTTTCAAGGAAGATCCAAATGCCGAGATATCCTTTGAGGAAAGCCATTTACTAGTTTGGCTGCTTTCCACCATTCTCATAGGTCTCTCAGTTGCTATCCTATTTCTCAAGAATTACCTCTCCAAGTTCATCCAACCAGAAGTAGAGCCTGTGATACAACAAAAAGGAAGGATTTAAAACCACAGACTATGCACAAATTTGTGCAAGCAACATATGACCTGTTTGGCCTTAGCAAGGCACTAACAGATCAGCATAGTTGACAATCATAATTAAGCTGCCGATAAGAAACAGAATAAATGTAGTAAGAGAGGCCTTATTAATGGTTTCAAATTCCTCAAAGAAAAGATCTCCTTGACATCTGATGAGACACTTGGATAGAACTCATTCCCAAAAACCAACTCATGAGGAGAGGGTGCCTAAAGATTTTATAAGCCCCCCACTGATCCTTTGGGTAGAACTCATCCCCAAAAGTTAGCTCATGAGGAGAGGGTACCCAAAGGTCTTATAAGCCCCCCATCAAGTGGTATTCCACCCAATGTAGGACTCCCAAGTTGCCTTGGCTTGTGGTTCCTAACAATATCCCATCATGGGAGAGCTGTAGTGATGCACTCATTTTCTAAATGTGAGCCGGGTGGATATGACGCTTATAATTTTACTATTGCAAGTCTACCCTGATCTTTATAGATGTATTTTTGAGCCATATTTATTATTCTGGAATTAGACTTTCTATGAAAATATTGTCTGTTTTTTCCTACAATATAGTGTCATAGTAATAGAGAGGGGAATTCGTCTTTCATATACTTTCAAAAAGCACCACTTAAATAAGTAAATATCATATTCCTTAACTGGATGATGGGTAATGGTCAAGCTTAATTTAAGAAAGCAAACTATCTTAGGCACTCTAACATAACAAAATTGAACATCATATACAAACTCTCCCACGTTAATCTCAAATGAAACTACATAGTGCTTCCAAAGGGGGAAAATCCCAAAATTTCAAGCTATAAAGGACAATAAAACACAATTGAGAAAGAATCAGCGTCAGCACCAAATTATTACAAGGAATAAGAATTTTGATCGTTCGGTGACGGTTTCACAGCACGAAATGAAAGGCTGATAAAACTACTAGAAACTCACCAGCTGACAGTATAGACTATGAAAATCGGATGCAACCAAACTCAAGGCCTTTCAAACCCTGCGCAGTTGTAGAGCAGCTGAGATAAAATATCAGAGTCGGGGAGTGAAACAGAATTCGTTAGTCTAAAGAAACAAATGTCACTCTGTAAAACCCCACTTAAGTGTTCCCTGGGTTTGGACTTTGCAATGAAATTTCGGAATTGATTTTCTAAACAAAAAATTATTTCGAAGCCAATAAAGATTAAGAGATTTACTTAAATACATACGAATACAAAAATTTTTATTGAATTCTTTGAATTAAAAATGTTATACCATGTACATGTTTGGGACTATATGTTTGCAACTTTTATAGGTTGAAAAATTATAGTATACAAAAAGTTTTGAAAAGAAAATATGCAGTAATACTCCAAATTAACCGTAACTAATATACCTTTCGCTAAAATGGGGAAAAGAGAGTATATGTGCAAGTGATAAATTCAAAATTGGAAGCCAATACCGTACAACTGGCATGCATAATAATAACTTTATAAGTTTCACATAGGTATATGATATATTAATATATGATTAAAAATATCATCTTAATTTAGTCCAATTGGGTTCTTTTGAAATAAGGAAACTATGTTAAATGACATTACGGGCAATTTGCCTCTGAAGACGTTAATCAAATTTCATATATTTAAATTACTGCATATATTAATGTGTAAAACGGGATTTTGTTATATTTTAATACAGGCAAATAATTAAGGTTAGTTATGCTAATGAACTATTATTATTTTTACCATTAATTTCATGATATATAGTTGAATGCGAAGGCAAGTGGATTAAAATTATAGCGATAAAATAAGTATTCAAAACTCTTGTTGATTTTTTTTATTTCGGTTAATGAAGCCAAGGTGCTACGTGTATGCGAGTCGGATCTGTACTGATAAAGAGACAAGGTCTGTGGTAGCCCAACAGACACAGGCATGGTACGTGTATAAAGTAAAATGCATTTGGAAAGAGACCATTGCACCACGACAGGTACGGCTCCCAATGTTTGGGGCTCGCCATTTTTTGTTGGGATATACGCAGAAGAACCTAGAAAACTCATACCCAATCCCACGACAATAAAGCACTTCAGATAACACACAGATGATGCTTCTTAGCAGCCATGTATCTGATTCATAACACACATTAGCAAGGGAAGAGGATGGGACATGGATCTCTCTCTATCCTACCATGCGATACACGTAGTTTCTTCAACTTTTCCCCACACCAAAATAGCTGTTCTTTAGTTACCCTCGTCATTCCCACAACCCTCGATAGGATTTTGAGGTCAATGAGACCCATCAATAGCTGAATGTCCTCGTGCTTTTGGGGCCAAGAATACTTTTTCCAACTTTTCTTCTTTCTCCGCAATTCCTTCAGTTTCATTACTTTCTGCATTCACAAAAAAGGCATGTTAAGCTGTAGAAGCAGAAATGTAATATCCCTGGTTGGCACAACTTACTACCATCATACAGTAGCACATAAAGTGTTAGATAATCGGCATGCCTTATAGATACAGAAGACAACATTCATATAGTAGCACATAAAGTGCTGGAAGGTAAGAAACTGACAAGACACCGCTAACTTCAAGCAAGAAGGCAATTAGCTAACTGAAGAAAGGTTATAACTGCGAGGAAATGTGGCTAACTGCCGATTGTCCTACTCGAGCTTCAAAGGTTCAACGTTATATCTAACAAAGATTGAAACATGGATTACGAGTGCATCTGAATTTACCTTCTCAAGACTACACTGAAGCTGTTGTAAAGGAGTTGCAAGCTGGTTCTGATTTCCAAACGGGTTAATAGCTACGCTTGACTTTTTCCTGTCCCTTTTAAGGAAAAGGTGGAATGTAAGGATTGAGTTTTCCATTATCCTGATAAGATCAGGAGCAAGAACTCTCATGTCTGAATCATCTTCTGTTGACTGTTGATCAAAACCTGGATAGATGTATGAAGCTGAGCACTTAGTCATACAAACAAAAACATCAAAGACATAAATGCCAGAACTACATTCAGTAACCAATAGACAATTTCTAATCTCATTTATATTAATGGCAATCCGATTAAATGCAAATGATTCGCAGATTGTTTACCTTGAATATTAGGAACCTGAAGCAGTTTAGGCAAAGAGTTCCTTGTGCGGGCATAAATTTCAGCTCTAAGACCCTTCTCAAAAGGTTCATTCTCAATAAACCTTTGTAGCAGAACCTGGAACTGTTGAAACTGCTGCGCACTGTGGTTGTAACAGGTAGGGCTTTCAGGTTGCCAAGATATCTTCTGGCACATTTGAGTGTGTTGACAGTGAAGTGCCTCCCAAGTCAAGCATATTTGACCAACATATGCTGTTTCAAGATCCTGGTAGGGATCATGTTGAGGCTGTTGAAGATTTTCAGATTCAAAATCAGATTCTCCAAATTGTTTCAAGGAAAGACATCGAAATGGGGACACCAACTTCTTTGATGCAGATCTAAAAGACGGAGTTGAAGGGTACTGGTCGCCTGATTCAGTGAGGATGTAGAATATCACAATACATAACAAATGCGAAGACACAAAAAAGTGTACATTTAGTCAGCAATTGAATTTGGAAGCAGCAAAGGGCAAGAAAAAAGTGAGTATCCAGGTTACAATCTCCAAAGACTACCTTTAAGGATTCAATATAACTAATTCTCCTTCCTTTTGCAAGTATGACTCAACCTTCCTTATATAATATTACAAACTATTCATGTCAAACTATGATACACAATTGCTCAACTAGTTTACAACAGTTAAATTTTAAAACAATCTGGTGCAATAGAGGTTGTGCTTCGCTTTGGGATAATGAAAGAGAACTCTCCCTTAAGTTTTATCCCGTAACATAACAAACTCAATCAGGACAGACTGTTCAATTCAGTTTAACACATTGCCGGCACAACCAACCCTTAAATCCTTTATACACTATCGAGTACATGTAGCTGGAAATGTAATTAAAACATTTATGCAAATCAAACTCCAACTGATAAGACACAATTAAGCTTACAAGATCATTTCTTGGGGTTAATATTTCCTTTTCCAAAAAATATTAATAAGGATGAGTGTTTCCTCAGGCATTGTTGTCAGTCATCCGCCACAGAAAAAAGGTAGTCTCCGCCTAATTGAACCCAATACCCAAGTAGAACTTCACAACCAGTGGTAGTATCTAGCTATTAAGGACACAGATTAAGGAAACTAAACAAGTTTTGATCTTTGACAATCGACAGCAAATAAAAATAATATACCTTTGCCAACTTCATTAAGCTGCTGTGTGCTCATGTGATCAAAGAAGAGCATTCTTTCACAGTACTTTTCAAACACAGCATCAAAACCACGCCACCATTGCCGACCTTCTGCTTCCACATCCCTCCATTCATTAGAGCTTGTCTCTCCCTCTCCTTCCTCCTCCTCCTCATCTTCCTGGCATGACTCTTCTTCGGGAATCAACACCATAAAACTATTTCTTCTCAGTTCTTTCAGCCTCCTCTTTACCTCATTGGTAATAAAATCATCATCATCGTCCTCAGCTTCTGCTGCAGGATCTGAATTTGCTAATTTAAGCTCATCATCACCACCATTGTCAGGTTTGGGTTCCTCAGGTTCTGGCAATGGCTCGTCCGACATATACTTCTGTCCATCTGCTTTCTGACGTATACGGAACTTCTTCACTTTGAAAAAATTCATGCTTTACCACCTTTTCGCTTAAAAACAATGTCTTCTCTACACCCAATCTGTAAAACAGGGGGTCTTTCTTCTCAAGTAAAACCTACAATTACCTCAAAACAGGAAGTGAGTAATTATACAGGCGAAGATATTTTTGCTGCGTTACAATTATTTTATTTATCAAAATACTGCGATTCTGCCGTCAGAATAATTTTAGACAAAGAAAAAATTATGCGAGAACTTAAAAGAAGAAGCTTTTTTTTTTTTTTACTCGAGTTGTTCTGCTGCCAAAAATCTGATATGCATAAAATCTTGGGATCTATAATAAGTCCCTAAATTCCATACCTTCTCCAATACAAGAAATTAGTGATCTGCAAGGCTAGGAAGCATATATGGCAGAAAGATCACTCCTTTCATATAAAAGAGAGTAATTTCTATGGAAAGGTCATGAAAGGAAAATACTTTCAGGAGTATCCAAGATATTGAATCTGATACCTATTGAAAAATGTGCATAGAATAGAAGGGTTAACTGTATCAGAACCACCGACAACCTCTCTCATTGAAGAACTCAAAGCCACTTCCTATGACAACATTAGCAATAAACGCCAAAAGTGGATCGTTGAAGCACCATAGACACTGATGAGTGATGACGACCCGAAAACACTACTCGCCACGGTGTTTCTCTTCGCCAGTTCAAAGGGGAAATGAGCATATTTTGAAGCAAATAGATAAGACAAAGAAAAAGCACATGCAATCCAGAAATGAGATACCCAACAAGCCAATCTTAAATAAGCCAGTTGCTCCAGATGGTCAGCACCCAAATCAACACCTGGCTATCTCCAAGAAAATTACGAAAACCAATATATTATAAAATTGCACAATGTGACATCTTACAGAACCCAGAGCTGAAGAAAGCAGACTTAGCAAGAGAGATCCTAGAGTGGATGGAGGGAGACTGTGTGAGAGAGAGTGAGAACAGCTAGTGTTGGGAAAAAGGGGGAAAAAATGCAATAAATGTGAGGACTGAGCAGTGGGCACGCTGCTTGCTTTGTCTGATTATCCTTTTTGAACAAAAAACGATATATTTGGCGTTAAACTGAGTAAAATGAATTTTTTTCCCTAATGCAAGCAAGAAAGCCGAGAAACCAGAGCCAGTGAGTAGAGGACAAAAGACAGTGTCATTGTACAGAGACTACCGTCAGAAGCCAACGAAAGAAAGAAAGAAAGAAGGCCGCGCGAAAGTTATTTTGAGGAAACCCGGGAAGTAATGCATTACATGAAACATGAAAAGAAATTCTTCCGTTGCCGGGAATCGAACCCGGGTCTCTCGGGTGAGAGCCGAGTATCCTAACCGACTAGACTACAACGGACTGGATGTTGAAGGGCTTGTGATCAATCTATAATAAAGTTTAAAACGAAAAACGCTAAATTTCCTTCTATCTAAATCCTAGGTCCTAAATTTTTACCCAAATGTCAAATTTTAATATGTAAATTGAGCGCTTGTTTATTAAATGAATAAAAAAAAAGTATGCTTATATCTTTTTAGTATAAGGGTCAGCCATATAGGATTGAAAAACGCTGAAGAAGGATTGAAACCCAATATTGACTTATGCAAAACACAGGGGATTGGCGACTGAGTCTGCTAAGCCCCACACTGCTAGTATGGAGGGTGAAATTGATCTGAGAGGATGCCTTCACAAAATATTTCAATTGCTGTCTATAGTTTACACTAGGATGGTCAAGAGCCATCACGAATAAACAACTTGAAGAACTGTGTTTGTTTAGGTGTACAGGCTTTAGTTAAGGAGGTTCAAAAAAAATGTAGATGGGTTCCAAAATAAATCAGAAGTCACATGTGAGGTCCTTTTTTTAAAAAACACCAAAAGTCGATGAAGAGATAGGTCTGAGCTCTATCTCCACTGAATATTGTTTGTTCACATTTGGTATAACATTAAGGCCATTTACTGGACAGGAAAAGAGATTGAGGAGGAATAAAAAAAATTTTAATTTTTTATTTATTATAAAATTATTATTTTAATTTTTTAATTTATTAAAATATTTAAAATAAATTTTTATTCATAAAAAAATATCACATTTAGTTTTTTATTTTAAAAAAAATACTAAATCTAGTTATTATCCTAAACCCTTAATTTAAAGGATTAAATCTATTGTTTTTTTAATCTGAGGAGTCAAATGTAATATTTTTTTAATAAGTTAAATATAATTTTAGACATTTTATTAAAGGTCTAAAATGATAATTTTATAATAAATAAATGATCAAAAAAATATTTTACTCGAATAAAAAAATAATGAAATAAAATGATGAAAGTACAAAATATATTTTATATGTAATGGAATAGAATAAGTATTAAAAAAATTGTATTTGGTTTAAAATATATTTTTAAAAAAATAAAAGAGAATATCTAAAATACACTAAAACAAAACACGATTAAATAAACAGTGCATTATAAAATGTCTCACATCAGTCATTCCTTGAAAAGGAACTTCAATCCCCTTAAGAAATAAATATTATCACAAACGAGGGTGCATAGTCTAGTGAAGGACATGAGTGAGAAATTCATACCAAACAAGTCATGTAAGAGAACCTACCCTCTCATTTCCTCTCCATCAGGCCTCTCCTTCGTGTCGCAATGTAAAAGATGGAAGCCAGAATAGACTTCCACTTAAAAGAAAGTGAGATACTGGTTACGAAAGCAACATGGATCTCCTACTCCATCTAGTTATGCATAAGAAGCTATTGGATCATATAGGTCCCATAGGATTATTGTAAGATCCACATGATCTAAGAATTTTTGTTATACAATCAAATGGATTGTACAACAGAAAATTCAAACTCTTACAAAAGGTGTTGAAAGGTTAAAGAGAAAAGGAAATTTTAATGTTTTCGACGAGCTTGAAAAGATATGAAAGATATTAAAGGGGTAGAATTTACATAAACTAGTAAGTACACGCTTAATCATTTTTATGAAATGTGTTCCTTAATTTTGAGATGAATAGTTTTTCAAATTTAAAAATATATAATTTAATTATTGTAAATATATTTTTATTTATTATTTATTAATCCTTATATATATGCGTATAGGAATGATGGGGTGTGTCTTATTTTAATATATTTTCAATTCAGAAACAATGAATAACTACTCAGTCATTTTATAAATTTTCAACTATATATATTTAAGATTCAATAATAAAATAATTTAAATATATTAGAAAAGTACATTTAATATTGATGTATTAACCTGCTAAGACCATTATGCTCTTTGGAAAAACTATATTTTCATATGATTAGAAAGATATCACTCTCAGTAAAAAAATAAAATAAAAAATCACTCCTTAACTGTGTTTGTAGCAGAGGGACGCCTGGAAAAAAAAAATCAAAATGGATCAATTTTTTAAAAATTAATTCATTTAATCTATCAAAATAATAAATTAGATTTACAATTTACCAATTCATATAACCTCAACATTATTTTGTTTAACTGATGTATTTTATGGTTAATTAATATGACTTGCGAGTCGTCTTTCAAAAAAAGAAAACTAATTTTATTATACTCTTTACAAAAAAAAAAAGTTAATATTCAACGATTAAAAAATTTGAAGAATTCTATAATTTCAAATTAAATTTATTGTTTAATTTTATTTTATATAAAAATTAAAGTTCTCAAAATAAGTTAGCTTATCACTTACTAAATATAGCTGCTACCAATAAATTTTCATTAGAGTTTATGACGGAAGCTACAAGAAATGTGAACTAAAATTTCAATTGGATTAAATGTGAGGAATTCAATGACTTTTAAAAGTATTATAATAGTGATAGTCACTATAAGCTAAAAGGCTAAGGTACATAATGCGATCCAAGTGTGCTGGAGCGAGTAGGGGTGAATTTTTTTAAAATGTTTATATTTTATTTTAAAAAATTATCATTTAATGTTATATTTTTTAAATAAAATTATATCATTTAAGCTTTTGAATTAAACTAAATGAAATTAATTTACTAAAAATATCTTAAGTTTCTATTTTTAAGTTTAAAATTAACTTAAATTTAAATGAGTATTATATTATATATTACTCTTTATGTTATTATTAACATTACTACCAAAGTAGACATATCTAATCACTATTCATATAATGTATTATAAATATATACTAAACAAAATATACTATCACTTGATAATACCATGATAATTCTCTAAATAGCCCAAAAGAGCATTTCTAAGAAAGTAAAAAAGTTTATTAGATAAAGTATTAAAATTTATAATTGTCAATTTGTAAAAATATATATTTATGAAGCATTATAAGTGTTATTTTATCCATCAACATTTAAAATTTTTTTTAGCATTTTAGGTAGAAATTTTTGAGATCTAACTAAAAATAACATATTGACATTTGAACTTAATTGTGTTATACTTAATTATTGTAATACTACTATTTATAAAAATGCAACAAATGTTTACACAAAAATTTAAAAAAAAATACATATTTAATATATATGTGAGTTTAATGAGTTGAAATTAAAATGTCCAATAATAAAATAAAATAACATGATTCAATCATTAAAGATCAATAATTTTAGTAGGTTCAAAAAATAAGACACAGAGGCATAAAATTAGAATGTAATACAATAAACATAAAAAAATTTAATAATGTGGGTCCGCCCCTACAAAAAAGTATAACTCCAAACTGATATGATTCAAATACTAATGGAAATTGCAGTAATACCACACAACAGAAAATGCACAAATTTATTGGAACCTAAGCACTTGTTGAACAGTATCCATCTTAGACCATGAATTCCCACTCTGTAAATATGATAGACTAATTGCTAAATGGAAGATGGAGAAATGCCTATAGGGCATGGACAAAATGATAATTGCTAAGGAGATAAAAGAGATTATGAAAGACATCACCCAACTTGAAGAGGATGGCAGACCATGGCATAAAGATGTCAAGCACATGGGTTTTAGACTGAGTCAGAGAATTTGAAAGAGGAAGAAGCCCAAAACTAAATGATAAAAAGAGCCTTAGTGGGTTATTTGGCTTCTGCAATCAGGTAACATGTGTTATTAGACTGACCCATCGTGTTATCATATGTGATTTCAGATTAGTGAGTTATGAGTAGGTAAGTGGAGTGGAAATTAAAATACAAATAAACTTTAAACCTAAGCTAATCCATGAGCTACACCTGATAAATCTATTTGATTTATGAGTTAAGATAGCCAACTTGAAAAACTTTACTAGTAACATGCAACCTTAATCTACTTAAATTATAGATTTTGACTATTTTGATAGATTTATAAGTAAGAAACCTATGTTAATTAAGTAGTTATTTTTATTCAACAATAATAATGTGATTGTTGAAACTTTTTAAAAAAATATTTGAGTATTTAAAGTAATTATTTGGAGTATAAATATATGATTTTGTTACTTCTTGTCAAGTTGAAGTACTATTTTTTTAAAAAAGCTTAATATTAACAAGCTTTTCTATGTCACATTGACACAAATGAAATCTATCTCTAATTTCTCCGAGGGATCTTTAGAATTCCTATCACATTGCTCGTTTGGATATTCAAGATTTTAGGCATCTATTTTACGAGAAAAATACAAATTCAGTCCTTCACCTTTCACCATTGGATCAATATGGTCTTTGAAATATGGAAAGTACTAAATTGGTCCCTCAAACATTCCATCGTGATCCAAGTTGGTCCCTCCATCATTGAGGCATTAAGATTTGTTTCAGGTGGACCATTGTCTTTTAACTATGATCGTTATCTACTAATATGGATGAGTATGGCTCCTTATCATTAAACACATCCCCAAAAAAGCCTCATCTTCACCTTTTTAAGTCAAGAACAACGTTAGAGCTCTGTCGTTCTTGCAGAGGCAAAATTAGCGAGTTTGGAGTTATGTTTCCTTGGATGTGTAAGAGGAAGGCTATGTAAGAGATCTTGGCTGCAGATGATAGGTTTGCTGGTAATTTCTAAGATTAGGTGACTACGATTAGACGTCTATATATGTTGTTGATGTTGATGCTGTTGTGTGAAAGTTGTCATGGTGCAAGTATACACTATTAAAAAGTAATATAGTAGTGAAAAATCAAGTGTTGTCTTCTGGGAACTTGTTGTGTGCAAATTTCTATAGTGCAAGCATGTATCGTTAATAGGTAATATAGTAGTGAAAAATCATGATCATCCTTTAGAAACTCTCGTTAAGACTTATGCTACTTTATCCAAGCTAATCGCAATATTCAAATGAAAAATGGTGTAAAAGTACTAATAAAGTGAGACTAAAGAGATGAGTATATATCAAAGAAAACTCCCTACTACTATAGTTTAATTTGGCATTTCAATTGTAATATGGTTTTCTTCCTAACTTGAATTCAATTCTCATGAGTTTGACTAAGCCTCTTAGTTCATTATAAAAATCTGTCAATCACTTATAAATTCTATCACATTAATTTAATTCCTTATATTTTTATAAGAATCAAATTAAAGATATGCATTACGTATGACTAATCATAACTTTGTTGGTCCAATAGGTATATGTTTATCCTAAAGGCAATTGAGTTAATACAAACAAATTACTATCAATTAAGTGGTATTTAGTCCTATGACTAATTTTGGACTTCTTTTTCAAGAATCCTCAAATCCTCAATATAAACCTTATTTGGTGGCTAAACAATAAGGGCACAACATAAAATTGAACTAAAAAAACTCATTCACAAAGAAATTCAAAAAGAAAAGTAACAATATTCAATAAATTACATACCAAATCATCATAATCCTAGAGAAATAAGAGTTTAGCTTAGCAAATCCAAGTATACAATCTAATCCACATAAGAAAACATAACCAAAAAAAGAGTAAAAGAACAGGAATAGAAAAACTCTATTTCTGAAGTTGTAATTGACTTTCTTCCTTAAATCCACTTTTGAAATACCTTTTTTCAATAAATTCTAGCCTGAAAACTCTAACTTTTAGCGTCTTTTGCCTCAAAATATCCCTTCTATAGAAAAGAAAAAAGACCTTAGGAAATCTCACTTATATCATAGCAAATTGCTAAAAGACAAGTTTATCTTTCATTTTCCATGCCTAAACACCTTGGCGCTAAAACCTTGCCTTTTGTATCAACTTCAATGGTCATAACATTCTAGTCCAATGTTAGAATTTAATGAACCACTACTTGTTAGAAAGGTCTTGAAGAGCTTTACAACTTCTCGTGAAATAAATATATCCAAATTCTAACATTCAGAGGTCCAAAAGTTGCCGCAAAATTGAGTGTTCACTTGTTTAATGCCAATATCATCATTTCTTCCTTCTCGAAGCCTGAGCTAGCAACATGAGTGGCTCCAATTTGGTATTTATATGTAAATCATCAAATTAACATGAATCAATATTAAAATAACCTATAGCCTAAACCAACAAAGGCATAACAACTCAACTAGCATAATTTACTTAAAATCAACATAAAACTAATAAAATTTCTTATTTATTTAGCACGAATGTGACCAAAATAACTTTATTTCATAGATCTATCAAAACTCTTGGAATGACTTTTGCTAAGTATTAATGTTATTGTAAAGATGAAGAATATGGTAACTCTATTTCATAGATTTATCAAAACTCTATGTATACAATCCAACTCAGAAGATACAGTATAGATGAAGAATAAGTGATGAGAAAGAGAAGAAAAAGCCATTTCCCTTAGGGTTGGACACAAACCTAGATGACCTGTAGACTTGGTTCAACCTTGTCCTTTCAAGTTGGGTTCACTAAGTCACCACGAGTAAAATATAGAATGAAGACTAGGTTTAATCCCATGCTAAGTTAGGTCAGGGCCCAAGGTAAGTCAATCAGTCGTTGAATTTGGCCTAAACCTAATAATATAAATATTCTTTTTTTTTTTCGTAAAACTAAAATCCCCAATTCCTTCCTTTTGGCTTTTCAATTTCTCTCACTCATAATCGTCACTTTTGCTTCTTTGCCCTTTTACTACTATTCTTTATCAATTCATCACCTTTATTTAACTCTATCAGTTTCTATCTCTACTCTAGTTAACCATTTCTTTAAAGCTTTAACTCATCAACATTTAGGCATTGTTTTCAATCTTCATTTCTAATTACCTCACTCAGATAGTTATAGTCTCATGAATTAATGTCTTTATCTCTAACTCTAACCATTTCTCTCACCTCTATACTCTTATTGGATGAGATAAGAAGAATGGATTGAAAAGATGAAGAGTAGAATATATCAAAGAAGAACAACAACAAAATGAAGATGAGTAAATTGAAGAACAAATCTGACTTTTTAGACTGAGAAGATCATGAAGAGTGAATATTGCATATTAAAGGATAGATCTCTTCTTCCTTTCAACATAACTCATCTTTGTTTCACCTTAATCTTCTTCTTCCTTTGAACTCAACAAACCTTATAGACCTAGATTTAGCCTAAACTAACCTAAATGGGCCTAATATGTACTAAGTTTGTCCAATTTGGTCTGGGTCTTGGGTAAGAAAAAAAATGACACATACTTTCACCGGGCTAGGCCTTGGGTTTACTAAAAACCTAGCCTGACTTAGCCTGTGTGCTAACTTTGTTTTTGCTGCTTTAATCAATTTTTTTTTATTGAATTATCCATTTAGAATGCCTTTCTCCAAGCTCTAGTTTTCCATCCAATAAGCTTTCTTTTGTGCCTTTCTATCATTCTAAGTCACCCCCTTGAAAAACCCTACTTATTGCTATTTAAAAGGTCAAAAACTTCCAATTACGAAGTTACCCTTAATGTTTTCGTCTTGGCAAGAGTAGCAACTCTAAAGTAGGGAGATGTGTTTGAATGATTATCAACTCTGAAGTAAGAAACTAATATTTTGAATTTTTTAGAACATTTTGAACTTCTATTAGCATCTTTAGAAGGAGTCAATGATGAACACATTCAAGAATAGGATATTTAAGGATATTCAAGTTGAGATACTAATAGATGTAGCTTACTACCTTAACTAATTTGATGAACTTAAGCAAACATATTGAAGATAGAAATATGGCTCATAAGTGAGCTTATGAGGCGATGTTGCATAGAGGCTATCAATGTTTTTCAAGGAGTTGTTCAACTAGAGAGAGTTGTTAGACCAGTGGTACTGGTAAGACCTCAACTACTAAGTCCTTTAAAACTTTAATCACTTTCCTTATGTTTAAAATTGTTGATATTAAGGCTAAAGATGTCATGCAAAGTAGTATTCTAATGACACATGTCACCACTGGGAAGAGTAGTAGTATTAGTAGCTTGAAGAAGTTCACTAAGGCTACGATAAATCATAAAAGGACACGTGGCTTATGAACACAAAGCAGAAGGTGATGTAGAAGGAGTAAAAAAACCTAAAAAGTTCTGGCAGCCATGACACTTTCCCTAACCACTATAGACAAAGTGCCTAAGCATAAAACAAAGCAGTTACTTGGCAAATTGGGATTTGAAAAGATGTTAATGGACAGCGGGGCTACCCATAATTTTATCTTTCCTTGTTTAGTTCCCAAACTAAACCTTCCCATAGAGACTACTAGCATTTACAAAATTACCCCAGGTGATAGTAGGACAATGTTTCACAATAGGGTCTGTTAGAATGTTCAATTGCTACTTCAAGATTTAGTGATGGTCTAAACTTTTTACCGTTTTAACATAGGTGATATAAAGTTGGTTTTAGGGATTGCATGGTTGGAGGACTTAAGGGGAAGTTTGCATTAATTGAAGTTTGTTAACTATAAAAGTGTGAGTAAATGATAGATGGATTTGCTTGTAAAGGGATCCAAGACTATCTTGCACTATGGTATCTTTTATATATATTTTTCCACTATAAAAAAAGAGAGACAAAAGGTTTTAATTGATTTCATAAGCTCGATGTTGGACGTTACTAAAGGTAATAGGGTGTTACTCCTGGTATCAAATGTTTATTCGATGAATTCACCTCTATTTGTGAATATTTAACTACTTTCCCTCCTTGATGAGCAAAGGATCATGTTGAAGTACTACAAATAGGTAATTAAATATCTAATATTCAACCTTATAATTATGCTTACTCCTAAAATTCAAAAATAGAGAAAATGATGCATGAATTATTGCAAACTGATATCATCAGAGTTAGTGTTAGTTTATTTTTTTTAATCCTATTTTACTAGTTAAAAATAAGGATAACAGCTTAGGCTTTTTATTGATTATTGTGTTTTGAACAAAGTAACAATCCTTCATAAGTTGCCAATTCCCATAATAAATGAGCTCTTACATGAGCTAGGAGGCATTACAGTATTTACCAAGTTAGTTTTAAAATAGGACTACCACCAAATTTGTATTAAGGTATAAGATGAGGCCAAGACAACCTTTGGAAGACATAAAGGCCATTATGAATTTTTAATGATGTCCTTTGAGCTCACTGACATGCCTTTGACATTTTAAAGTCTTATAAATGATATTTTCAAAGAATACTTACACAATATTATTTTAGTATTCTTTGACGATACACTGATCTATAGCCCGAATTTGTAAACCTATTTGGCTCATTTTAGTTCAGCATTTAAAGTATTAAAGACCTACTAACTAGTAATCAATCAAAAGAAATATGTGTTTAGGCAACCCAAACTGGAATACTTGGGACATATCTTCTCAGCAGGTGTGTAAGTAAATTATATGAAAATAGAAGGTATGGTCAAGTGGCCAAAACTTACTTTATTAAAGACATTTTAAGGACTCTTAAGCCTCATTAGTTATTATAGGTGTTTTGTTCAAAATTATGCAGGAAGGAGATACAACAAGTATTTAAGTCCTTGAATACAACAATGACTACTATTAATGTATTAGCCATGCCTAACTTCAATCAACCTTTTGAACTAGATATTGATGCATCAAATTTTGGAATAGAGGTTGTTTTCATGCAGAGTGAATGCCTAATGGCATTCTATAGTCACATTCTATATATAAGCAATAGTTGATGACTATCATGATGGCAATAAAAATAGTGGCAACATTATTTATGAAGCCACCACTTTATCATTCAAACTAACCAGTATGCATTGAAACACTTATTGGATCAACGATTGATTAAACCTAATTAATAGCGCTAGGTGTCTGAACTAATTGGCTATGTTTTCTCCTTTGTGTATAAGCCTAGTTGAGGAAATATAGCATTAAATGCTTTATCTTGATGTTCTGAGTTAATGTCATTAAAGGTTGTCTCCTTATGGTAATATGAAGGTCTTAAGGGGTTAGACAGTGAAATGAAAGGCAATGACAAGTTAAATGCAAGAGTGCAGTGGGTCATTATTGCCAAAGACACATTTGTTGGGTATACAATGAAGAAATGCGTCTTGTTTTATAATAACATAATGGTTATCTCGAAACCATTCATTCAAGAATTCCATAATTCTCTATTAGGAGGGCATTCTAACTACCTATTAACTTATAATAAGCTAGTTGAGGTGGTTTATTGGGAAGGAATAAAGTGAGATTTTCAACAGTATGTAGCTCATTATGACATTTATCAATGCAACAAATATAAGGCAACTAGTCCTGCAAGCCTTATCCAACCTTTACCTACTCCTCAGTAGGTTTGGGAAGATATCAATATTAATTTAATCACTGGTCTTCCTAAATTTGCCTACTTTAATACTATTATGTTTGTTATAGATTGATTAATAAAGTACAGTAACTTTTTCCTACTAATTCATCATTTTGATGCTAAAAGGATGGAAACAATCTTTACAAAGGAGATGCTTTGCCTTTATGGTTTTCCTAAATCCATCGTGTCAAACAAAGATCATATATTCATTAGCCAATTTATTTAAGTCAGTAAGCACTTCCCTTAATTATAGTTCCAGCAACCACCTACAGTTTGATGGTTAGACAGAGGTAACGAACCACAATCTTAAAACATATATATTCTATTTTGTTGGTGACAAACCATATACTTAGCATAAATGGTTGGCTCAAGCAGAATTTCAGTTTAACATGGCCTATAACCGTTCAACTATAATGATCCCATTCAAAGCCTTTTACAATAGAGATCCACTTACAATATTTCAATGCCAAGAGGAATAATCTAGTGTAGAGGAAATAAATGTCTAGCTCAAAGACAAAAATGTTATTGTTAGTAAGTGAAAGGCCAATTTTGAAAAGTCTTAGCACATCATAAAGAAATGGGAAGACCATAAATAAGTGAGCTTGGCAGTGGGAGATTTGGTTTACCTTCAACCGTGACCATATAGGATTAAATCACTAGCTACAAGGCAATGTGAAAAACTATCTCTTAGATTTCATGGCCCCTACAAGATATAGTTTAAGATTGGTCTTGTTGCTTACATGTTAAAGCTTCGTTCAATAGCCAACATTCATCCCTTCTTTCATATCTCACAACTCAAAAATCTTTGCAACCCTCTAACCTAACTCAAGAGCTTCCTCGTATGTTGTCAAAGGACAAAGAACTCTAGGTTATTCTTAAATCTATATAAAAGGTTCAAATGCTAACTAATTGACAGTTGCAAGTGTTGATCAAATGGCATAAGTTGTCAAAATATGAGAACACTTGTAAAGATTACTTAACAATTCTATAATTCCTTGACTTCGAACTTAAGGATAAGGTCAAGCATGCAGGGAGTTATGATGAACCTATTAAGCCTATGATGTCTTAGGTATATATTAGTAGACGTGATCGATCCAATAATGGGTTGAATGTTAATAAAATTGAGTCCAAGGATGAGTTGACTGAGGAGGGCATTAGTATAAATAACTAATATGCATGTGGACAAAGTTAGTTAGGAGTTTATTAATAGAATTTGAGAAAAGAATAGAGGGCATGCATAAGCTTGATGGTGAGGAAAGTCTCTAGCCTCTCAAAAGCTAGAAGAGTTATTTCTTTCTTTTAGTTTGTTATTTCCTCTATTTTATATTCCAGTCCTTTCACATGAATCATATCTAGTTTGAATTGAATGCTCTATTGTTTTGGTTTATAATACACAAAGGGCTACATCAATGATTAAGATGTTGATGCGTTTTACACCATTGATATAACAATGTCTTTCAAACTTACTTCCATGCTTAATGCTTCCTTATCAACAACAATGTCTTTCAAATTCATTTTTAATACAATATTGATTAAAAACATCTTATTTTTCATGTCAATTGTTCACATTTACAACCAGATTAAGAAATGGCATGATTTAACTGAATGATATGGAGCAATAGTAATTTCATAAAGTCACATATGGTAGGTGTAGCAAGTGCAGGAACAACAGGAAAAAATATCACATGCCACATTATGATAAATGCCTAGTGTTATTTAAGTATGATTGGTTCTTGTAATGAAACCACTAACAATGATTTGTTCCTTATATCTCTTATCACAAAAAACCTAAAGTTCACATGAATTCAAGAAAGAATGATTAAATGTGATAACACACCAACTGACAAGCAATTTATAATAAAGGACCTTATGCGTTTGAACATAATATTTATTAGTAATTTACCATAGAACATAATCATTTGTTTCAGAAGCAATAAACTTGTAGTACTAGTTTGTTAAGTTGTTATTTTTGCATGTGTTTTGTCCTTGTCTAGCATTTAATTTTAATGTTTTTAGTTAGGAAATCAAACTTTAAATGGTTGTTTTGGGTTAGTGGTAAGTTTTGGAATGATTTGGTCGAATTAAGTGTTGAAACAAGGCATATGTGTGTCCTTTAATGAAAAAAAGCTATTAGCTGCAAAGTAAGCCATGGGCACTGTTTAATTTCCTATTTTAAGTCATTAACAAAATGAACATCTCATATTTTAGCCTTTTTTTCTCTCATAGACATTGAAGTGCATAGAAAAGAAAGGGAAAAGAAGCTTCTGGTGGATTTTGGACAAATTATACATTTTCTTTTTAAAGGAAAAATCAAATAGTTAGTTTGGAATAAGGGTTGGATTTCATCATCATCATCTCGGTCTAAGGTAGGGTCTTATTTATCTTCATCATTTATTTTTCTGGTTTAGTGATAGAAACTCTATAAAAATTATTTTTCCAATATTGCAACTTAGATTTTGATTGAAAATTTACAAATTATTCGCTTATGTATAACTAATTTTTTCCATCTAGCTAAGGAATAAAGGTCTTCATTTCTTCAATGGTTGTGAGATTTACTTGAACATTCTCAATCTCTCTTCTTTTATAGTATTTTTATATTCCCAATTCATTTATGCTATCTTTAAGTAAGTAGATAATAAGGCTCATTATTTATCTTACTTGAGGAAGCTTATTCTCCATTTAGTTTGGTTAAATCCGTAACTGTTTGATTAACCCAAAAATTAACGGAAATTTGATATAAAGGATTATGATTAAGCTTTCTTTTATATTAATGGAATGTAAGAAATAATTTTTTGAACTTTACTTTTTTATTTTTGACAAATTAGAGTTGGTATTCTCTTGATTTTAATGTGATTATCATTTTATTTTCCTAACTTAAACATTCTAAATAGTACTCTAAGTTTTTTAAAAAGATCAATGTCATCAATGTGTTCATCTATCAAAAATTCTTGAGCCATGTCTTTCTCAATAAACATTACCAAACAAGTCAAAAGAAAATCATCCTCCATCTTATTTCGAAGTCTTGTTGTCATAATTTTCATAGTTGAAAATGATCATTCTATTGTTGCTGTAGACATTGGAAGAGCTAGCACATAACAAATAATTATATCAACAAGTGGATAAATTCTTGACTTCTATGTCTTAGCAATTGACATAACTCTGCAATTGTTAAAACTTTCTTAAACTCTGAGCTTGTTTGAGCATTAATTTCAAAATACTTCAATTGAATCTTAATATGTTACTTTTTCATTCCGTCAAGTTATTTGAATAAAACTTATTCACAAGCTTGGTAATATGTTTAACTTAAAAAGATTTGTAATCATCTTGTGGATCTAAAGCAGAGCTAAGAGCAAGTAACTCCGTTATATCTTCCTTGAAGCAAAAATTCATTTCTTGCAACAATGAATCTACAATAAAAAGGAATATATCATACTAATAGTGATGTTTAACTGTGAGGTTATCTCTTCGATAGCAAAATCAATCTTAACCAGCTTTGTAATGAGTACTCAGATGTGGGATCTCTATATCATGATCTTCACAAAATAACTTAACTTTCTCAAGTAAAAGATCCCATTCACTTTCGTTGAATTTTTAAGCAAGTGTTTTTATGGATGATATTAATTGTATTGCTTTCAATATGTCTTCAAAATTACGTTGCAAAGCTTCAAACAAATCGTTCATAATATCCAGCATATCAATCATAAAATGCAATATAAATATAAACTCAAATGATTCATCACATCGTAGACTCCATTAGCTTCACACCTTTGAGTTAGACTGCCAAATATAATGATGTCATGTTGTACAACACAATTTGAATTAAACATCTTCAACAAACTATGAAGTGAAGTGAAGTGAGAGCCCTATCGAGTATCTCCCGAACATTGGAGAGTGTCAACTTGATTTTTCCTCTTACAAATTTTCAATCTTACATGTGTCTAACAATTATGTGATATGAGATGCCTCAAAGTTTCTTAGTTGATCATGTAGTTTGCTCAAAGAAGCACCCAAATTGATTATGGTAGTTAACTATGAAAAAACTAATTAATAGGATTAACCTATTTGGATGCAGCTTGAAGTCGATGAGCAAAACAATGAACATAGTATGCAAATGGACACATTTTAGTAAATAAAGGTTATAATCATGTCCATTCACCACAAATATTACTTGCACCATCATGTCCTTGACCTCAAATATCATTCACATTAAAGCAATAATGTGAAAGGACCTCACAAGTTGCTTTTTTCAAAGCCAATGATGTAGTCTCCTTTATATGAATTAGATCAAATTGCTTATCTATGAAACCTTCACTATTAGTGAATTTCAACACAAGTTCCATTTGCTCTCTCTTTGATTCATCACAAGCTTCATCCATTATGATGAAAAACTTCGAATCACTAATCTCTTTCCGGATAAATCTTTGGATTTATGTTGCCAAAACGAATAGAATCTTTTTTTTGAACTGTTAGACAAACATTTGTTACATTTATATGGCCATTCTTTAAGACGACTACATTTACTTCCTCATTTTATAAAGCTAAGACCTTTATTAGTTTGAGAAAGTTACCTTAATTTTTTTAATCTTGTGTTTTATCCCAACCCAAAAGGCACAACCTTGAAATGCTAGTTATAACCAACTTCTTGCAACTTGTTATGTAGTGTGTTTCTCGATAACCCTATCAATATATTGAAAGGAATTCTCAAGATCAAGATAACTTCTTAAAGTTTTTTGGTGTAATGAATTTGCATTCATACCTATATGAGTAACAAAAGGACATTGAGATTCTTCATTAATTTTCTTCCATGACCGAAATCCCTCAACTGTAAAAGTATTTCTATGATGATTGAATGACTTATTGAAAAGAAAACATGGAAGACAAAAAGTGGTATTCTTAGTGAAAACTTAAGCCAATTTGGGAATAACTTGTACCAAGTTGGGAGAAATCAATGCCTATACTTATTGACGTACTCTAGAAATTTTGGGAGAATGGATTATATGGCCCAAACTTGATGTAAGCTTGACAAACTTCATCTTGTTGATCAAGGAGAAACTCCCAAATCAATTTTCAAAGTATCAAATCACACTCCAAAGAAGAAGTATCAAACTCCTTTATTTCCATTCTAAAAGTCTTAAAAAAACATTTATATGCTTATGAATTTTTGCCAATTTTAGCAAAAATAGAAGGTTGTGAAAACTATGGGTTATAATTTTTTTTTAACCATCTTTTCTTGAAAAAAGACTCAAACTTTTTGTCAACCATAATTTAATAGTCTAAAATAAATTATATTTTCTTTAATTCCCCTTTACATAAATTGTATCATTATCACTACATAATTTGTTGCAGCATGAGAGTTTACAGTTCGCACCATTAGTCAAATAAAGAATGATTCTAGAAATAAGGAGGTCAATTAAAAGTATGTTATGAAAAATCAAATTTCTAGTAAGATAGACACTTAAACACTAATAATTAGCCTAATATAAAAATAAAAAACGTAAAATGTTCTAACTATCCACATTAATGAAACACCAAGTCCAAAACAAAAATTATAAAGCATGCCTTTGAATTCCATTAGGAAGATAAAAGTTGAAAGCTGAAGCACCAGGATAGAATTCCTTCAGCCCCTATTATCCATGCCTAAAAATAGAGACACACATTTTCTTGTCCAGCAGCTCTTATTCTAGTTTGCTTCTTCACGCTCCTCCATTTCTTTGTGGTTTCATTTCGGTTTGCAGTAACAATCCCCTCACTATGTTTTTGGTCTTAGTTTTCCATTCATTTTCTTGGCCTCTTGAGTTCCTTTTTTCTGTTGCTTCTCAGTATGCATTCCTTAAATCTCTCTATGATAAAAACCTTAGGGAAAGGGTCAATGTACTAGCCCATCCCTTGTAACATGATAGCTAGAAAATCCCTTTATTCTCATTCTAATTCTGAAAGGAAAAACAGGCATTTTGTTCTTAAGCTTCTTTTGTATTTCCTTTTTCTATTCCACCTAAGTTGCTCCAGGGATGTCTAACATGGTAAAGGTAGAGTGTAGAGTGCGTCAGTAAACAATAGGGCATTAGGTATAAAGGTATTTTAATAATCTATACAATTAAAAATTTTAAATTCATATAACAAGGTATTTATCAGAATATGATTATTTTTAGAAATGGAGAAAATGTTATAATTAAAAACCAAAATCATAATCAATTCATATAATATAAAATTATATACATATACAAGTAAAATTTTAAAAATTTCAAAAGGGACCACCTTTTAAATCCATCCTTGATACTAATACCAGTCGACACAGTAATGGAACTAGGAATACAAAATGAGAAGGGCCAAAAATTAATTAATCTATATACATAATATTACCACCAATAAATTATACAAAAAATATTGATATTTAATTAATATAATATATATTACTCAAATGTATTTAAAATCAATATCATGAAAAAATAACATTGTGCATATACAATTATTTTTTCAATTACAAAGATTTAAGAATAAACTTCACCAAATATGAAAATATAAAATAACTAAAAGAGGATAAACAAATATAGACTACAGGAGAGAAAATCATTAATAAAGTATAGACATGTAATAATTTTGCAAAATGTGAAATTAGACATGAATAAAAAAGGAAGGCACCAGACATGAACTAAAAAAAAATTATAAAGCAGTGAACCAAAAATAAATAGATTTTGATACAAAAAATGAAATGAAGGTATTTCCAAACTGCGAAAGTATTTGAGAAATGTACAAAACTTTGACAATTAAAAAAGAACTAAATTGAAGAATATGAAGTAAAGGTGTTAAAAGTGGATAGTTTTGTTGAATGTTAAAGTTTCTACCTAAAGTTTTGCATATACCAATTGAATAAAAATTAAATAGTGAATGTTAGAGGCATAAAATAAAAAAAAATCAAAGGGACATGGCTAAATTGAAGCTAAGTAAAGCACCTAAAATAATTCTAAATAAACAAATAACAGAGCATAAAAACACATTAAAATAAGTTAAAAGAGGAAAGTTGAATTTGTATTTTATCTAAAAGTCACAATTTAATATTTTGTCGATAATGTGAGGGGTCAAATTAAAATGGTATCTCATATATAGGGGCCAAAATCTAAATAAAGCCTACTATATATGTTACATAATATATAATATTTGAGAATTAAAGGGGGCCATCGTTCCCTTCACCTTTGAGTTGACAATATTAGTTAGTATTGTGTCATAAGATAATGGTCCACCTTAGATGTTCTCAAATGCTTACATGATGAAAGGGCCAACTCAAATTATGGTAAAATTGTTAAGAGACTAATTTAATATTTTCTATTTTTCAAGACAAAATATGATAGACTAGATATATATTTTTCTCTCTATTTTACATTGCATTTTCTATAGATTAGCATCTTTTCTTTCTTTCTTTCTTTTTTGAAGTTTTCACCTTCATTATGGGTAGGTTTCTTGGACCAAAATTAAAAGGATTAATTTATAAAAAATGAAAAAAGGAGGAGCTGAGAAGACCCACTCCCATCCAGCATCTTTATCCTTCTCTCTCTTAATTATTTCCAAGTTTCTTATTTTATTTTACATTCATGTTGTTGTGTATGGTCCTTTGTCTCAACCTCACTTTTTTGGTGAATTCTTCGGTGCCCTCAAGTATTTGAGGGCACTAGTGCCTTCATTACGTAGGTGAATGAAGCAATGCCATGTGTATCATAAAGTAAGAAGATAAATAAATGTTAAAATTAGAAAGAAAATAAAGCCCTGATTTTTTGTTTTATTTGCATTATAATCACACTAATTATCTCATATATATATATATATATATATATATATACACACTAAATCCCAATACTAATTAAAATTTTAATTTTGCCATAAATTTTATTTTTTTAACTTTTTAACTTAAACTAATCTCTGAAAAATATAAATATAAAAAATAAAAGATCATTGTGGAAAGTTTTGAACATGTTATTTAAGTTTCACGGTGAAGGGAAAAATGTAATGAATATTGAGAAAAAATTGTATAAAATATTGGAGAAAAAATAGAGAATATAATGAATAACAAAGTTAATGTGTTAAATATGAAAATATAAAAGAAGAAAGAATGAATGGTGTTGAAGAACAAAAAAAAAAAAAAGAAATAACCATGGCATAAAGCAGAGACGTTAGAGAGTAGGGGATGAAGGGGGATTGGAATTTCTGACAGTTTGAATAGTTGGAATTTCCAACCGAAATTCAATAGGAAAACCAAAATAGCTAGAATTTTTTACTGACAAAATGGACAGATTTTCCAAACAAAATTCAGTAGGAATACCTTTTTTTTTTTTAATTAAGAGTTTATAGATAGGTGTGTGTGTGTATATATATATATATATATGCAATTTTATTTTAGTAATAATGTTTTACAATAATTCTTGAATTAAATTTAAACATATGTGTGTATATATATATATATATATACAATTTAATTTTAAAATATAATAAAAGTAATATTTGTATAATCAAAAATAAAAAATGTAATAAAAAATAATTAAATTTTACAAATTAGTTTGATGTGATGGAAAATAAATTTGTATAACCGAAATTAATTCCATTAAAAGAATTTTGCATTAAGAAATTACATTATTATAATTATGAGTGAATATATATTTATTACCATTAAAGTGTACATGATATAAAATTATAAAAAAATAATTAGTAAATATTCAAATTTCTGAATTTCCTTTAGCATATGCAATATGCTTGCAAACAATTGTTTCTTCAAAATTAGGTTTACTATACAATCATATATGTTTTTTTACAAGTAAGCTCTTTACATACACCATAATAATATAGAAATAATTAATAATCATCCTAGTTGTCTTCATTCAAATTCTCATCATCTACATGATTATAAAGATTTGACATATCAGGCCTATATGGTTGAGTATCATGGTCGAATTGGAGGTTGCACTAGCCGATAGATTGGGAAAATTGAGTGCATTGTGATTATAACCCTTCAATCCATCGATGATATACATGAATTATAAACTCAAATTTTGCCCTTGCAGCCTTAGTAAATTGAGTCTTAGTCACCTCATCAACGGCCGATGAAAAAGTGTAAAAGGGCTTATTAACCCAATCGTATCTGACAGTAGGATTACCTACAATATTTTGGCCTAAGTCTTCTAAACCATATATGGAGCCTTTTTTCTTACCACCCACAGTTTGGACCTACAAATCAACATTTGGATATCGAGAACTAGAGCTCTCACCTGTAACTTTGCGACTCTCGTACTCCTTTTGAAAGGATAAATGAGTAAAGTTAAAACAAAAAATATATATATAAAGTGATTGCATATTCAATATCATACGTAATTATATTAATTATGTCTTAGCTAACCCATAGATATAGCTTCAGATTTGCTATCAACCCATTGATTATTTCTTTGATGGGTCTGTTTGAATACGTCATATGGTGTAACTTCATGACCCAATTCTTGTGTCAGTGAAGAAATTTGTAAGGAAATTACATATTAAGCAAGGTAAATATATGTAAAGTGAATTAAAATTAAGCTTAGACGTATGATTAATTCCCAGATATAGAACCACCAGTATAGAAAGATGTAGAGCATGCTTTATTTTTTTCTAGTCCACTTCGTTGTATGAATGTTGTACTGTTCCAAGTTGAACCCAGATCATTCCATATGTGTTCTTGTATCCATACTGAACATTGACCCCTTTTTTCTGGCATGTGTAATGTAATCCTTCGAGTGGGTTTACACACAATGTTTAAAACACTGCTATATTTGGTTGTTATATTCAACCAACCAATGATAATATTCCTAAACTATGATATAGTAGTTAGCTAGACTATAATGTTTACAAATAAAAAGTTTGATGTTAGCAGATGATAATAAATTACTTGAAAGTCAAACTACCATTATGCCCTAACTAATTAAAGTGCGTTTAAATATGAGTTGTATGTACAATCATATTTACTCTTAAAAATATGCACGATACAGTTTTTGACTTCCATGTTATTAGGGAGAAACCTATTTGGTGATGTGAAAAAAGAAAAAGTATAAATGGGACAAGATTAGGAAATCTAAAGTTAATGCAAATGTAACAAAATAAATGATAACTTTATCTTTCCATCAGGTTGAAATACTGGTTTATCGTCTTGAGATAGCTATGTTGGAGCTTCATTTCCATGTTCTTCCATTTGGTTTTGAGAATGTTTGTGGCTTGGAGAGGTTATTGCGAGGAGAGAAATTTTTGGGAGCAAAAGAGATGCGTGGCTTCCTTAGGTGGCTAAATGTAATGTAAGCATGCATCAATATATAGGTGAGGCTCTTAGGTTAAGTAGGAGAAAGATGACATTTATCTATTCTTTAATTAATTTGAAAGGAGCATAATATGTGGATTTAATTGACTTTAGAGCTAGACAATACATGAACAAACTTAAAAAGTTAGTACAAAAAAGTATAGTACATGTAATGAAAATATTAAAAAATACATTACAAATAGTATACCTACATTACAGTAAGTGCGATTACAATTAACCTACTCCATGCTCCCATCGCGATCTCTAACTCTTGAATTTGGCACTCCAATCTATTTATCTCTATGGTCCCTTGATTAATTTCATTTACATAACTATCCACTAAAGGTAAAACATGTTGTTTTGTAAGAGCAAAAAATAGATGATAGCTCTTAAAATTTAGTAGATGGCTTGCAGGTGATTGAAAACTATATCCAAAGCCTGAGTTCTTGACTACAGTAGATGACATATTCTCTTGTCCATACACATTGCCTTTCTTTTTCCTGCCGATTTCTTCCATCCACATACCTAATTCTGTTGGTTGTGTAGAAGAACACAATGGCAAAACATAATTATAATTTGCAAGATATGTTTTCTACCAAGGTCTTTTTTAGCTTAGCAATGATAATGGAATCTCTTGTGTGAAAAGATGCAATAACTCTACTTTTTTGGGCACGCTCGCCTTTCTTTGGGCCTCTTCCATCCCTCACTTATTGTATAATTCAGACTAAATAAATTTTGATATCCAATGTGGCCGTTTACCCTTGCTTCAGGTGTAGCTAATTAAATCCTTTAGTCTTCTTGATGCATAACCATTGAAGTTATTGAATATGGTTTCATGATGTTCAGGTAATTAACAATAATGTTTCTAAAAAAGAACAAACAATTAAAATTAGTATGAGATCTTAATCAAAATTTCTCATGTGTGGCAGTGAAAATACAATTAACCTACTTTAAATTCTTCAAACCATATATCTCGAACATAGAGTGAAACTTCACTCCAGCAGGTATAAGGACCATCATATTTGTCCTTTACAATTTTGGAAATGCAACTAATGATTTCACTTTCACGCTAAGCAATAATCACATCCAGTATACATATAGCAAATGAGTGCATTGTCAACAAAAATTGGATGATTAATTTGATAGACTTACCTAGCTAGACAAAAGGAGTAGAACTTATCATAATTTAAAAAGCTTGCCCGACCCGATGAGTTTGACCTCAAAAAAATAAAGCCTGAAATGAAAAAGCCCAATTTGTAAAATGGATTGGGTTCGAGCTTTTTGTAAAGCTCAGCTTGAGCCCAAAAAGCCTGAATGAATATTTTTTTAATTAGTAAAAATTTATTATATAAACAAAAACTTAGTGTAACATGACATTTTGATAAATAAATAAAAATTAATACCTCTTATTTAAATGATTTATGTCAATAAAATAACTTATTTGTATTTACAACTTTTCTATATATGATTTTACATGTAATAATAACAATTATTTTTGTTATTTATCTCAAATTTCAAGTAACAAATTAATTTGACCATTATTTAAATAGTATGATTAGCCCAGCCCGAAAAATATGGATAAAAGCCCAATTAAAATACAGGCATAGATTTTTTTTTAGCCCAAATTCAAGTCTAATTTTTAAAAGCTCAGCCCAATGATCGAGTCTAAGAAAGAGTAGGCTGAAGGAAGAATCCAATATTACATAATATCTTCTTTAGAATTCTGTGCGTAAAGGTCATTGACATTAATGAACAAATGATATTCCACATTTGGATTATTCAGTCAAATAACAATTTCAACTTGGCATTTATAGATGCCACACAAAGGTTGAACACTACGAACCATGTGCAACTCTTGATAAGTACATATTTTAAAGTTATTTATTAATAATTAAATGTTATTGATACAATGTGTTTATCATATTATTAGTAGATATTTTATATTTACTGATATATTAAATATATCAAAAAGTTACATTTATATTTCATATTTTTACATATTTAATATTTCTATCTATTAAATTTATAGAAAAAAATTAATGTCAGACATTTTATATTTACTAATATATTGATATTTTGTATTCCATTTTTTAGAATAAAAGTATAAAATACTTAAATTATTTATTTTTATATAATAATAACAAAAATAATATAATATTGTTGAATTTAATAATATAATTAATTTTATTAATTATATTTAAAAATATATTAAAGTAGTGTACCCTACACATTGCAGGCTATACTATGCTATCATGAAGCCTTAATTGAATGCTGCACGATGCGTGCAACCTTCAACAAGGATGTATGCTTCACATGGAGCCTTGGTGAAAGTTGCACGATGCAACCTTCAAACTTTCAGTATATATTTTTTTTAATTTTTTAAAAAGTGGTTATATTTTGTGGTTTTTATTTTAATATAAATGTTAATGCTCTCTCTTACTCCCATGCAATTTTTTTCCTTCTACGAGTTGTTTTTTTTTTCTTCCTTTCTCTTTCGATAGTATAATCTTTGAATATTTACATTATATTTCTTATATAAATTATTATCTATTCAATGACTTTTCTATTTCTTGGAACTATACATTTGGTATCATCATCTGAAATTTAATTCCATATGTAAATTAAATACTTGGAAATCCTATTTTCAACAATGGATCTTCATCTAAAATTTGAAAAATTGCAAAACTAAAGTTTTGTTGTGGAAAAATATACCAAAAACAAGCCTCATTCCTACTAAAAATCTATGGCAATTTTCCACTGGCAAGACAGTTAGATTCAGTAAATGGTAGTTGTACAAAGACAAAAGTGAAGGATGCTGGTAATTTGGAGCAGGATAAAAAGTGTGCAAAGTTGATAGGGTGGAACCAATGACATTCTATAAGGAGCATAGAAAGTTGCAATGAGATGAAATCCATAAAAACATGCAGGAGAATAAGTCTAAATAGACTTTTGGTAATGATTAAAACCTGATGATATTGAACATTTGTGGGTACTTAGTTGCGATACTTGTGGTTCATGACTTGATGTTCCTACTCTCGTTAACTCTTGCGTGTAGTCATCACAAGTAAGGTACTCTGAGTTGCCATGCCCTTTTTGGGGACATGTAAGGGTATTATGTCCTAACATCATACAATTCGAGCATCGTTGTCATCTTGTCCCTTTTTTCTTTTTTGGTTGGTGCCCCCTTAGTCCACACCATTGTAGAATCTCAAACCTCAAATTTTCCTTTTCTTCCATCCTCATCTTACTGAACATTCATACCTTCCAACCTGTATGTCAAACGTTGTATACCTTCTAAGGCTTTAACAGATAATGTGTAACACTTGGCTACCAGATAATTCATTTTGTTAGTTATAAATGTTAGAGCCCGATATCTAAGCAACTTGCCATGTTGATCTCCCTTGTCTTAGCAGATGGCAACTGGGTTTGGAGCCTTTGCATGATTTATCCACCATGTGCAAATTAACTTTTTAAGAATAGTATCAATATCTTCCTCATTCAGCATACATAGGATGTGTTCACATGATAGCCCTGTGGATTCAAATATGTGGTAGTCACATTCAAACTCTTTTTCACTCTAGCAAAGAATTTGTCATGAAGGTACGCGGTAGCCCACATCCTCCTACTATCATAAGTCTTCATCACCCACTTATTTCAAACTAAACCAAAGTCATTTACCATGCTTTTTCAATAAATCTCAAACTCATCTAGCATAAAATTTCAATACGTGCAAGTGGCAAATCAATTGAGAAACTTTTTATTAATGACCCATTTGGTCATATTTTTGTTTAAGTGCCACAAGCAAAGCCTATGCATGACATTTGGTAAGACCTCCCTTATTACAGTCATCATTGCTTTGTCACCTTTGGTCATAATTGCCATCGCGTATTTGTTGAACATAGCCATGACAAATGTTTCTAATACCCACTTATATGTCTTGGTGGTTTAATATGATACTAGAGCACATGCAAATACGATAGTGCCTCCATGGTCATTTATGCCTAAGAAAATAACTAAAGACTTCCCATATTTGTTCACTTTGTACGTGCTATCAAAGGATACAACATTTCCAAAACATTTGTAGTAAGCACGACTGATGTCGTCAGCCTAAAACAAATACATATTCATGATAAAACTCATAGGCTGCATCCTCATATGAAAATTCTAATCCAATTATATCACTTGCCTTTAGTCTAGCTGTATGCACCATTTCATCATTCCTTAAATCATCATTTACTTCGTTTCTTTTGTTATCATGTTCAATATTTTGTTCCATTTGTTCACCATTCATCCCTTCATCTTCTTTTAGGTGTGACCCTCTTGAACTGTCACTCTAATATTCTGGAGCACTCCAATTGCACTTATCATCACTAAAATCAAGGCATTCATGCTTGTCCATGTTTATTTTTTTCTTAGTTTTAAATCTTTAATTCAAACTTCAATAAAATTTTTATTCCACACTACAGTCAACTCATATTCATGATGATTACATATTGTTTATCATAGTAAAAATTTATCATCTCACTTAAATAAAATGACAATTTCCATCCAATATTAAAGATAGACACTTTATATTTATGATCTTGCCCTCATAATCTTTAAACATCTATTTAAAACTTACTATCCACTACTGATATAATTTACAATATAATCCTACATTTTATGTACTTCATTATGATGGATGGTTTTTCATAAAATAAATTAATATATTTGAAGGAGTTGCAAATTATATATATATATATATATATATATATCAAATGTTTAAAAATTATGGAATAAGATTTTGAATCAATAAAAATATTGAATATGTCTAAGTTAAAAAATTTTACTCAATTAGAATTTTTTAAAACAACTTCAACTTGTGTGTCAATCACCATATCAAGTATACTTTAGCTAAAAATATGAGTACGAGAGGAAGACATAAAAACATACCCTTTCAGATGTTGCTGGAGATGTCAAAATAATAGGACGAGAAGAAAAGAAAGGAATATAGCGTCAATGTAATACGACAAGAAGAGAACATAAAGATATAGTTCCACGGAGAAGAGAAGAAAGAAGAAACATATGTCAGGAAGAAAGACAAAGAAGTAGTGATAAGGATATTAAAGAAAGAAAGAGAGAATTAATTAGAGGTTGTAAGTCATTTATTAAATGTATTTTACTACAGAGCTTTTCTTTATAACACTCTTTAATAATTTGCACAAATTTATAGTATATTTTTATATTATTTATAATAATTTTAAACTACAAATAAATTTTAAGAGAGATTATAGTAAAATATTCTTAAATACCTTTATAATTTTTTAATATTCTTTTCACTTCATTCATTTCTAAATTATATTAATATAAATTCTTTTTTTAATATTTTTGTAATGTCTGAATTTTCAACCAATCTTAAATTTATTTTTCTTAATATTTTCATAATGTCCTACTGAATTCTGGTTGGAATTTTTGGCCAAAAAAATGGTTGGAAATTCCAACTGCCTTTTCTATTGCAAATTCCCACTGCAACTTTCCCTATCCTTCCCACCTCCACTGTCCCACTATGTCTTAAGTTATGTTGTAATTTTTATTTCATTATAATTTTTAAAATATTTTTCTATCTATTTTTCACACCTCTATTGCTAGATCGAAATTTTGTTGCAACTTTTTTTTTGAATTATATTTTTTAAAATATCTTTCTATATCTGATCATTCCATTATGAAAATATTTTTGTTAGTTGAAAATATATTTGTAATGAAAGAGGATTTAATAAAACACAAAATATATTTAGATCCCACTTAAAACAAGTAAAATATATTAAAAGAATATAAATATTATTAATATTAGGTTTCAGTGTGTATATATATATATATATATATATATAAGGACTACATTGCAAAATATACAAACTTAAAGTTAGTATTTTTTTAATTTTTTTCATTACTTCTTTCTTTAACATATTTTACAAATGTCTTTATTTCGTTCAACGAAGTAATGAAGGCATCAATACCCTCAAATAATTTAAGGCACCGAAGAATTTACTCACTTTTTATGTTGTCTCAAGTCTTTCAAGCTCGCCTACAAGACCTACAAGACCTTGTGTACGGCTTGCGATTTTAATATAATTTCCTTCATTGCAAAAAAACGAAAGTACATTTCACCTGAACGAGGAGAGGAGTCTCCTATTTGTGCTCGTCAATTACCGTCCATTCTAATTGAAATATTTCAGAAAAAATAAAACATTTTGCACGCCTCCCTTCTAAGTTATAACGCCAAAAACTAGGTGGAAAATTACAACTGGAGCAAACTGGAAAGAATAGCATTATATAATTAAGAAGAGATGACGACAAAAGCTTATGGGACAAATCGTCGGCGGTTTATGACCTGCCTTAAAAGGGCTTCCCGCCCAGGGAATGGGTTGCTATTCTGGCCCATCTCTCTCTTGGATTCATATCTTACTCCCTCGCTGTGAACGTCGACCCCATTTGCAAAGCTACCCCTGTCCTTTTCCTTTATTTCCGACTCATCACTCTCTATCTCAGTTTGAGCTTCCTTCCTTATCTTCTTCTGCCTCTCCCTTCTCTTCCTCCTCCTCTCTCCAACTTCCAATTCAACCTCCAAGGGACGCTCTTTCTGTTTGATTAGCGTTTCAGCTTCTCCCTCTTCCCTTTTCTCAAGTCTTGGAATTCTCCCCCCTTTGGAAGTGCCAAGAAGCTCGAAGTTGATTTTACTCCATCCAGCCTTGTCATTGTTGTCCCAACCGAACCTCTCGCTTATCTCCATCAACTCAGAAACTGCGGTGGTGTCTCCATCTCCAGAAGAAGACATAGCCTTGGATCGATTCCCAGTCAATACATTATCCGCGAACTCCCACTCCATGCGGTCGTTGTAAATGGGGTCTTGCAGGACTTGGTCTGCTAACTTTGCCCACTCCTCGAAGTCGCGTGCACGCAAATTCTTTGAGACCCAGCTGAGGTAGCTGGAAGGGAGGGTCCCCAGCATCCTGCCTTTGTATTTTCCAAAATCTATAACTCTGTCTCTGGCTGGGATTATTTGGTGCGTCGTTGCTTGTATGGGAGATGTTTGGCGTCTGAAATAGCATCTGACCGGCAAGAATAACCGACACGGATGATTAACAGGATTTGAAAAGATAGTGGTTCGAAAATGAGGGAGATTCATGAAGGAACAGAGAGCTGAAATGGAATCACAAAATTTGGATGAGAGCGAGAATTTCAAAGGGTTTGGGACCTTAGGAGCTACGGAGCCGAGAGCTTGCGTGTCCAGGAGCAAAAAGGACGACAGATAACAGCGACACGACATGGTCTATAAAATAATTTTTGTTGAGAAAAAAATAATTTATGTGGTTGTCCTGTAATGGAACGGTGGGTGTGTACGAGTATCATAAACCAGGCGCAATTGCCCTACAGTCTCATTCCAAACAGATTAAAAATTGCTGAAAAGGGGAATTTGCAAATACTGCTTAAGAGTCCTAATTTTTTTTTTTTTTTGCACGTCGCTGCATCTAGCGTGGAGATAAATCATTTCTCACTTGCAAAGGGTGTGGTAAATTCCAAATAATTGACTTTCTTGAATATATTCACTTCTACGGACTTATCAAATATGTAAGCGTTGATAAAGATGTGTTAAGTTTTAGATTATCCGTGATTACCAAGACCAAAAAATCATAAAAGAATGGATTTCTTAATTTTGGCAACCATACAATACAATCTTATCGATCAGTGGAATACTATATGTGAAAAGGAGGGGCTATCCACGAAGAAAAAACCACACAAGAACATTTTGTTGGAGTTTTTCTTATCCAATTGCGCGTTCGTGCCGTTGATTTCGCGCTGATTCGGGACTCTCGGGCGCAGAGGCATCTGGTTCAACAATTTTCCAGTTTAGAGGTGCTGAAGCTCAGCACCATTCTTTTTCTCCTTCTTGTTCAGGTTCAAGTTGTCCTGACATGTCAACATGTTGGCACGGTCTCACGAGCTCTGTGGGCAATGCTCTTTCAATTCCTCAATCACAAGCATTATTTCACTCCCTCTCTTACCACTACTCTTCCCGTGCCACTAGTATTAGCATCCTCAGGGTTCCCTCTTGTTCAGCCACTGGCCTCCGGGATGTGTTTATACATCCCTTAGAACCCAAAAGCTCCTCTATTCAACAGTTTACACAGGTCAAGCAGAGCAAGGAAAAAAGCCACGGAGGCAAAATCCAACAACATGACGTGGATGAGGACGAGGATGAGGAAGTGGGAATCTCTAAAATGCAAGTGCCCAGACAGAAATACATCCCTGTTTCCAAGTCTGAGCTTTTAGATGCTATCATTTCTACGATGTTTAAATCTGAAGACCTAGATGATGTCCAACACTTTCGCCTTCTTGCCACGTAAGATTATTTCTCTCGTTCTCTCACTACTCCGCCCAGTAATGCTTTTAGACATGGGCTAGTGGGCTATCCAGCATGACACGTACATGACTGAATGTTAATAATAAGCCTTTGGAGAGGCAGATGAGCAGAAATATGACAACTTTACTACTAGGGGGCCTCTTGTATGTGGCTTGGAACCAATCAAATGGCAATTATTTCTCATTATTTTAATGTTTTACTCTTCACATCTGAATTCTCAAGTTGAGTGAAATAAAAATTGAACTTTATGTCATCAATCATCTTGTTGCTAATATATTTGCAATCTTCTCCGTCCCCATTATCTCATTATGTGCCTATTTTGCATTATTGCAGATGCCTAGACTCTATACTTCATGCTGAACACAAAAGGATCTTGGAAGAGATGCGTTCTGATTTTCAGGTTAGCAATTCAGTGGAAAGTGAGGACTTAATTCCACCCAATTCAGCTGATTTAGAAATGAAACATGTGGAGAATGGGAACGATTCAGATGCAATTAGCAATGGCAGCGTCCTTGGAATTGCGGACAGCAAGGCCTATCAAGATATGGTAGCTGAAGCGGAACTGCAAAAGCCTATTTTTAACAGTGGTTTAGACTTGAGAAGTCTTTTACGTTCTCTGGAAAAAAATAGCAAGAAAGATTCTAATACGTGGTCCAGGTACTCCTTTGGGAGTGTAATGATTCTTCCTAATAATGTGGTGCAAGCATTGCATTTTATAAAATTTGAAATTACAGATCATTGTTTATTTCTTCTTCTCTGTTTAGAACCATCATCAGAAAGAGGTCAGTTGGGGGAAAAAAATCATATCACGACTTTAGAGGCATGGGATTGAATTTTCTAGAAAATTTGGAAGGACCAACTGTATTTGAACTAACTTCAGTTCTCCAAGTTTCTCAAAAAGCTTATTTCCATCTCTCAATTTTTAATTTTTAAATTGGATACTTCTAATCCTCAATTAGGTGCTGGTTGATCCTTTTTTGGATCCTTCCATCCAAAAAGGGACTAAATTGCATAGGAAAAACAAATTAACAAATCAATATTAGAAGGAAGCTAATGAACATGCTATTAATAGAGGTAGATCTTTACTTTTTATAACGAATCCATAGAATGATGTAATCCAAAGGTCAGGGTAGATGAGGTAAAAGCTTTTTGCACGTGGTAGCATGACTTGTGATATCAATACGCATATTTATGTTTAAAAGATAAGGAGGCATTTTTTTTAGTACTATTCTTTTCTTCTATTCAATTTTTATTTGGAGTTTTGTTTTCTTTGTTAGCAGAGTAACTGTCGCTACCCGTTTCCAACGTGCTTTCATGCAACTCCTTTCAGATGCTCAATTTGAAGAACTGTCAGCAAGGGATCTGATGTTAACATCTGCACTGAACACAGACTATCTTCTCACTTTGCCTATATATATTGATTGGAAGAGAGCATATGAGTCTAATGCCATCATATTTAGGTAAATTCAAGTGTATTATATCTGCATGTTTCTTTTTTCTTATTGAGTTTAAAATGTTTTGGAAATTGATCTTAAATTCTTTACATATATATATATATATATATATCATTTTTGCCTTAGAAATTTGAGCAATGCAATAATTTCCTTTTCAGGTGGAAGTGGGCTTAATCATTGTGCATTCTAATATCTATATTTCGGTCAAAAAAGGTTTCTGGATTAGTAAAAACATTCGATATTAAAATAATTTCCAACTCTTTAGTTGGAAGTGTGCTGAAGTGACGTGTACATTAAAATTTAGCATATTTCCTCTGTTTATGGAAAAATAACATATCACCGTTGTCTATTGTAGGCGGGGATATGCAACTGAGAAGCAGAAGGGCCTATTAATTGTTGAAAAACTGGATTATCTGCAGTCTAAACTTCTGCGAAGAATCTTCTTTATTATATCAAAACCCTTAAAGAAACTTGGCACTTGGATAAATGAGGTCATTATTTTGTGGCAGTTCCATTATATAGGTTATCCACCACAAACATAAGTAGATATTGATTTAATTTGTCATTTGTCATGCATGAAAAGTGGAAGTCTTTACACATATTTTGTAGACAAATATATTTATTTATCTAGCTTGTCAAATGTAGAAAATAATAAATTCATTTAGATTCATGTAAAAGTTGTCAAGTTTCATTACTTGAAATATAATTTATATCATAACATGTTTTGTTCTCTTCTTGGGCAGCTTTATAAAAATGCAAGTCAGAAACAGGAAGTACAAAGGTGGACAGAACGGTTGAAGCTTTGGCTAAATGAAGTATCAGTATTTAAGAAATCATTACTTTATAATGAGAGCGCTTCAGATGGCCAAGCAGGGGTAAATCAACTAAACGATGGAGAACTCCCTATTGGGCTGGCAGCACAGAGGGCAGTAGCTCGATATGAAGGGATTTTGTCACCGGTTGGACCCCGTGAAAGGCTCTTGAGGAGATTGCTTTCTTGGATTGGACTTATTCCCCCTTCACCTGAAACACCTTTTGAGGTTGACAATGATACTAATGCTCTTGAACCTTACTTGAGGTTTGCTCCATATAAAATTTTATTTATTTGTTTAGCTCTGCTAGATGCTTCTGTTAATCACTAACATTATAACAATTTTATTTTTTCTCCACGAAATATACTGTTTCATTTCCATTAGATGCTGTGATAATTTTAGGTTACGAAGCATGCACACAAGATAGACATAGCACTGACAGACACAATGCCATAGCAAAATGCAAAATGTCAGGACTGGATTCAGCATGGACATATATATTTAAAAATATAAATACGTAAGTATTGATGTATAAGAATGAAAGCACCAAGTAGATGAAAGCCTAGAATGCATTCAAACATTTGAAAAGTATCCAACAAGCATCAGATAGTTAAATTTGATAGTTTTTGTTCTTAAAAGTACCATTCAAAGGTGTTGGAGCATTGACACGATTGTCAAGAGTCTGATCTGTGTCAAACACACAGTCAACTTCTTTGTTGATGTGTTGGTGCTTCACACCTTCCAGGTGAACCAAAATCGTATTTGCACAAGGATTCCTTCAACCTGCATTAACCTAGGTTGATTCCATCATTGTGTTTATGCAGTAATCCTCACTTGCACAGCACAGGACCACTGGTTAGTATGGATTTAAAAATCATATAATTTTAAAAGAATTAAATGGAATTATAATTTATCATATTTTTAAGTTTTATTGTGTCAATAAGGGATAATAAGTGCTGTGAACTGCATATATATCTGAAGCCATGAAATAGATCAGATACAACTGGAGAGATAATATATCTGTAAAATAATAGACAATTGTTTTGATATCGTATTCGGTTATTCATGGCATGTTAGATGAGGTGCTTCATAATTTTTTCATTTTCAAGTTTTAGGTGTAATTTAGTTGAAAAATCATCTAGTGAGATGACCGGTATGATTATCCATTCAGGCCTACTTTCTTATCATGGATATCACTAAGTGATATATGGAGGCCTGCAACAAGGAAATACTGTGGAAATAATCCTTGGAAAATGTTGAAAACTTCTATTTCCATACTTTTCTCAGAGTCAGTCCTCCAGGTATTTGTAATTTATCACTTCGTACAGATTTTTCACTTCTTTTTGTGCTGGATAAATATATATTTCAGGGAACTATTCTGACTTGACTTTTATGCATGAGCTGAAGAGATACCTCATGTTTGTGAGTATAAGTGTAAACAAGTTTCCTTTCCTTTTGCTGCATTTTTCTTGGAGGGCATTGTCACCATTTTCCTGATTAATATCCTCGTTCTTTTCTTTTATGTTGGGGCTCTTTTTATCTTCAATTTTTTTTCCTTTTCATTTGGATACTAGTATGTAATTTCTGGGGAATGGCTAGAGCATTGCAACCTCGTTTTCAATGATATAAAATTAATGCTATTATGCCCTATTATCAAATTCACGTTGGCATTCAAAGAAAGAAATCAAATCTAGTAAAATTAGGTTCCCTCATTGTGACATGTAGTGAATAGAGTTCTTGACTGGTATGATGTTCTGTTCTATAGTTATGATTATTCTAAATAGCTTGTTCCAAATCTGATATATTTCATAACAGGAGCCAGCATTCAAAGAATTAATTTTACTTTACACTAAGGAGGTTAGCGAAAGAGATGCTAAAGATAAAGCTGAGGTTCCTGAGTTGCAGCTAAAGATCTACGAGAGAATTCCTATTCCTGATCTACCGGTAATACTTTTGCCACTGCAGGGACTGTCAGTTGTCTCATATGTCATTGACCATGAATCTTCTAATGATATGGCTCTTCAAAATGTCACTTCTCATGTAATTTTACCTGTCTAAATATTGTTATAGTTAACTCTTCAGATCCTGTTCAATTTTGTTTGCAGGTAATTTTTCCTCACAAAAAGCTGTCGTTCCGCATCATAGACACGGTATGATAAAACTCTCACTACTTGTTTAGTTTTTTTGTACCCAATTAATTATAAGTTGCATGCCATGTGTGTAATGGTAGTTCTATATACATATTCTTTATATAATGATAAATTATGATATTACTTGACCTTTTTTCCTCCCTATATCAATAAATTTAGCCAGATCAAACATTAATTAATCATAAACAGGGTCAGTTTTGCTAGCCATTAGGTAGCACAGCCATTTAGTCTTAATCTAACAAATTATAAAAATGCTCAGTTTAACTTTCATAAGCAAGGAAGCTAGTATATACTGACATCCCTTTTGTTGTGACTAATACACTGGATAGACACACCTGTCATGCTTTACTTTAGTGAAATAATATGATATCTTTTATGTATAGTAAAGGTATCTTTACCCTACATTGTTTAGCCCGATGACCACTAGCTTTGAACTTGCAGGTACGCTTGGATGTTGCCTCAATATTGGGACTTTTGGCATACTTCATAAACTACAAATTTGAGAATGTCTTATCTTCCCCGTATGTATTTCTCAGTTCTAATAACAACTATTCTAAAAAATGTTGAAGCAAATTTTTGTCATGTTTTGAACTTAATTGTAGTATGGCTTAGGATTACTGATTCTGGATAAGCAATGCCTTAAGAATCTGGAATATGCTCTTCACAAAGCAGATTGATTCCTGAATCTTGTATACTTTTTACTTCTTTCTATGAGTAATAATATCTGCAAAAAAAATATCATCAGGAATAATAGTATTCCTATACAAGCTATATGTACATGTTAAACTGAACGTATAATGAACAGTTATTCTCCTATATATTGTTAATTTGAAATTGATTATCCACTGTTTGGAAATTTTGTAATTCTATTTTGCCTCAGTAATGTCTCTGGCTTATAAATACTATTGAGTGCCTGTTAAAATTATTTATATTTTTTATGACAGATCAGCTATATTTCTTGATGTGGTTGCTGCAAGTGCTCTAATAATATATGCGAGCCGTGTAGTTCTGGGTTACAAACAGACATGGGATCGGTATCAGGTGAGTTCACATAAATTTCTACTATTGGAGATCTCTATGCTAGTAATCATAATGAAAATGTTGTGATTCTGCCACATTTGGTGTAAACGCAAATAAATGAATTCTGAAGAATGTTTTATTGCAGCTATTAGTCAACAAGACTCTTTATGAGAAAACATTAGCAAGTGGCTTTGGCTCAGTGCATTTTCTTCTAGATGCTTCTGAACAGCAGCAAGTGAGAAACTCTTTTCTTTTCTGTTCTAATTGCATTTATGTTTTCAACTTATGAAGATAACTAGTTTAAAGAAATGAAAACAGCAACTTATTCTGCTTAAGTGGTGCTTAAGTTTTGGTTGTCTTCATAAAATTAGTAATAACGAGCAATTTTAGTCTGGCAAGTACACCATTTCTATAATTTCTTGCCATAATTTCACATTGTAGAGAGGTAACGTTATAAGTGTTCCCTTTTTTTGGCCAAAATACCATCTGCTGAACTTGATCAACTTAGCAGTACTTCCCTAATTCTTCATTTGAAGGTTTCGTTTCACCAGTTCATGTTATGATTTACCTAAGAACTGAACAATATAAATATTTCTTCATGTCAATGGACCTAGAAAGGACATGATTGGAAATGCCTTTGGAATTATCTAATCAGCTGGTGTCCGATGGTGAATTTGATCATGATATGATGCACTTAGACCAAGTGATATAATTTTGGTAAATATTAACAACCATGGACTTGTTTCATGTGATTGTCAATGTCATAAACTTGAACGTCTTAACTTTAGCCTCAGTCAAAGTAGTAAACCTATAATGCCTGCAACACTTTCCTTGATGAGGCCTGACATGAAAAATTTTGGTCCCTTTTACTTTCCAGCCTCTTCTTTGAGATTTATACTGACCATCACCCATCAAGAAACTTATACTTGCCCATGTTTATATATGCAGTACAAGGAAGCTATTTTGGCTTATGCTATTCTGCTCAAAGTGGAGAAGGGTCAGGTTTGTTCCTCCTGTCTTAGTCTCGTGCATGTGACAATGATATTAGTGCCATATTTCTGGCGCTCTTGGTTTTGCATGATTTGGAGTAGAATGAACTTGACAGGCCAAGAGACAGGCTGTTACAAATAAGCCCAAAGGAAGAATTTATTTTAAAAGATTAGTCTATTAGGTGATAGAATCTTTTGGTTTTATAAGCCTTATTCTTTTGAGGAGACTTCTCAATATGAAACTTCTAACAATATATTCTCTTTCAAGAACTAACGATTTTGGTGGTACATTTTACCGACGTTGGTTCATTGGTAGCTCTTTCCATCTTAGCAACTCTACTTAACTTCCAATATTTGACACAGTAACACCGTACCTTAATCTAACTTTTAAGTTGTCCCTTTCGCGTCTTGACGCTTCTCAATAAAAGCGTCAATGTTACTAATATAAGCCTGAAAAATGGTCCATTCTAAAATATTAGTCTATTAAATGAAAAAATCTTTTAATCTAATAAGCTGTCATTTTTTTAAGGAAACTTATTGATATGAGACTTGTAACACATATAGACCCAAACAATAGAAATTGCATATATAAATAACCAAAGGCAATTCTTATACCGCAGGTCAATTGTCGACAAAGTGTTGGAGACAAATGTGAGAGATTTATGTACCAAGCGTTTAAAGTAAAGGTAATACTTGAGCGTTTCTTTTTAGTGCGTACATGGTAATGATGGTGACTATAGCAAGTATTGATCAACAATTTGAAAATGGCAGGTTGAAATGCCAATTGACAAGGCCATCAATACGCTATTAAGGCTGAGCCTTGCCACTGAGACTGTTATTGATGGAAGGCACCACTTGCTGGCTACTCCCTGCCCTATGGCTTATGAGGCCCTTCAACAACGATGGAATAGTTTGCTCACTTAACTATTTGCACGTACAATTTGCTCACTCCCCTGTTTGACGTTGGATTAATTATATGACCCTTCCCCTGGAAGGCTCTGTTTGTAATTGTACGTAACATACACGCTTCTAGTCGCATCACGACATCCGGTAATAGTACTGTAAATAGATGAGACTATAGGCCTCGATGCTCTCGATAATATATATGGTCATAGTGTACCACTTTTCTCATTGATTCCATAAATGAGCACCGTACACCGGCATCTTAAAAAGTGATTACATAGAAGAAAATCTCAGATTAATTTAAATGCCGTGTTGGAGTGGGAAAAAAAAAAATATGAGAACTTTCAACCTTAAAAATTGCTTTATCTTTACTTCGTTAAATGCTGAGATTTCAATTGAAGGAAATCATGCCGTGCATGTTAAATCATGAAAACTATAATGAAACAAATTACGAATATGGATGAGGAATATTTTAATATTATCTGATAAAATATCTTGTTATTAAAACATCAAATATATAGATAAAAATCACGTATTTTGCTCTTACTCGAGATTACATCTCGAATAGGCATACCTGTTTATTATGGGCGATAATTCAACAAGGCAACTTAGTATCTCATTTAGCTAGCATCATTACTAATTATTACAAAATTTATGTAGTTGTTTTTTAATTAGATTAAAGTGAATTCAATTTCATCTAGTTACTGTGGTACGTCACTGTCAAATAGTCTTCTTTCTGGGTCTGACTAGTGAAACAGTTAACATGATCACGACAAAGGAGCATTCTCGTACATCTATCCGCACCCGATCAAAACTTCGGTAACTGACCATCTCGATCACATATCGGAGTCCGATACTGTGTGCTATGTAACAAATTTGACGATCACTGATTCACGTTCCCCCTCCTCCTCCATGATCCATCTCTCGAACTTCTTCTCTTACTGCCTCTTTTGAATGATTTGACCAAAACCCACGGTTTTGGTCTGTTTCTTTTGGGGGTGCAATATCACAGATCTTGAAATTCAAGCTCTTGTCTGATCTGATATCTGCCCCAAAATGCCTGCCGTTTACGGAGCTCGCTTGACCACCTTCGAGGACTCCGAGAAGGAGAGTGAATACGGTTACGTTCGTAAGGTATGCTCTACTTCTCGATCATTTTTTCCCATTCTCGTGTTAATTGGTGTGTTCGAAAATAATCATACTGACTCTACTTGGATTTGCTTTCACTTTTGTAATATTTTTTTTTAATCGAATTTCTTCAAGTGTAAGATATTCATTTAATTTTAGTCGTTGGATCGAATTATGCGGTTTGGTTATTGGTGTTGAGTGTGTCGACGGTGGGATTAATGCACTCATGCATGCTCTGCTTCGTGACTTAGTAGTCATTTCATTATATGGAGTTTACAAATTGAGCTGTTGAACCGGTTGTATGAGTAGTTTAGTATGAAAGCATCCGAATTTATTTCGAATGTGGGCTTATTCTAAAGAAATCAGCCTTTTTTTAGGGGTTTGATCTCTTTCGGTCGTCTTTACGTTAGTGTCTGTTCATTGTTTGCTGTTATATGTGACAAAAGGGTACACCATTGGGTGTTTGTATGCTATTATGAACATATGATGTCTTGATACAAGTTTACTTTTGTTTCTTTGAGGATCTGATGGCTTGTGAAGTTGCTCTGATCCTTTTGGCAGATATATTCCATGTGTCAATCATATCCCTTTAATTTTAAATTTTCATTAAACTATTTGGCTGGAAACTTTAACGCAGTTGACATGGATGCTAAAGTTGAATCATTATGCTTTTCCTAACTACCACAGGTATCAGGACCAGTCGTGGTTGCAGATGGCATGGCTGGGGCTGCTATGTATGAACTAGTGCGTGTTGGTCGGGATAACCTTATTGGTGAAATTATTCGTTTGGAAGGGGATTCTGCTACGATACAAGGTCTTAAAACTTTTAAACAACTCATTACAAATTTACAACTAAAAGAGTTTCTTTTTGCAATCCTTCATCGTGCCTGCTTACTATTTTGCATGTTTACTAGACTTAGTAACAAGGCTTATTTCACCAACTATATTATAGAGTATACAAGACTTTTCTGTCCTTTTTCTCTCAAGTTTTGACAAGAAAATTCTTGTTTCTTTACAATGCTAGTTTATGAGGAAACGGCTGGTTTAATGGTAAATGATCCTGTTCTACGAACACACAAGGTGAGATCTGATATATCCTTTTTCTTGATTGTTTAAATAGCTTGTTCCTTGCTTCGACTGATAAGCAGTAAATTGTTTAACAGCCATTGTCCGTGGAGTTGGGGCCTGGAATATTGGGAAATATTTTTGATGGAATTCAGGTTTGTCTTTCTTCTATTTGGAACATTATTTTCTTTCTTACTTCAGTTTATAGCTAATTCAGTTTTGTAAGCTTTACTTTCTATAGTGGGTTGCTATGTTGGATCATTAAATCTGTTCTTTCCAACTTTTACTTTTCTGAACTCTGATAAAAACAGAGGCCTTTGAAAACTATTGCAAAAAGATCTGGTGATGTCTACATTCCTCGTGGTGTCTCTGTTCCAGCGCTTGATAAAGATACACTTTGGGAGTTTCAGCCTAAAAAAATTGGTAACCCGAAAGCATAATTACTAATTTATTGTCAAGTGCTAGATAGAATGAATTTCATTGTTGATTGTGAACACCTCCCCCCTTCCCATTTTTTCTTTCTCTTTTTTGAGATTAAATTTTTACTGGTGACAGGTGAAGGAGACCTATTGACTGGTGGGGATCTATATGCGGTATGTCTAATACCCAGTTACATCAGTTTGTAAATACTCCTATTTCCATTTATTGAGTCTTCTAAAGCATTGTGGGGATCAATTCTTAATGCAGATGGTTTTTGAGAACAGTTTAATGCAACACCACATTGCGCTTCCACCTGATGCAATGGGAAAAGTTACATACATTGCACCACCTGGTCAATATTCCTTGAAGGTTTGTTTTCTAAATTTATCTGCCATTAAGTCTCCAGCTTTCTGTCTGTTGCAAGATCATTGTTTGGTCAATTATTATTACTTAAAATCTTAAAATTGTTTCTAAGAATTATGTTTGTGGTTTTGCCTTGCTTTATAATTTTCTAATAATAGCAGGATCACCAATTTCCCTTTTATGCAACTTCAATCTTTTATTTATTCAGGAGCTTCTCCTTATTTATTGCAGTATTTGAATTTTAGAGTTTTATATACTTTTGCAGGATACTGTGTTGGAGCTTGAGTTTCAAGGTGTCAAAAAACAGTTCACCATGCTTCAGGTCCCTGGTTTTTTTTTTTTTTTTGGTTACTTTGTTGAAATGACTTGGTTTTCTTTCCTTTATCCTACGTTACGAAAGATTTTCTTAGCTTGCATGTACTTTTCCCATTTGCAGACATGGCCAGTACGTACTCCAAGGCCTGTTGCATCCAAACTTGCAGCTGACACTCCTCTGCTTACCGGTCAGGTAAATTTAATTGTTATTGATGGTCTCCTCTATGAACTAGTTTTGATAGCTTTGATGTCTGATGAAATTTTATTTTTTGGTTTTTTGGTATTAGCGTGTTCTTGATGCCCTTTTCCCCTCAGTTCTTGGTGGGACCTGTGCCATACCTGGAGCTTTTGGTTGTGGTAAAACTGTCATTAGCCAGGCTCTTTCGAAGGTGAACTTTGCTTGGCCCATGATTTTGTAATTATGGAATGCTTTCCCTATTTTATTGAGATTTTATAATTTTATTTATTTATTTTCTTGGCAGTATTCCAACTCTGATACTGTTGTTTATGTTGGTTGTGGGGAGCGTGGAAATGAAATGGCTGAGGTATATTTACTTTTATTAAAAAAAAATTTGCATTTATTGTTTTACAGTTGGTTGAACTAACTAATTACTAATTTTTATTTTAAAAAAAATTAATGATTGTTCAGGTTCTGATGGACTTTCCACAACTTACAATGACATTGCCTGATGGCCGTGAAGAATCTGTTATGAAGCGAACTACACTGGTGGCTAACACTTCAAACATGCCTGTGGCTGCTCGTGAGGCTTCAATTTATACAGGTTTCTCCTAGCCTCTTGAATTCTAGGACATCATTTTGTTTTTGTGCTTGGTCTCTATGCTAATTCTTTATTATTGTAATTATAACAATTGTATTTGGCACGTAAAGTTTGTTTTCTGCTGCAATTAGTAGATTTTTTATGGTAACCTAGGTAAGTGTGGGGCACCCACCCTTAGTAATTGGCTTCTAAGGGAAAAGAATCACACCACTTAAATACTTCAAGAATTACTTATGGCTCCCTGATGTGAGACTCCATCAGTTTTCTTGCTTAAGCCCTTGCTATGCTTTGAACTTCACAGTTGCTCTCTTCTTGCAGTGTCAAGAGTGAGGAAGATCTTTTCATTCCAAAAAAAGAAAAATGGAGGAATATTCTAATCTCTCTGTAGTCCTATACTATTGACCTGAACTGAAGTCATATTATACTATTATATCTGTTCTAATATAGTGTGTTTACTATTACTTGGTTATTTGTTTCTGCCCTTCGTTACAAGCTATTTTGCTAATCATGTGCTATGATTAAAAATGCTGCTGGGTAATAAGACTGGACTATGTGAGAATGAGGTTACACTTATTGGGTGGTGACTGAGATGGGGGAAAATTTACATTAATTTTATATTTTAGGATGAAAACTTGGATTGATGTATCTATTGTATATCTTGGTAAAGACTGTTATTTGAAAAAGGTTTACTTGTGGATGAAGTTGTTATTTGGAAGAGAATAAACTTATTATGTGGGATCTAATATGACTGTGCTGTACTTTGGAATCTCAGGAATCACTCTAGCTGAGTATTTTAGGGATATGGGTTACAATGTCAGTATGATGGCAGATTCAACATCTAGATGGGCAGAAGCTTTGCGTGAAATCTCTGGACGGCTGGTGAGCATTTAAGTTTATTTTTTGGCTTACAAAATTGTGCTGTCTCTCTTGAATCCTTGATATAGGTATAGTAGGTTATTAGTTCATATCATTTGGCATGAGAGATACATATAGCGTTTAAGTTGATTAGTTATTTTTGTCCTACACAGGCAGAAATGCCTGCAGATAGTGGATATCCTGCTTACCTTGCTGCACGTTTAGCTTCTTTCTATGAACGTGCTGGCAAAGTAAAATGCCTTGGAGGTCCAGAACGTACTGGTAGTGTCACAATTGTTGGTGCTGTTTCTCCACCTGGAGGAGATTTCTCAGATCCCGTGACATCTGCAACCCTTAGCATAGTTCAGGTAAAACTATACTTTCAACTATGCTTATCAAAATTGAGTAACTGCTGGGAAAGAAAGGCTGCCTCAGAGTATCTTGACTGATGCTCATAAATTCTACAACCTTATTGGGGCTATCAGTGATTAGTTCTGTGGATTTTTCTTCTACCTATTCTTCTATAACCTAATCAGTCATTATGTGAGTTGATTTTTGCTACTTGGCAGGTTTTCTGGGGCTTGGACAAAAAGCTTGCACAGCGGAAGCATTTTCCTTCTGTGAACTGGCTTATTTCCTATTCAAAGTACTCAACCGTATGTACTGAAATCTGTTACCCAATAATTTATTCTCTCTCTGTGTCTAGCCTTCTTCATTTGTATCCGTATAGTTCTGCTATTGATTCCATACCTGATTTTATTAATTTTTGATTTTGCACCTCCAGGCTTTGGAATCCTTCTATGAGCAATTTGATCCAGATTTTATAAACATTAGGACAAAGGCACGTGAAGTGCTGCAGAGAGAAGATGACCTCAACGAAATTGTTCAGGTACGTTTTCATAACGTATTGCAACACTCTCTCCTAGGAAGAAACTAGAAAGACGGTATTGAGAATTGTTCAGCTTTCAACTTGTGTGAATAGGAGGTATTATAACATGAGAACCAACTATTATGCAGTTCAGAAGGAATATTATGATGATGAAAGGAACATTATGACCTTCTGCAGTTTTAGCAATACTTGTCAGGAAGCCTGTTTATCTTTTTGCATATATAGCAACTGAACTGGATCATTTGAAGTCTAAAATATAACGGCCATGTACAATGTTGCAGCTTGTGGGCAAGGATGCTCTAGCTGAAGGAGATAAGATCACGTTAGAAACTGCAAAGCTTTTGAGAGAGGATTATCTTGCTCAGAATGCTTTTACTCCGTAAGTGCCCTTTATGTTTGTTTAACTTTATTTTTCAGGATTATCTTGCTCAGAGTGCTTTAACTCCTAGCATTGGTTTTATTTGTTACTTGTTTTATGTGGGTAACTTTGATGTTGCTGTGTCAGATACGACAAATTCTGTCCCTTCTATAAATCTGTTTGGATGATGCGCAACATTATCCATTTCTACAATTTGGCAAATCAGGTAATTTTCCCAACTAGGTATGAGTAATTAGGCAGTGGTTTGATGTTGGTTTCGTATTAGAAAACTGGACGGAAAAAGAAGTGTCGCATATTTTCAATCTGCCAGTCATTCAATTATGGGATGTCCAATTTTTTATGTATATTTGTGGGTATTCAAGTCGTTTAATGGTTCAATTTCTTTTCCTTTGCTACCCTTCACTTGTATTTTTAGACCTGAAACTGATCATTTCTTTATGTCTTGCATTCATGTTCATAAGATCAGCCAAATTGTTACTACTTTTGCTTGAAAAGATATTTAAGTTGTCTAAATTGCATTGAAATGGCGGATCTTTGACATTGGGGTGGCTAATGCAGGCAGTGGAGAGGGGAGCTGGGACAGATGGTCAAAAGATAACTTACACCCTCATCAAGCATCGTTTGGGAGATCTCTTCTATCGATTAGTGTAAGTAATTTTATTGCAGGACAAGATGTCTTAATTTGACATATTAGAGAAAGTAGGTCATAATCTGTTGAACTGCTGACATTGCAGGTCGCAGAAATTTGAGGATCCAGCGGAAGGTGAAGCAGCTCTGGTTGCCAAATTTAAGAAGCTACATGAGGACCTGACTAATGGTTTCCGCAATCTTGAGGATGAAACCCGATGATTGTAGATCGCAAGCATGTTTTAGTAGTATCAATTCATTGAGAGCGGCAATCAAGGATCCTGTGGTCGGGGTTCTCTTTACTTTGAGTTGCGTATCACATAAAAAGTTAGGTTCACGTCATGTCACTTTCCTAGTGCTGGTTTGGCTTTTGATCTAGTTGCTTGCGGAGCGATAATCATATTTTCTGCTCATTCCCTCAGTGTTTTCATTTAGAATATAAGAGATCAAACTTGTTCTTTCCATTTGTATTTAGGCAGATTAGTTTTATTGGAAATTGAAATGCTTAACATACTTCTTGAGTTTATTTTCGGTTCTTATGTACTACTACGCTCTCAATATTACTATTCTCATTTATAATTTGTCACATATTCTAATTTTTTTTTCATAGAAGTTTCATTATTTAATTTAAAATTATTAATAAGTTGGATTTAAAATTTCATGTGAGAATTGTTTGATTGTTTAATGGACATAATCAATAATCTAAGATACTTATTGTTGTTTGCTTTGTTTGATTCATCATTGAAGTTACTCTTTCCTCAAACAAACTTATCACTTATGTACCTGAAAATCCGAAAATAATGGTAGGACAAAACTAGTGTTTTCTTCCCTGAAAAGGTTTAGTTTTAATTTGTCCCATATCTTTTATTTTAATTTGTTTCAAACTTCTTGAAAAAAAATATTTCAATGTTTTGTTAATGACTGATTGCATTAAAATTGACGAATTTGTAGTGGTAGTGAAATAATATCATAATTTTTCAGTTTGAAACAAAATCAAACTAGTAGTAAAAGGATACGAAAAAAAAAATGTAAACAAAATAATATTGAGGAACATAATTAAAATAGCAAAATAGGGTTTTACTCACTTAACGGTTATTTCTTTAAGGAATCCACAAGTACAACTTTGGAAGCTTCTTCTTGCATAGAAGATGTTGGACAAGTATTACTTACCTCTGGCTCAAGCTCGTAAAATGAATTGCCAAGCACCCAATCTGCTTTCTCAATCTTCGAGAACTAATTCACAGCCATGTCTGTGAAGCCTACACAGGGACCCAACTGCTTAATACCATTTTGCATCATGTTACTTACAAAAAGTTATGATGCGTGTCAGACATCACTTCACTTACAGGGATAAAAAACTAAAATGAATATTAAATATAATACATATTTATTATAATAAACACACTTTAATTACTTAGAACTTTAGACATTGCATTATCCTGATTAGTGAAAATAATTTGTCGCCTTTTTTAACTATAGGCTTCCAAAAAGGTTTCAAGTAACTATCTAAAGGATTCAAATGTCTTATCATACAACAATGTAGCACTGCACATAACTGATTGTCTATAGTGATTGAGTCCAAATAGTAAGGTAAGTAGCTGTTGCGTATGATTCGTATAATAAGTTGTGTTTAGAAAGATAACATCACTAAAATATTTATAATCAATTATTATACATGCATCAATTTAAAAACATTTGTTATTTATTCATTTGCATATACTTAATAGGCATAGAAAATGATGGGTTTTTTAATAGTTGACATTTGAAGTATTGTAGAAGACTACCAACTTTCCTATAAATTATGTTAGATTGCTTTTTTTATCGAAGATAATTTTTTGTTTTTAATAAGATGAAACCAATATTAGTTCTACTTTTTGCATGCATGTTTAGTAATTGAAATGTAACTTTTAATTGCAATCTAGAATCTTTAACCATTTTAATTTCATATTCTTCAACTTGATATATCTTACATTGTGAGGTGAGCATATGTATTATTTTTGAAAATTGAAAAAGATGGTTATACACTTTCATAAACTCATTTATGATTAATTATTCTTTTCAAGTTACAAGTATAATTCTCATTTTTAACCTTTGTTTTATAAAAAAAAAAAATAGCCCTCAAAACGCACTGTTTCATTTAATGAAGCAGTGCGTTTTGAGGGATATGTCTGAACGTGGCATTTTACTGAGCGTTTGAGTGTTGAATCAAATGAAGGGTGAAGATTTCCTATTGGAGAAACAACAATAAAACCGCCGACAATACGAGTTCGACGCCTAGAGGAAAAGATATCTGGACATAAAAAAAGTGGGACCCTGATGTAAAAGGGCAAGTACCATTACTTATTAACACGTGGCAGCATTATATATTGGTATGAAATTGGACGGTTGCGATTTCGGAAACATAATTGTCAATTTTGTCCTTGAGAATGAGGGGTTGAGATCCACTCTAGTAGACTGATTTTACTAGATTTTTTTTAGTAAAAATTTCAACCGTTCATTTGATTTTATCCATATATTTTATGACATGTAGTTTATCTTTTTTTTTTATTCTAATCTAAACGACTATGTGGTTATTGGAGTTTTTTTTTTAAATAAAAAATTTTTTATCTTTGTCTTTTTCATTCTGCAAACGTTGTCTTCTTTCACCAACCTTCCTGAAATTCTTCTACTTAAAGAATGCAATTAAATAAGCTAATTTACATGATTTTGCATGCTATTTTCTAATACCCCTATTTCTTTTGCTTTGATTTCTAATATCTAACAATTAGATAAACATTTGAGAAATTTAACTATGTTGGATTTGAAGCACAAACTGTGAATGATTGCTCTGACAACCATTTTGACATGGGTCTTGAACTATAAAAACAGAGTTGAGTTACGGTTTCGCTGCTTCATGTTTCCTACCATGGCTTTTTGAGTTTTGATAGTAAAATATGGCTTCCTATTTTGAAGAGACAAGAATAATAGGGACGTTGAAGCTTGAAGAGAGAAGAGGAAAGGGAAGCTGGTGAATGAAGATACGTGTTCATAGAATGAAGAAGACGAAAAGGAATTTTCTTATGGAAAAAAAACCAGTAACCAAAACACTGCTGTTTAGATTACGGGAGAAAAAAAAAAGTCGTGTCATAAAATAAATGGCAGAGATTAAATGAACGGTTAAAATTTTTTTTGGTGAAAATCCAGTAAAACCACTCTACTGAAGTGGATCTCAGCCTCTTTTCCTTTAGCTTTCTCTGTTTTACTACTTCTTAGCACCAAAGAACTGTTCTCTTCCACCTCTTCACTCGTCTGCTAACCTTTATTTTTATGTCTATTTCATTACTTCTCGTGCATATTTTTATATTCTTACTTTCAAAATGCCACAACTAAAATAATGACATAAAATATTATTAATTTTTTTAAAAAATATTTATAACTTATATAATTCTTTTGCTTCTTATTTAACATGTAAATTTACACTTTTATTATATTGTTATTTAAGATGATAAAGGTAAATACACAAGAAAAAAAAATTATCATTCACCGTTGGTCCCTTTCATACTACCTAATTCATATAAAATGAAAATTCATGGAAACTAAAGAATTTAGCATATTTTCTAGGAGCTATAAATGCATTTTTCTTTTTTTCACTAACTTGATTCAGAATCAACCTAACATATATCATGTCTATACAAAAGCATATTTTCTCTTAACAATCTTGATTCAAAATTAAGACATAACATATTTTCATCTCAGTAACAAACTTCATTCAAAATTAAGAGACTGACATCTTTTCATGGATATACAATTGCAAGGCTACAAAGATAAAACCTCAAAATTAAAATCCACTAAACTTCATTGCCTCAAGTGACTGCATGGGATGATCTGGATCAAAAAAGAACATTGATTACAACTTGAACAATAATCACATATAAACAACATATTATTTTAGCATATTGAATCCTCATCATTAATAGTCTTGTAAAACTCGATTCACCCTTGTGAGTTTGGGGGTACGTAACAGGTGCTAAAGCTACTGGATAAGAAACTTCATATTGCAATTGCTTGTGTGCTTCATTCCTCTACAAGGATTAATGCATAAAATGGGTTATGTAATGAGAAACAATTAAATGGCATTTGAACAAATGTACTTGCATATCTTTACTTACTGTAATATGTTAGACTTGTGAACATTTGGCACTTGAAGTTTTCCTTTTCTTAGGTTGAAACTCAACCCAATCCATCATACTTCTCTTGGTCTTTATACTAATTTTCTTCTTCAAATCCTTTACTTAATATATGAGTTCACTTACCAAAAATGTATTGGCACTGACATATGACTCTAAACTTTTTTGCATTAGACGAAGCTCACTTACTTGCTTGGCCAACTTTGGCATAGCTTTATGCACTAATGAGAATGCTTCTAGACATTTAGACTCTTCAGTTGCTAGTTTTATTAGTATGACAGAGTTATCTATATCATTGTATCCTATCTAGCCTAGTATCTTCTTCAATTTCCTTCCCCCTGAAATCATGTATCACACGACTTCTTGCTTTTTTGTCCACCTATTTAAAATATATTCATTAGGAAGTATCTTAACATCATTCACATCATATACTTTTAAAGCTTGACAACATAATATACCAATGGTCTCAAACTTCTTACAACTACAAGTAATTGACTTATCATAAGGTATGTAATCTCTGTCCTCATTGACCAAAGAAATACTATATTTCCACAATGGCTGACTTTCATTTTTTTACTATATATAGGTAACTACTTAAAGATCATACTCCCTTTGGAATAACTCAAATATAGTGGTGGTGTATCTTTGAGCAAGTTACTGCAACAATAGTGAAGTTTCCACTCTTAACCTTGGAATTTTTTACTTAGACTCAAACTTACACTTTAATTCATTGTACCACTTGTCATCTACCATCCTTTCAAAGTGCTTAAAGAATTGAATGATATCTAAGTTTGATTTTGTTAAAATATTGACTTGTGAATTTAAACTTTTACTCAGTTGTATACTTTTCATAACAAGGATGAAAGCTTTTTTCATACGGCAAGCTATCCACTTTTCCTTTATGCTATAAACTAATTTGAGCCATGGATTATTATCAATATCATAGTCTAACAACAACCTACTCCATGTTGCCTTAAATTGTGATTCTTCATCATATTCTTACATACACCGCTTAAAATCAGTCAAAAAAAGGTGTTCACCCTTCAATAAGTTCCCCATATGTTCGATGCAATTTTGCATCAAATATCATATGCATAGTCCATGTGAAGTCTCTGGCATCACCTCACATAATGTTTTTGCCATTGCTTGATCTTGATTAGTAAAGACAATAAGGGGCTTCTTTTTTCGATGAGCTATTAGGAAAGTCTCAAAGAGTCATTTAAATGATTTGTTGTCTCATCATACAATAATGTTGCTCGGAATATTACCATTCCTCTATAATGATTTAAGTTACAAAACAGAGCAAGCGATCTATTTCCTTTATTAGTACAGTGTGTTATGTCAAGGGATATAACATCACCAAAATAACCATAGTCAACTAACATTCTTACATTGACCTAAAAGATATTGGTAATTTGTTCCTCCAACTTTCCCATACACTATGCTTCTTTATCGTCTTGCTTGAAGATAACCCTTTGCATATGAGTGAATATAACTAATCTTTGCCCTTCCTCATGCATGCCTACTCATCAAGTCAAAAGATGTTTTTTGTTGAAGCCTGGCATCCTCTACAATCTCAATCTCATAGGCTTGAACTTCAAATATTTTAAGTTGTAATGCCAACGTATGATTAGTTTCTACAAGGTGAAGTTGATGATTATGTTTTTTAACAAAGTCATGCACTCTATATTTTCCATTTATAAGTGTCACTCCAATTATTTTTAGTCATTGCATCCTTTTTGTCCTCCCGTATACTATCCTCTTTGCAATAAACATATCTATATGAAGTTATAGAGCCATCTTGCTTGTTCTTATTGAAATATTGTTTCCTAACTCCAAACTTGATCTTCCCACCATAATGGACTCAAAATTTCCAAACTATTTTTAAGTTGTCAAATTCCATCCCAATCTTAGGCTTCCAGTCAACCTCCATGGAAAGATCCATTGTTATTATAATACTTGTAACTTCTTTTAACTCTAGCAAGATAACAACATTTAATAATGAAACAATAACTAAGGTACTAATAAGTGCAAGACCATAGAAATTCTACATTATACACATTTGGCATGTACAAAGGAATAAATTTGTGAGAGTTATTAGAATAACCATCTCTTTTTCGCATAGACTAGGCTAAATTTTAACAATAACGTATGTTTGGAAGATCTCACTACTTGACTAATGCTATTCAAACATAAATACAGTAGCTATTGATGATAGAACCAAAGTGACAATAGTGATTGAAGTGAAATATTACTACCATTGACAGAAAAAAAAAATTTCAGAAATAAAAAAGCTAAGGAGCAATAACATGTAAAATTTTCAAAAGGAAAAAAAAAAAAAAAACAGGAAAACGCTAACATTCAAAATCTCCACTGACCATTTTTATCCTTGCAGTTGCAGGACAACTCAAACAAATGGAAGTCACCAGCCACTAGTGCACAAGTGAAGAGGTGGAAGAGAGTAGTTCTTTGGCACGAAGAAAGAAGTAATGAAACAGAGAGGGTGAGAAGGAAAAGTATTCTGGGCATAAAAAAATGAGACTCTGTTAAAAGGCAAATAGCATTTCTTATTAACACGTGTCAGCATTATATATTGGAATGAAATTGGACGGTTGCGATTTCATAAACATTACCGTCATTTTTTTTCATGAATATGAGAGGACTCCTACAATACCATTGTAATTGAGGGGCTTCGGATGCCTTCCTTATCCTCGGGGGTAAAAAAATGTCTGCCCTATTCTTTTGCAGGAAAATGGGTATCTGCAAGGACCCTAAAATACTATGGACAAAAAAAATAAATTGCAAAGTATTTAAAATTTAATGAAATATAAAAGATGAAGTTAAATACTAATTCCGCACTTATGTATCCAGGTCAGACTTGAAAGTCTATTTAAAAAGAAGCTAAATAACGAACCTAGATGTTATCACATAAACGAGGACACTACAATACTATTAAACAGTATTAGTAAAGATAAAATTGACAAACTAATTCAACGCGTATCCAGCTCTTTACTAGAAAGTGTACTGGGAAAGAAAAAAAAGGAAAAATATTAAACAAAACAAACCTAGAAGTTGTCATAAACTCACGATCATCACAGTTTGTTTGGAAGTAGGAAATATTCCTCATAATATAACTTTCTTGAAAGCATCCATAATGCATGGGATGCTTTCAAACGTATGGCTGCAATGAAGCCATCACCATCATTATTATTCATCAAGAAAGCGGACTAGCAAGACTTTTAGAAAGCCAACCCTCAGAATTTACATGCCTCGTCCAATAACGGCATTTCCCCACTCGAAATCAGCATCATGAAATAAAATGTTCATCCGACTAACAAGATTTAGATTTGGGTCCCCAACGTCGTTGGAGAACGATCTTCCAGGAGGCACCGTCAACTATTTCAGTGTTTTGAGTTCACACTTGTGATAGTCGAGAGGCTGCAAATAAGAGTGAAAGAAGATGGTTGAGGGGCCCAGTGACGCTCACCATTTCGATTATGAAAGTAAAAGTGATTAAGTAGAATCCCGTGAGCTTGGCCTCTGCACGTCTCACTTTAACTCTACCACTGTCCACATGATGATCCATACACACATTCAAATTTTTTTATAATTCAAGTTAAATTGTTCAAATTTCACAGTCCATAATAAATAAATTGTGCAAAACCTAACAATCTATATTTAAATATAAAAATCCAAATCAATAACTTTTAAAAACCGAAATCATTAAAATCTAAAATCTTGATCTGGAAGCAAATTGCTCCATCCTACACTGCACAATTCATTCATTAAACTGTACACCTTTTTTCTACTTTCTATGACAAATCGTGTTTTAACTTGAGAAGATCTAACCCTAAACCCTAAGATCTAATTCATTTCGAGGGGACAAAATTCCCTATAATTCATGCTGATCACTGAATGTAAGAAATTTTGCCATCTCCGACAAGAACTCTACATTAGTCAGCCAAGAGTAGGATACATTGGGTATGTATAGTTTGTTCGTATTTTCTATAGGGTCCCTATAAATTTTTTAACCAAAGCAATCCCTACAATGTGTTGTCTATTGAGATTTGCTTCTCAGTATTAATAATTGTCAAGACATTATGACTTCGAAATGACTTGGCTACCGGACTCCCAATTCAATTATTTGTTTCTCTAGTGAAAAATGGAAAGGGATTCTAATCTAATGTATTACCGAATAATTAAATAAACATCATATGAGATCTCATTCTATAACATCATTCTCCCCCAAACAACGTACAGCTCACTAATCACACATTACTACCACACATACCTTTAAAAATTCGAGTCATGCAAAAGAAAACAAGCACAGATATCAATATGATAAGGAAGCCTGAATCCCACTTTGTTGCACACAACGTAAATCAACGTGAATCAAGGTATTAGAAATCATTTCCTTTCAAAATTAAAGTTTACCATCGGCAACATAAAATATTCCAAGATAACATATCTCGGTAGCCACAGCAGCTAGCTTAAGCGTAGCTTCAAAGTTACACGTAAGAAGACAAATGATGGGTGTCCTTCATACTTGCACACCTCGTTATCCAGGGCCTACTTTGGGAATATCATAATGCTCACTCATGTTTGCCAAATACTGATTGAAATCCTGAATCCTGTCACGGTGAGATTTATTAGAAATCTTAGCCAGTCTATGAACATCAAGCTTTTCTCTCTGCTCTATGTATCGTCTCTCTGCTGGTGTAAGATGATCATCATAATGAGCAGCCTTCCCTTCCCCTGTCGAATTGTTCACGTCATCTGTGTCTTGATCATTAGGATCTTTAGCTTGTTCTGTACTTCCACCTACATTAAATAACATATATGTTACAAATTATATTGGACACTTTATATTATGCAATCCATAGAAGGATTAAGGAATGATACAACAGATAAATATATATATATATATATATATTCCAATACTTTCAGCAAAGCCAGCAAATGACTAACCACCATTTTTAATCAGCAGGCATTAGGTATTAAGGGAAAGAAGCCTCACTCAGTACAAGGTGTTACAGTGCAGTGATCATGGAATCAATTAACATTTTGTTAAGCAACCCGTTCAACAGAATAATAAAGAGATATCACTTTTTATCCTTGGGTTTACCCTGACCATTACTAATACTACCACAAATTCCAGTCGTCTTCTTATTCCAAAAATCCAGGAACTTTTTCATCGTGATCATTCATGGACAAAGACAGATATCAGCTAACCTGCCAAATAATTTGAGCAGCTAATCCTAGATACAAAGTTAATAAGCCATTAATACTATATATGAAACAATATCACATGAGATAAACCGTTTACATGATCTCAGCTCAACAAGCACTTACTCTTGTATTTATAGAATAAGCTCCATATATATTGACTGATAATTTATAGACTCAACTCTTAACCTTGTATGACAACAACATCATCTTTAATTTGTTTTAAGACTTGACTTCACGTAAGAACTTAAGAAATAATCCATGCCCCGATAAAAGAAACCAACCAGCCAAAAATTCATTTTCCGTGACTTCTGAACTTTGATCTTGTTTCTTTTTGTTCTTCTTTTTCTTTTTCATTCCACCAGCCTTCACATCTAGGGCCTTTCCCTTGAGCTTCAATTTCCCACCAATAACATTGTCATAAGCTGACATCTCTGTCAAACAATCAGATAAAATCATAGTGACTTTTTTGCCAGTTACAATATAAAGTGATCACAATCAATGATGGTTGACAACAAAAGTCTGAGTTTAAAGCACATTAAGAAGATTAACAACCCACAAGTCATGAAGAGAAGATATTCTTGGCATAAATAAACACGACGGGGTAAAGCAAATGCTGAATTACGACCCCGTGTTAAACTTGGTACAGCCAAGCATGGCCATCATGCCCAGGAAGTAACCGACCATGAATAACTCCTGAACTATAAACTGATTGCTTAGAATCTTCAATATGAATATTGGAGAAAAGCAAAATACTAGGTTATTTAATAAGGAATGAATGATCGAAAACACCGTCACAAATTTGATCTAATAAAGAATAAAGTTCAATAAAACTATACACCATAAACCAGTAAACTCACCAAAGGCGAAACTGTAATTAACGAGTTGAATATCCAAGAAAAAAGTAAGTCATATTTCATCATAAAGACACGATTCTTCCCCAGGTGAGTGTTTTGAAATAAAAATTAAGAAACGGAAAGGTAAAAATGGAGACAAAGACTGAGGAAGATCAAAACCTAATCAAATCGATAGATGGAGACTTTGGCAGTTCGTGTAAGAGGCTAAATCCAAATCGAGATCGTGTTTACCTTCAATTCAATTTCTAACGTCGTTCGAGGACTGGGGTCCGGCCTCAACTCTTCGTCTCTCTGTCGCCTATATCTAAATCCCAAAGGTGTCGTGGGGGTTGCCAGTCTATACGGGCTGGGGCTGGTCCGTTTAAGGTTTATGGTTCAGGCCCGTTTAGAGTCACCTCGTTATAATTCAGGTGGGTCCCACCAAAAATATAAATACAACAAATTACAACAAACATCTGTATGAATTTGGATAAATTCTTACAGGTGAACTGGCAACGTATATTATTAGAGTTTATTTTAATTAATAAATAATAATTAATTAAAATATATAATTATATAATTATTATATAATAAAAAATTATTTAAATATAGTTCAAATTATACTCTATCAAATAAAAATTATTTATATTTTATAATTTTTAATATTTAATATGCATATTTTAATATAAATATATACAAATAATTATTTAATATAACTAACTAAATAATATTTTTTTATTTTAATAAATATATAATTAATGTAATTTTATTTATTTTATATATATTTAAAATAATAATAAGATAAATTATAATAATTTATTAAAAAATTGTTCTACAATTCTTTTAATTTAATTTTAAATTATTATATTATTGACTACAAATTAATATAATTGATACATTTTTAAAAAAATAAAATTATAAATTTAATAAGTCAAATTAATAAATTTATACTAAGTTTCAAATTATATTAAATTGACTCATTTTTCTTTATCTATAATCTAAATTTGTAAACTCGCATAATAAACTCAATCAATTGCTAACCAGAGACGCGAAGAAATGGAACAGAACGAAGGAAATGGAATAAAGCACCGTAAAGAGAACAAAAACAAAAACAGAGCAGAAACCAGACGGTTTTGTAGCACAGAACAGAAGAACGGACCAGCGTGAAGAGAGGCGTGGACTATTGAACGGACGAACGAAACGGAATGAAGAAAAACAGAAGAGGATGAATTCCAGAGTGGGTTCTTTTCTGTTTTGGACTAAATCTGAGGAGCACAGCAGTGAAGCGAGACCGACACGAGAGCGTGCGTGTTTAGCAGAGCCTAATACACTGGTTGGACTAGATCTGGACTGCAAGGAAGTTGGCCGAGCTCTCCGTATTATTCCCCTGCTACTTAGTGGCCTTTCCAAATTATTTGGGTAGGGTAGTAGAAAATTTTATTTTACAAGAAGAGCCGATTGGTCAACCCACTAAATTGATTATTTAATTTGTGAGATAAACAAATTGAGTTATTTTTATTCTATTGACTTATAAAGTGCTTCCTGAACCATATTTAATAATCCAGGGGTTAAACAGATTTACTGGTAAGTTAACCTTATTCACTAATTTAGTAGATTAAACAGGACCAGTAAGTTCGAGGGCTCTATCTATATTCTTAAATACAATTTATTGATTAGTGATAACTAAAATTCAATTTATTTTAATGTAAGAACTAATATACTTTATTTGAAGGAACTAAAATATATTTTATGTGTGATTCAACGGCCTTCTTTACCTTACTCAAAAGCTGACTTCTTTGTATGTTATATTAGATTTGTATAAATTTGATTTTAGATCAACATAATTTATAAATTTAAATTGTTAAAATTAAACTTGTATAACCATAATTAATGTTCAAAATTTTTATTGAAAAGTAACTTTATTTTACATATATGCAAACAAAGATTTGAGGACCAACGAGATTTGACCTAAAAAAAATTTAATATCAATTCAAGCAAGATAATCTATAAAGCAAAGATCTCCGTAGGTAAATAAACTAACCAAATTAAATCTATTAAGAGTCTTTCACAAAGTTCAGGTGGAATTACCAAAGTTTTGGTATATATATATATGACCCTCAAAATCCCGCTTCAACGCTTTTCATTTGAAAAGCCTTGAAAAAGAAACAAATGAACTCACGTGGGATTTCAAGTTGCGAAGCACACCTTGAATGAACTGGTTTGAAGCCATAGATCGCTGGATCTAAAACAAGAATGCCCTAGTAGAACTTTTAAAATTGAAACAAGAACACTGCATTCGAAACCTAGGGTTTAAAGGACATAATGGAAAGTCTCAGTCTTCATCAGGCCATTCAATGGAGGGTGAAAACCAAAATTGAATATTCTAAATCCAAGAGTTCTCTCCAATTTGAAAAGTTGTAACACCTATAATCAAAGGGTACAAGTTTGGGGCTCTGCATTGCAAACAAATCAATGCGGCGTTGCTTTATATATATATATATATATATATATATATATATATATATATATATATTTATTTATTTATTTATTTGCAACGCTATTTAAATTTATACATTTACTTTTAAAAGAAAAGATAAAGATTGAATAAACCCTCAGACCCAAAAAAAGCCAAACGATTGAATAAACCCAAAATCAAACATTAATAAACCTTTAAAATTAAGCCCAACCTAAACATGACTTTATTATTCGTCATTTATCTAAATGAGTTCAAATCAGACCAAACCATCCAAGTAGGTGGAAATGTTATTTCTGATCGGATTTATTTTTTAGTATCCATTTACTGTTCATTATAAAGTCTTTCAAAACGGCATAATAGCTCAAAAGGACCATATAAAAATTTTGACAAAAAATAAGTACATATGTAAAACTCTCAATTCTCCAAAACCAAAGCAAGAAAAGAAAAACCTCTCCGATTCAATTTGACCAACAAAAAGACTACAAATCATGATGGGGCTTCCTTTTCTTCAGTCATAATAACTTAAGACTCAAAAAGCAGCCAGAAAGAACCAAATGATATTTGAAGTCAGAACATATGCTTATCATTAGCCTCAATAACCAGTTCTAAGATAAGACCCTAGTGTATGGCAAAGTAAACTACACTGAAGCCCTTGTAATCTAGGTCTCACTCCCACGCATCGGAATTCAATATAAGGAGACAAGGGCATCAAGTGACGAGATAAACAAAATAGGTATACATGGTGTCCTTGCTTACCCACATGGCATGAAAACCAGGTGGATAAGGTTCGAGCCAAGCCCTTAATCAATGATCATTCTTCAATAGATTCCCGGGATGATTCGACTAGGCACCTTGTTGCAATATAGTTTCCAGTACTTACCGTACCTGCATGCAGTGGAAATTTCAGTTTTCATTTGTAAAATTCCGCTCAACTAAAAGATCTAGAAATTTGAGCCTCTCAAAATATTTGAGTTGCACTAAGAAGTAAAAATCTTTTCTACTTGAAATTAGGCTTATTACCTAACTATTCCTTATCTGAATCTGATTTGATTAACAATGCTATGAGAAATTGGAAATTCCTAAAATACATTGCTGTAGACTAATTGATTTGTTTGCTTCAGACAACAGCTAAATTGGCTAATGGCAAGTCATTCATTTCATGCTTTTAAAAGAAGGAAAAAGATAATGTGATAGATTGACACAAGTCATATAAGAAATCATTTGTAATTACCCAAAAGAAAAGGCCATGGTGTATGTGTGCGTGTGTGTCTACAGGGAGTGTCTCAAGTGAGGAGTAATCATATGTGAGCAGTGAGAGAAAGAAATAATTTACTGTTATATCACAAATCAAATGTCAATTAATGCAAAAACCATTTAACACGAAAATAAAAAAAAGATACTCATCAAATATTTATAAAATTATTGTGTCACTCTCAACCATAGATTTGTGACTAAAAGGTGATTGTTTTCTATTCTCACCTCTCACATAAAATCACTCATCTCAGTTGATACACCTCCTGTTTATGAGTGTGTGCGTGTGTGAATGATAATTATGCAGATATCTAATCCATGTAGCTGAAAGACACAAAAAGTAACACTTGCAGATATTATTATATACTGACTTGGATTTGCACCGATCATCGTCCCTTTTTGCTCGATCAAAGAGAAGGATGGTAAGAAATATCACATAGAAGTAAGGCAAAAACTGCATTTATAAAATAAATAGTAAATAAAGCTGTAAAGATTAACACTCGTTCCAATTTTCAACCCATACAGATTACAAAATAAACACACTCTTACATGACTAAATAGAGCAGGAACGGTCCAAAAGAAAGCAGCAAGTATTTCTGGAACATAATGGAAATGACGAGATAACCCCCACCTGCAAGTACCACAGAAGTAACTAGGCCATCATAATCGGAAGACATGTAATGTAAGAAAATAACAGCATGCTAAAAGGAAAAGAATACAGAAAGATTTAAGCCACGTGGTTAGCATTTATAATCAAAATAATATAATATGCATCACATCAATTGTCCCAGACCAACATAGGGTGCCACATACTCCTCAAGCAAGTGAGGCAGGTATGGTGACAAATATCCAATAATCATGACCACCATTTCATGTTTATAGCATTTCAAGTGAAAACTTACCATCCGGATGTTAAAAGAAGGCTGGTTTTTGTTTCCCCAGAAGAGGTAGTATAGGAAGCCTCTATCTGCACAGGCATTTTCATGTCAAATACAAGTCTAACAGCACACATTATAAAGAAATGCACCCCAGATGGACATAAAGAGTAGATGCCATAAGTCCACACCTTTGATGGAGCTCTTCCCCAGACCAAGGATTTTCCATTTGTCTGACGAAATTCTTGCCTTTGCCTATCACAATCATAGTTGATGTATATGCAGAGAATGCCAGCCACGAGAATAAAGATTGCTAGCTGGAAGACAAGGTTAGAAGTTTTCAGAGAGAAAGGGAAAGACATCAAACATACATATATATGTGTGTGCGTTTACGTGTGTGTGTACAGGAAGAGGATGGTACCTCAGTGCCTAGCGTTACAGGATGGTTGACAAGGTACATTCCAGGAGATGTATAAATAGATGGAACCCACACCAAACAGCCCCAACATATATAAAAGCCAGCTGCCAGATTAGGTGTTATATAACTCAGTTAGACAACAAAGAAATTCAAATACGATGTGCATAAAGAATGTAATAATGAGATGTGTCACGAAAATTATATGGTATCACTAAACTGAGAAAATGAATGAAGTCATTCTTCTATAAGTCTCAAATGAGTAGTTGTCATGATACCATCAAAAGTACTGTTATACTTTGTCATAACTATAATTAGTAGAACAAAATGAAATATCTAGTATTTGAAATAGATACAATAATAAAGCATATGTAAACCTCGATCATGTGCAATATCCATTGTGTTCCAATATCCAGCTTCCCACCAGAAAAACTTGGTAACATACACCAGCATTAACACAGTATTTACAAGCATTGAGTCAGCTTCCTTCCCGTTTAATTCATACTGTTAAAACAAAATGCAACCATTAGAGAACGGTTAACTGGGAAAATATCATAGAGCTAAAATTCAGAAAATTCAACGTTGTTTATTCTTATGGGACTCAACAGATTGCATACTATTTATCAATGAGACAAATCAGTCTGAGGTACTTACATTTATGGTAACACTGGGAACTCAACACACAAAGATAAAGATGATATGACACTAAACCCAGTAGTAGATCTAGATAAAAATTTTGACAGCAAAATTAGAGCTACTAGGCAACAGAAAATGTGCGCAAGTCCAGTTTTGTAAGTTATTATGATGTCTTAATGTAGACATACATACCCCTATCAAATAAACTTCAAGATACAAAAGGAGCTCTATATTCTTTGATTTATCCAACTAAGAAGTTTGTAAACTTCGGTTTATGAACATATAAATCAGTAACTGATAATAAATGTTGTGTCATGCAAAGGCATTGCCTAATTGGTACTAAGTCTTCTCTTTGGATAGAAGGTTGATAGATTAAAACACAATCTTCCAGCTTCAAGTATAAACCTTTGATTGCTCAATTCCATTTCCCATAACTTCTCCAACTAATCTCAACAAGGTAAAAGAAAAAAAAAATCATAAAAAGTTTAAGTGCTACAAGTATGATGAGTCACTAAGATCGCAAGTGATACATCTCAGAAGTGAAAAAACCCATTCTAATTAATCTCTTCAGGATATTCACATTAGTTGGGTATAAAAGAAGCATGGTATTTAAGGTCAATATGTAGACTAACTATATCAAGAAGCAGTAACCGATGCTCCAAATAAGCTTAACTATTATGAATCATATCCAAATTCCTACAAAGAAAATATAATTACATGACAACAACTATCCACAACTAGAGATGGCCCTAAGCTTCTATACTGTTTGCTTAGTCACTTAGCCTCTAAAGCCCCAAGCCAAAAGCGTTTCTAATAAAAGTTGTAAGTGACCAACAATCAGTCCTTCCAAAGGATTGCTTAGCCTCTATTTTAGGTCAACTAAGCTTTGGAGTTTTCAAACATTTATCTTGTGGCTAATGTAAGACAAGTGCAATTTGGTCCAGCTTGATTTCACATTCATTCACAGAATTAAAATTGAGACTCAACCTGCTTTATGCAATATGTAAGTGCGAGAACAGCCCAAGACATCATTCCAAATCTGCAGTTTGTAAAAACTTTTATGTCAAAATTTTTTCCAATTCGCGGATAGAGCTCCATACCCTGCAAGAATGACAAGACATTTACAATTCCCTTATTCACATTAAAACATGTACTGAGGTGACACTAAACTCCAGATTTCTTCGGCCATTAATTACATTAAGCATGGCCTCAGAGTTTAGTCTCTCAATAACAGCAAACAGCAAAAGATGCAATTTCTTTTCAGGTAGTTGAAATCGAAATTACGACCAGAAAACCCAAAGACTTCCAACAAATGGAATTTCAAAGTCCACGTTTAGGTAAATGCATGAATGCAACATGAGTGAACCATAAGGAGCAAACTATTACAGAACTTTTAAATGTTGTTGGTTCAGAATAAACAAGTGCTACTTTTTAAAATCAGCTTTATTGTATACAAGGTTCCCTGGGGGCACGACATCAGCAATTGATATGGAAACAGATAGTGGACATTTATCATATTACTTTTATATTTCTTTTCTAATTCACTCTCTTCCACAGTCCTTGTAGATTTTCCTTACAAATGATTAGACACTTAATAAGTCAAATCAATGAAATTGCTCTCAAAGAAAAAATGTGCAATAAATTAGAAAAATAATTACCCAATAAAAATCAATAATTATATTCCCAGATGAGCCGGAATCAGTAGACGATGGTGCTAAATGGCCCTAGGAAATATAACACTTGAGTTAGAATTTTTAAAACTAGGCTGCATAGAAGACAAATAACAAGTAACTTCCACAATGTTAAAGTCTCACTTTTATGTATAAGAAAATACAGAAGACAAAGCTCCCAAAAATGAGGGCTGAATATATCTCTCCCAAATGATCATAAACAACGGTAGGGTTGAAAATTCCAAACCTGCAAATGCATGTAAAGATATTATGCCATGTAATTGCTGGAAGAAACAAAAAGTAAACAAGACAAAATATCTTGTTTCTAGAAAAAGCTAGTAAGAAGGAAAGTTGAAATCAATTTTCTAAAAGAAGACCCTGTAATTTCAGCTCAGTTGTTTATAACATAAGCCTACACCAGCAGAGAAACCTACCCTTCATCAAGCCTTGGAAATTAAATAAAGATTATCAATGGACGGCTGGCAATGATTATTCTGGTTTCACCTTATACATCCATCAGACACATATAAAAGCAGCATATTTCTTTGAACCGTCTTATAAGTTCATTTACTAGTTCCAGTGTCGAAATATAAATTGGAAAACCCAAGATGATATGAAATATCTTTTTTCAAAAGGTAATGGTTAAACAATATCTCCATTAAGTTTGCTCTTCAACAGACCACTAGAAAACCAAAGGATATTAGTTCAGCACCAAAAAATCCCTAGTGGATAAAAGTAACAATAAAGTGACCAAATCGAGGAAAAACACACTACAAAGAACTTGAAAGTGTAATAATAAATCAAGTATTTGCTTAATCAGTGTGTCAATTGCAACAGGCATAGCAGGACAAATACAAGAAAGAACAGTCACAATGTGCCAGTATTATGTGCTCTTAAATAGAAACTTCCTTGGAAAAGGTAAATGAGTGACTCATTTAATACTAAATTAAGGATCCTGTGTTTCAAGTGAGAGGAATTTTATTATTCGTAGAGTCTCATTGTGCCAACTAGACAAAGGAGATACTCATTTTTGCAAGAAACAAGACCAAGGCATAAAGCTTTGTTCGCAGATTAAAAACTCAAGAAAAAAAAACCTCACCACCAGAGGCCAAGATACGTAATTAATGTCACTAAATATGCGGCCACACCATTTGCCTGTACAATGTAAATAAAAAATGTTTGAGACTAAGAGGCATGTAGATAATATCAGTAAATAGCAACTTAGACAAATAAAAATAAAAGAAAAAGCAGGAAAACGCCAGAAATTTCATCGTCTTAAAAGATTTTTTACATGTCTCAGTAACTATACATAAAAGATAAAACAGAAACCAGTTGATACCATTGATAGTCAGAGTAAAAACAACCTTGTAAACAGGTCGGTTGCCGGCAGGAGATATGGGGCCCTCAACCCTTTTACCAGGCAGAAGAAGTTGAAGTGCTGCTTCAAATGCAGCATATACTCCTATTATTTTCCAAGCCGTAGCTGTAGGTCTAGGCCATATGCTAAGAAATCCTTTCAACCCATTCTGTTTCAAGTAATCTGCAGTCTGTATAATAGACCCATCCGCATGTGTCATTGTATACCATCTGCATCAAGTAGTAATTCTAAATTACAAATCTATCAATCAAAATAAGTATTGAGTAGATTTTGATCTAAATGATTCAGTCCTACTAGCCAGTGAATAAATCAGACACATTAGATCAACTAAAATTATTTATAGCATCTGTATTATAAGACAGTTGAGGCTAGTCCAAACTGTTTTTGCAAGCAAGCAATAAACCTGTCCGTTCTGCTTACATGACTAATTCAACTGAACAAGTTGATAAAATTTCAAAAACAGGTTTATAGTCTGTTACGGGAGTATCCGGTAAAGTTGACGGAAAACAAAGGAAAAGATCTGAAATCGTCGTGCTTCAAAACCCGTGGATTCATTAATCTCTTATAACATATTAGCTTTGTGCATTTGCTCATCGAACAGATGATTCTGAAAACTGTCGAGTTTCGATCATCTATTCAATGATTTGAAAAACGACAAGATGCATGCAGGTTTGGAAGGAACCTAATGTTGACTATATCTAAGTTCAGATTCAAGGACAAAGAAAAAGAAATCAAAGTCATCAGCATGCTACCATGAAAATTGGCGTATATGACTCATTACTAATGTACATAAATCTAGGGGAAACATACGAACAAAGAAGAGAAAAAGAAATCAACAATCGTTGTAAAGAAAGAGAAAAAGAGTAAATGGAAAAGAAGCTCACAGGAGAATGACGAATGGAGGACAAAGTGTGAGGAGTGATAACATGGAAACGTAGGTGACGAGCGGCGAGTGTACGGTCTTGGACTCCGCCATTGTTTTGTTTCGCGCCAGCCACTGCACACTCTGAACTCAGTGAGGCCTCCTTCTCAGTTCTGATTTGATTTCATCCAGGGACGACTTGGGAAGACCATATATTCGATCGTATCTCCTACTTACGCACTCTCAAATTTCAACTACATCCCCCCTATTTCCCAATAATTACCATCTCCTCCTCCTTCTACCGACCTTCAGACCTCACGTCCTATATAAATAAAAAAAAAAAAAAAAATGCTTAGCTTCTATTATTGTTTCATAAATTTGTTAATGTAAATTTTAAAATTTTAAAAATAGTTCAAGATTGATTTATTTTAACCTCCTTTGCCTTATTAATAGTAGTGTTTTTCCCGATATCACACCTAATTTAATGCTTTGACCAAGACGATAACCTGCTTATTTAATTTAACTTAGATCTATGCTATATTATATATATATATATATATATATATGTATAGGTTAAAATGCCATAACCATTCTAATTTTAGTATTGCATTTAAATTTATTGGAAAAAGACAAATAATGTTTTTTAGGTAATTGCTTGTATAGTTAATATCAACTTTACAGGATGTCGAAGAGCTAATAGCTTGCAACGAAGAAATATATGAGTTTTTTCTATAAAATCTATAGCAACACTCGAAGTTCACCTGTATTTTCATTTGTCGTTTGCCACATAAATCTCAATCATTTGTGTACTGAATGCAACATAAAGTGATAAGCAAGAAGAGCAACTGACCCCAATATTTTTTGTGCTGAGCAAACTTCCGAATGTTCAACTTCAATTGTAACAACTGGGTTTTATTGTTTGTCTAATTAGGACAAGAAAATATACATAATATGCCCATGGCTTGGGGTCATGATATATATTGGCCATGCTTTGTTTGATTAAATGTTATGCCTACTTAATGTGTTATATTGAAAAACACATGATATTGCAACTAACCATAAGTTTGAGGAACTTTTCGGTCACTATTTATAACATGTCTAGTTTGGCTTTCTACCCGTATACATTAAAAAAAAAAAAAATTGTTTTTTAAAATATAACATATCAAAAAGTATAAAATTTTAATACCATAAAAGTTGAAACTTAAACTCATACAATTCGAGATTCCTCAAGTGTCTCAAAAGCATACCCTTTGAAATTGGTGCAATATATATATATATATATATAAAGTACCCTAAATCGGAGTCGAAGTGACCAAACAGGTCACGTAGTGTTCCGTCTCGTTGTATGATAGGAGTATGCAATCTAAAAAAAAAAGAGATTTTGATGTTCTGTGACCTCTCATATATATATTATTTTTATAATTAATAATATTATATTTAATTATATTTATATTATTAATATATTTGTAATAATTTTTTAAATAATTTAGTATGAAAGAAGAGGTAAAATTAACATAAAAAAATTTTTTTTGGACAGCGAAATTAGAAAAAAAAAAAAGTGTTTAAGTGTGAATAATAAAATACATGGTGAAAAAATATGAAAATTAAAAAAGAAATAATAAATATATCAGGTAAGTTATAAAAATAATACTTAAGAGTAAACTAATAAAAGAAATAATTCAAAGTATATATTACAAGTATAAGGTTTCAAGCATATAATAATAAGAATATGATATATAGGCTTAATTTTTAAAATAATGACTATCGATTCTGTAATGAGGCCTTCTCCTTAAACGCAATGGTAGTCACAATTCTAACTATGCAGTCTCTTCTTCTTATTATTTTTGATCATTAGTTGCACCACAAGATGTATAAGAAGAGGAGATTGCATAGTTAAAGTTGCGACAAATACTGTACACAATATGGTGTAACAGTAATTGTAGGATTAATTAAGTCGATATGGCTACCAATCAGTCAATGAGTCAGCATCAAAACATTGAGCCTCACTTTGTAGTCTCAAGTCATATTGGCTTCCACCTAGTTTTCGAAAAGCATAGCTTTTGAATTTACTGGCCCCTCAGACAAGATATATCAAACACCAAGAGAGAAAGCTTCTTAGCTGAATCCATGGTGTAACTTCGATGCAAGTTGAACATTGCTGATTCTGCAATGCTAGCCTTTGCGTTGAGCGGTGTTATAAGAAACCATGAGCTTAACATCTTACCAGATAGTTGGAGATCATGGATTTATATACTGATAATCAAACTTACACTTCAGGATTTAATTAACAGTCAGGTGGAACTGGAATAAAATCGCCCCTATTCCTTTCAAAATATCTTCTTGCAGGGTACTCACTCTATCTGCCAACCATTCGTTATCTTGTGTTACATCAGATTTAAATTTGAATCCTTCATAGTCATAGTTGATGCTGTAAGGGGATGACCTAGAATCACCTTATCCATCAGATTTAGACAAAGAAATCAATATGATGCAAATATTTTCGGGCGAAGTCTCTGTTCTGAAGTTTGATGGAGAAGTTGGTTCAAAGAATATTGGCATGGTTAGAGCTAAAGTTGAAGAAACTGAAGGCAAGCTCAAGTCAAAGTGAGGTGCCCAAGAAAGGAATGAAGAGTAGTTGTTGGCTGGGGGGGTAAGACCGTTAGGTTATACCTAAAGCTCAAGCAACAAAGTGGGGGGGAATTGGCTTAGGAAGAGTAACTTTGAAAGAGAAGAACTTAATAGTATATTTTAGTATGGGAGGGAGATTGAGATTGGAGGAGAGAGTTCATCAATGTTACTGCTCAATAATATGAATCCTAGCGATGAATCTCCAACATCATCACCTCCTACACCTCCCTCACCCCTTCCCGTTAGTTTTGGACCAGGCAATCGCAAGTACTCCATCTCATTGTCTTCATCTCCATCACCTCCCTTCTCACCGGCACCTTCCAGCCACACTTCAGCTGAGCCTGAGAAACTTCCCCTGCTGAAAGAGGACCCAACTACTCCTAACATGCCTTCAGTATTCTCATTGGATCGCCTGAATATGCAAGAATTGGAAACCAAGAGTACATGCCTCCAGGACTTGTAAGCTCTCTTCTCTTCTCTTCTGTACTTTTCACATTTGTGCCTTTGGCATAATGGATTAGTTTCATTAATCAAAATTTAGCAGCAAAAAGTTTCACAGAAAAAGAAAAAACAGTTCTAGTATGGCATCAAGAACTTCGGACCAACATGTTCTTTCATTGGCGACATGTGATTCTGTGAGATATTACTGAAGGGGATAAATTCGAGTTGTTACATCACTAACGAAAAGATGAATTAGATTTATTTGATTCCTTTTTTACAAGACAAGTGCAAGTAAACCCTAAACATTCTACTTCATTTTGAAGTTACTTGACTGGTAGGTTTAGTTTGCTTTCATTCCAATAAAGTGCATTCTTCCTTAGAGTATCGACGCATACACCAACCAGTCAAACGCAGAGGATTCACACAAATAATCACAATAAAGTTGATTTTGCTCCTTTTTCTAATGGGCTGAAGGCTGAACCGAAGAAAAAACTAACCCCCATTTTTTTTTCGCTGAAATGAAACAGGCTAGAATGGTTTATACAAAGATGCTGCAGTTGTTGTACCAGGTTTCTTGAATTCTCCAACCGCGACATGACTTCTTAATGATACAAAGCAGAGGACAAAGCATGTTTTCATTTTTTTTTTTTTAGCCTTATTTTTACCAGAATGTTCTCTTAACCTTTCATAATTTTGAATTCAGATTTCAGAGTGACATTCTTTCAGCCGGTAACAGCTTTCTCATGCCTGGACTCTTTTTCGGTAGATACTTGTATGCATGTAAATGCTCAAATTAAATTCACAAATCACAAAAGAAAATGCATTTGGAAACTCAGATCCACAGGACAACTATAATTTACCAAGATAAGCCAGGTAATGTTTGCGCTCAATAAAACGGAAGAATATGGCTTCTACTTCACCAAAGCTAGCATGCTATGTCCTCTGCGTCGACAGATGAATGACGTTAGTACTCGAGGCAGTTACGGGACTTTTGTCACGCATAATGTAGTTCAAAGACATAATTATGAGACAATCATCAACCAACAACCAATCTTAGAGCCAACAACCGATCTTGGAAGGGTGTATCTAATGTAAAAATTTCTGGCTATTTCAGTGTGATACACTATTTTCTGATATGCAGATAACGAATATTTGTATACTCTAAAATATTCATAATATACCAACATTTTAAAGATAAACTTTTTAGATGCCCCAGCATAATACATATTACTTAAAAAATATAACATACCAAACAACGCTTAATTGCTAATGCTATAGCAATGCAATGAATTTTTGTGATAGTATAGTACTAATATCATGGAACGATAATTTTTAACCTAGTCTAAATTCTAAAGCGAGTGAAATTTCTAGTAAAGATCTGAAAAAAATTGCACTCATTCTATAATGCAATCTATAGCACTTCTCAAATCAAAGTGGATAGTATTTATTTATCCAATTTAGAGAGGGGAGAGAAGGTACCCCAAAAAAAATACGAATACCCGTCAGATGTGGTAGTAACAAAATTCAATCAACAGTATAGTTGAACTCAAATTTTTTTCCAGTTAAAATATAGTATTTAGTTCTGAAACCGGCAGCCAATATACGTTCTTCATAGCAACTGGTTTCAAAATTCAAATTTATGTCAATAATAATTGAAAAACATTTACATGAGTACATTGCATCACTGTGGATTTTGCTGTCTCTGTTGAGAGAAATTGGGATGATTCTGTGACGTGTTTGGAAGTGCCACCATACCAGATTGTAGATTCTGAGCATTTGGTGCCATGCTACCAAATGCACCTTGTGAACCATGTTGCTGCTGTTGCTGCTGCTGCTGCTGCTGCTGTAAGGGCATCATACCACCCGGATTACCGCCTCCCATATTAAACACTGCAACGTGATTCCCCAGGAGTAATTTAGCATAAAGTCATGCGTACATACAGAACATAAAATAAATGGCATTCCTGGTTGCACCACAAGTCACAATCCTTTTGAGGATGGCAAATCAACTACAGCAACTCCACAACTAATGACTATATACATGTTAAAGAAGTTCAGGTATACAGTTCATACTTTGATCACTCAACATTTGGGAAGCATGACTCCGCTGAGGGTTGTTTCCAGATAATCCAAACTGAGGAGGTAACAAAGTATAGCAAGGGTAAATATGATATCCTCATATCAGTACATTTTAACCAAAAGACAAGCCAAGGGCCCAAGACAAAAATACATTCTACACAGACAATGAAAAACAAAATAATTGCATGAACAAAATTATAACTATTTAAAATAAGGGCATCTTGAAGTGAGTCAGTGGCAGGAAAGACTAGCCAACCCTTATAATGAGACAAGTAATACTAAAAATGATTTATTATATTTATAACATTTCACACTCAAAAATGATAGCAAAAGTTGCCAAAAGATATCAGAAATATCAAATCAGGAGAACTCTTTAAAATGTCTGATCATTTGCGGCAATATGTTGATAACTTAAACTATCAGGAAATACAACATGCAAGGAGCTGAGTCAAACTGAAATTGGCAAAAATTATAACTAAATAAGGATCAAATTAAGTAGTTAGTAAGCATGTAAGTATGCTGCATGCACAGTGCAGTTGAAATCATTTAGATATTAAATATTTACTTCAACAAAACAAATGAGACACATTTGGAATACTAATAGGCAGAGAATATCAGACAAACCCGCGGTAGAAGAGTCTGTGAAGCCATTGCCCCAGAAATGTTTGGAATCTGACACACAAGGAAGCAAAACTCATAGTAGGAGTAAGCATTGAAGATAAATAGAACATACTTCAAAATTAGGGGCAACCTATGGAAACACAAAGTAGAAGGCACACTATCAAAGGATCAAAAAATTATAATTCTGAGTATAAATTACACTGACCTCCCTAAAATTACAAAAGAAAAAAAAAAACTACTTTTAAAACTTACTCTTCAATTCCATTTTGAATTTTTTGACTTAAATACCCTCCATAAAAAATATATATAAGAGGATATGTTAGATTTTTTAAAATATATGTGTTGAGCCCAATGCCACAGGACCCAATATTACTAAGACTTATCAGAGGAAGAATAGGAGAGAGAGGAGAGGTCAGAAGGCGTGAGTTCATTAGAGGAGAGAGACTTATCAGAGGAAGAATAGGCAGGAGAGGAGAGGTCAGAAGGTGAGTTAGTTAGAGGAGAGAGAAAGGAGAATAACGAACTTGTGTTTAGCTAGAGGGTTGCATTGAGGGGAGGAGGTTATGGAAATTGTGGAATCTAGTGGGAGAGACTCAAACCACTCGAAAGTCTGAGAGATTTCTTTTCTTTCTTGTGTTATTTTCTACTTGTAACACAGTTTGAATACCAGTTTCTCTCTGGAATTTCAGCTCTGTTTCATTTCTGAATACTATCAGAAGTTCTGTTTTTGGGTCCCATCAATATGTATTTTAGTTAATGAAGGGTATTTTAATAAGAAAAATTTAAAATTGGACTGAAGTGTGCAACTTTTGATTTTAGGGGAAGTGTATGTATATTTTGAAAATAAATGAGAGGCCTGTCCAATTTCAGCAAAACTCAAAGAGACCAATTTAATTGACTCTGATTTTATGCGTCTCGGGTGTTGGGTTTGTAATTGAAATCACATCACCCCAGTACAAAATATAGGCAGGTGGGCCTGTAAGACAAGAAATTGCATCCCAACATACAATCAAAATCCAGGAACAAGTTAATCTATTTCAAGAACTGCATCTACGCAGATATAGCAGAAAGCTCATCATCCATTCAAATAAAGAATATTCTTTATCCCACAAAATTTTTATTACTTGTTTCAGCCATAGGTTCAGCATAACCAATGCCAGTAACATTTTCAATAAAATAACTGCTTGGTCACAACCCATCTTTCTTGCCCAAAAAGCCATCAAATATCTCAGGTTAAGCGATGCCATAGTAAAAAGGACTAGGGAAACCCCTATAGCACTATTGTACTAGAGAAAGCAGCACATTTAGTCGTTTTCCATGACTGTAACACTAAATATATCCCTCAAGTTCACTATTTGTTACACCCTGAAAATAGAAGGAAGACACTTAACCTCATTGCAACATAACTAAACTGATAAATTATGCTTAGAGGGCAAAAGCTCTTGACAAGCCAAATACTACATCCTATAAAGCTGACAGCTGAGTACTGTGTTCCATCAATTCTTCAACAGATATATGATCATCCAAAGACTACAATAAGAAGCTACAACATTCATAAGCCCCCACCCTTCTTAAAAAAAAAAAATTGCCTGAAGGAAGAAAGAAAAAAAAAGAAATAATAAAAAAGAAAAGACTAACAAATACAATGGAGAAAAATGGTTGTAGTAATGATTATTATTATTGCAAAGAAAGATAGGTGAAGAATATGACTAAATTATTGACTACCTATTTTATAATATGAATTCACAATCACTTATCCATCCATAGAAGTGTCTTTCTTCCTTAATATTTTGGCCGACCTTCCCTTCAAAGAAGTTAATTATTGAAAGAGTCATCTAAGAAGCACCGATACAAGTATGCATATAGGATATGATACGATACGATACGATACACATAATACGCCAATTTTTAAAATTTTAAAATAGGGGTATAGTCATATAAATAAATAAATATATATATATATATATATATATATATAACAATACAAAATAATTAAACAAGCCATATGCATTTGTAAAATATGTCAATAAAGAGTTACAAATTAAAGCACAAATGATTAAACAATGTAAAATAAATTAATGATATAACAACTGTATATCAAACTAGATGTGATACCTATTATCATTATTAAAAAAAATACAGAAATTTAGGAAAACCCAACAGCATAATGCAGCAACAAAACACAGCAAAAAAAGGCACCAAAAAGTAGAAAACAGAAACACATGACACCATAAAGGAAAAAATAGCATGATCAAAACCATAAGACTAATCTGGCTGAAGCAAAGGGAAAACCAATTCAAATCTTGCTTTACATAATTATACCAAAGAAAGCTCTGAACATATTTCACAAACGAGGCCAAATTCACTTATTTCTCTACCTCTACTTCCTTTGTAAAATCAGAAGGTTAATTGCAAATAACAATTTTCTATCACATACTTCACATAGTTCTCTACCTCTACCTCTACTTCCTTTGAAACACATTCTTTTTGAAGACCAACAAAAATATAACTCACAGCATTTAAGACATAAGTCAGCAACAAAAAATGGCGCAAGACAGAGACATATGTTCAGGGCCAAATTAGCAAGGAGCACACAGAAAAGAAGAGGAAAGCCAATCAGAAGGGAATCTCAATAACAATGGTGCAAGACAGACAAAAAAGCTAAGCATGCATCAATACAAGAAGAAATCAGATGAAGCACCAAATTGACAGAAACAATGCACCAGAAACTCACACCTGAACGCTGTGACAGAACCGCCGGAATGAAGCACCAGACTGACGCAACAGAAATGATGCACCAAAACAGTTTGAGCTCAAACCAGCGTGTAAGCAATGGGAACATTGAAAATGAAAGGAAATAGGGTATAAATCTCAGACCAGCATTTCGAACAGCAATGGATGTTTCTGGCCATTTCGAAGACGTTTCGAAACTTACCAGAAGCATTTCAAAACGTACGAAATGCATTTCGTATGGTCTAACACTCACGCGATACGTGTATTGGCGTACGTGACGTGTATCCATATCGGATACATGTCCAATACAGATACGTTGGGCTGCCAGGAGTATCCGTGCTTCATTGGAATTCATAATCATAGTTATATTATAAATTAATTGTTCTTCCCAATATTAACCACAGTGTGTGATCGACAAACAGACATGCTATTAAGTTAAATTATATTACATGACTATCATACCAGTTGAGTATTGGGTGTCGCCTGAGCAGCACTGAATAATGCACTATTTGCAGGACCAGAAAACTGGCTTAATCGATTCATCTGATTTCCCTGATTGAGTTGGCTTTGACTAATGCCATGCTGAACATGACCTGAAGGCAGTTGCCTACCCTGAAATTGCTGATGCCCAAGTGATTGAGAAAACTGCATCTGATGCTGCCCATGCAACTGAGGTGGAGAGCAAAACTTGTTTTTAGCAAGAGAGAGAAGAGAAACAAACATAGAAGTAAGACTAATTTAATTGAAGTTAGAGTTATCTATGCATGTTATGATAACATTTTTTTCTCCCTGTGAAAAAAATGTATATGCTCAATATATATACAAGTGTCCTTCTCAAGCAACTCCATAACAAAGATGTGTGCTGTAAAAATGTCTAAAGTGACAAAATGATAAGAAATTAGAAATGAAAATCCAGACTGCCCGGTAGAATCATTAAATGATTCGTATCTGAATTAATAAAATCAAGAAGCACATATTACAAGACTCAGCAAATTTTACCTGCCCCAGTCCTTGCATTGCAGGTTGCCTCAACTGTTGCTGAGCAAGGAGCTGCTGCTGCTGATGTTGAGGTAATTGCATCAGTTTCTGCCGTTGTTGCTGAGCAGCCTGCAGCTGCTGTTGTTGCTGCTGCGGCTGCTGAGTGGTTTGTTGCTGAGGAGATGGTGTATTCATCAAATTTGTAGAAGACCTAGGAGAATTGGCATATGGGATTGGTGACGCTGTTGTGTTGTCAAAAGAAGTGGTGCTGGTTGCAGCAGAAGGAGAAGCAGCTGATCTTCCCATAAGTTGTGATCCTGAGGCCTACATTAATAATAATTGGTGAGAGGGTGCAATAATTACAACTACAAGAATCCATATCATTCAAACAATCAAAATGAGGACCCTAGACCTCAGCCCAAGGTTGTAAAAGATCACCAACAATAAGATTACATGAAAGCTAAAACCAAATGGGGTTAAACAAGGTTGCATGAGGAATCAAACATCACAATTACATATGACACCACAATTAGTGCAGAGACATCACAGCCATGAAACTTGATTTACAGTATTGGAAAAACCAAAAGAGACAAAACCCCCAGTAGCAAGGCCCCCATTATTTAGAGTATTGGAAAAACTAAAAGAGAAAAGAGAATAAAGTAGGCTCTAGTATATTCAGAAATGACACTTCAATGGCATTGTCAGCAACCAAACCTGCAATAATTGATTTGGACCACCCATATTGTTTGATGATAGTGGTGTATTCTTTATATACATACCTGAAAGTAACATGAATAAATGCCACAATACTTCAATATGCTACAATAAACAACAATTCAATATAGACAGGTAAGAGTTATCAACTTTTACCAGATGCATCTGCAAATGGTTGTGGCCCCTCATGAACAGAAAGGACATCTGCCAAATGCATTGGAAGTGCAGGGGTGATATGCCTCTGATCTCCAGGTAACCGTAATCCTGCAAGCAGTAATATTTAATACAAATGATCATCATATAAAATATGCACACTGTTAAGAGTGGTTGAAATGGTGTTATATTGAGTTTCACTGAACAAAACATATCTTCATACCTTTATGTAGTCAAGTCCATTTATTCAAGTCTAAACCCAAAGCAAATAGAGTAAAATAGCAGAATTGTCTTTATAAAAGGCAAATTTGAATCTTAATCTTATTTTGACTGATGGCCCCAATTTACTTGACACAATTAAGAAGCTTCTTTGGATCCAAAGTTGACTACTATATTACCCCAGAGGATTTTGTATATACTTCCAGATGTTTCTAACACTTTAAGGTCCATAAAATTAGCAACCACATGACGGAATGAAATAATGATGCTTCTAAATGAAAATCAAGCTTGAACATTTTTTGCCCCACTCGTGGGAAAAACAGATTTCTAGTGATCTCAAATAGATATATACATATATCACTCTTTACCCATAATATTCACAATTCCTCTTCCATATCCCACCATACAATTCCATCCCTCATCAGGTGCAAACTTTGGGGAATTTTGGGTAGGTATGAAGAAATTTGATATAAATTATAGAGCAAAAGTTAGTAAGAGAACAAGCAGAAAGATCATAACCAAAAAAAATGCGGATGTTACATATGCGGCACACCAACTGGGGATGCACAACATTAATCCCAAATTGAAAGTAATACCAAATTAAGCCATTCTAGATCCTCTGCATGGATTATAATTTGACAAATTTTTTTATAAATAAGGCCATAATTTCCACCAAGGCTTTCATAACCATTTCTTTCCTCATTACTTTCCTCCAGCGTCATCTCAGATTTCTCATCCTCCTCTAATCAAATTCTCTCACCTCACCCTTTAGCACTGAAGCCTGATATTTAATTTATAAGAAAAACAGATTAAAGAATAAAAGCATGAGCACATCCCTTATTTATAAATTTTGTATAAAGCAGCCGGTGAAAATTACCTTCACCAGCATTTACAGCAGCTCGAAGTAGATTTTCTTGCTCTTGAATTTTTGCTGCCTGACCCTTGTCCAAAGTTGGGGCAATGGCAGGGCCTTGACGAGTTCCAAAACAATAGGCTTTACGAGTATCAGCCAATACTTTTTCAGCACCTTCACAGGCCGCTGCAATCATATCAATTCTTGCCTGCAAATAAATAGGTATATCAATAATCAGGATGAGCTTGAAAAAAAGAACGTGGAGAATTTATGAACTCCAAATCACCTTTAATTTCTCAATTTGAGTAGTTATTGGCAGGTTTTGCATCCCCTGAAGCAATTGCTCTCTCTTGGAGTTGTCATCAATCTCCATTTCAGGCAGTAGTTTAGAGGACAGCATAACAGGTAGTACTGAAGCAATGAATCCCGCACAAATAATGAGATTTTAAAATTGTCTAACACAAGTGCGCATATCTGATGAGAAACCTCAAAACAATATACTAAACACAATCCTCTCCCCAACCCCCCAACCCCCCAGAAAACAAAAAAAAAAAAAAAAAAACTCCCCAGCAGGCAACGCATGTCAGAGCACTGCAAAATTTATGACTACGAGAGTAACCAAATACTTTGCATTATTTCAGCACCAGCCAAATACGAGAATTTAACTGACATGTTTCATCTTAAAATTATGTATCTCGCGTGGGCAGTAGATGTGCCTATTTCTTAATGACCAAAATTACTATCCGGGCATCAATAATTTCATGGAAAAGAGAGCATACTTGTAGCATTCTCAGCATTAACATTCTTTGGATGTACTACAAATGCCTTCGACACCTTCTTCATTTCGTCAACGATGTTGAAAAGCTCAAGGTTCACCATAGAATATTGCCCTAAAATATCTTGCCTGTTGAACAACAGGTCACAACATAATCAAAAACACCAGCAACGATATAATAAGCATTTGAAACAACAATTTTTTCATCCGTTGTTCCACTTCAATTCCACAACAAATGCACACGAAAAGAGAGAGCGAATTACAGTTGGCCTTTTACGCACAGAAAATTTACAATGTCACAGTTCAGCATAAACAAAGATCACAAAATTATAATCCCCCGATGCAGAATTCAAAATTCGAGCAAGCAAGCAAACGCCAAAAAAGAAAATAGTTAAGGAATATGACCATTTGGGGTTGGTGTTGGTGCGAGCGTAGGCATCGAAATCTTCAAGAATCCGAGCGATGGCTTTGAAGAGGCTGATGGCGCGGGTCTTAACTTGTTCCAGGTTCAGCTGCTGCTGCACTGCCTGGTTTAGCCTCTCCGCCGGCTGCTGAGGCTGTTGTGGCTGCTGTGGCTGCTGAAGTTGGTTCTGCATCAGAGCCTCCATTGCGCACTCTGAACTCTACAGATGGAGGAGAGGACAACGAAGATTGGTCCTTCTGTAAGAGTATCCCTTCCCTATATCAAGAACTTTGGTCTAACATTTCCGATTTCGACTTTTATCCCTTCTCCATATTTTTTCAGGAGAAAAATACACTTACGTCCCACAATTATCATAAAATTCTTATATGGTCTCTCACCTCACTTATAAATAAAAATCACATATAATTCTACTTTTTTAAAAATTATTAAATTTAGTGCTTCAGTCATGAATGTTTCGAAAAAATAAGTAATCCATTTTAGATCTCCAATATAATTTATGAATGATGTAAATGGGCGAGGTTGTTGAACAAAATTATGGGTGATTCCATAAATTCACATGTTTTATTGTATCATTAATTTGTTGTAGCCACCAAGGAATAGGAGAATACCATTCAAGGAAGGTCCAAATAAGAGAAGAGTGATTTGAGTGATTGTTTAAGTGATGAAATATTTCCATGGAAAAGAACTTAATCGTAGCAATATGAAGAACCATAAGAGACTAGAGGAACCAAATAGCATCTTCATTAAAAGTACCTACATTAAGATGAAATAACATTAGAAAATGGTTGTTTAGGTGGAATATGCGGCAAAATTAGGAAAGAGGGATGTCTTTGAGGTATCTGTGGAGGTAAAAGAATAGGGAGGATTTGGCTAACTCTATGATTTCTGTGGGTCTGTTGGGATATTGACAGTGGGATGAAAGGATTTTTTTATGGAGACTAGTCTTTCATTAGGATGGTGTATGGCTGGACCATAAGGATTAAGGTAATAGAGGTTATAGGTGTGATGAGGGAGACAGTGTTTGGTTTAAGTCTAGAGAGGAGGTCTGTAAGGTGATTTATGAGTTCTTTAATGTGTTTCATTTCAAATTTATAGCATGATAGTTACACTTGCCATCTTACCAGTTATTGATCTAGAATGATCTTGTTTTTAAATTCAAGAATATTTAGGAAGGCAGTGTTGTCCTTTCCATAACAAAGTGTCGATGTGTCAAATGAAATTCAAATTTTTTTATCCCATTTTTTACAGCAAAGATCTCTTTGTACATGGTATGACAATGTGTTTCTAAGGGCTTAAATAAGTCATTTGCAGGTTTGTAATAATATTGCTTTCTTCCATCTTGTTCAATAAGGATGCCTTCAAGTGATAATTGCTGGCATTGGTCTGCAGGATGAAAGTGAAGTCTAGGCCAAGAATCTTTAAAGAAGAGGGATCTTTGGAAATTTGCTTGAGGTGTTTCATTGCTTTAGTTTGCTCTGGGCCCCAAAAGTAGGCCATTCCTTTACGGAGAATCTTGGACTGCTGGCTAGTATGATGGGAACATTTTAGGGTAAAATCTCAAACAAAATTAACAATTCGAAGGAATTGTTGAATTTGTTTTAGAAAGAGCTCTTTATTCGAAAACTAGGCCTATTGTTCTGCAAGATGTGGACCTAGCTTATACCATCCATCTTCAAATAGCATACCCAAAAAATCAATTTAAGCTTGGGCTAGTTAGCTCTTTCAGGCTGAAACCATAAATCCATACTTTTGAACAAGATTTTTGAACTATTCCAACAATTGTAAATGTTCAGCTTCAGTTTTTTTAAAATAGTAATATGTCATCGATGTAAATTAGAGCATTGCTCCTTATGGGCTTAAAGATAGCAATCATGGCCTTTTGAAAGAGTGATGGAGCAATCTTAAGACTAAAGGGCATGACGGTCCACTGATATTGGGCATCAAGAATGCAAAATGTCATTTTATAGCGCTCAACTGGGTGGATTCCAAGTTTCCAAAAGCCTTCTTTCAAATCAAACTTAGAAAAAAACTTAGCTCCTTGTAACTCGGCTTTTTGAGTAGACAAATTAAGAATTAAAAACTTATCATCTTCAAAGAAAGCATTAAGTGGTTTGTAGTCAATAACCAGTCTCTCTTTCCCACAGTTTTGTTCAGAATGTTTGTTGACATAATAGGCTTGACATACTCATTCAGACTTAGTTAGTTCAATCAATCCTTGTTGAAGGAGAAATTCATATTCTAACCTAGCTAACCTCAAATAATTAGGGTTCATGCCAAGGTGAATGGCTTTAGTAGTATCCTCATTTTTCTTGAAAGGAAGCTTAATGAAAAATGCTTCATTTTTCCATAGCAGATGAGAATGATTAAACTTTGAATAAGATTCTGGGCAATGTACAAGGAGTTATTGCTTAACATTCTCACAAAGAGAAAGAGCAACATGTAATAAGTAAAGCATTGAGATGTCAGTAAACTCTCTAAATCTTGCTTAATAACGTATCCCTGTAGGCTCAATTTGGAGTCTCTTAGATTTTTGGAAAAAATTCATTCCAATTAAGATATCTGTCCCAATAATATGGTTTCCGAGGACGTGTACCCAACAATACACTTAAGGAAGAACTTAATACCAATTTTGTGCTTGGTAATCAAAGAGACTTTAAAAATTGAATCATTAGTTACTTTGAAATATGAGGAATGCTTTCTCTATGCTCTAGAAGGAAGTAAGGAGGGATTCATAATGGTGATCTGAGATCCAGTGTATAAAAGGATAATGGCTAGGAAAGGTTTGGCATATTTTTTTTAGAGGATAAAAAGGCGGAAATATGGAAACGTTTTGGAATTGGGAATTGGTTGGTAAGGATCTATGTTGTAGATATGGTTGTGGTAGTGATCAAATGAGTTGTCTAAGTCTGATCTAGAATTTGGACTAAGATCAGAGTCTAGTTAAGCAAAGATAGTATCTTCATCAGGTTTGCTTTGCTCAAAGAAGATATCTTCAAGATCTATATCCTTGAGGGGGAGTTGCATTTCAATTTACTCAATCATCTTAATAGCTTGTTTAAGCTTATTAGGGCATTATCTAGGAAAATGTCATTTCTTCTTGCAAATATAACACGCATTAAACATTTTCTTCCTTGGCTTCCTCTATTTGCTTTTCCAAAAGTACCAAAGAGGTTGACATTTTCCTCTGAAAGAGTTAAGACAGAAAGAAGTCTGAGAGAAACTAGGCTTCTTTTTAGGCTTGCATGAACAAGACTGCTTATCTTGACACTTCATTTTCAAGTATGACTTTTAACATATCTTCTGAAACTTGACCTTGCCAAAAAGAACTAAATGAAGCATTTTATGTTGTTCACATAGCTTATCAAGAGTAGCCAAAGCAAGTTGGTAAATTTCCCCAAGAGACCATTTTAGAAACTGGTTAAAATGTCTCTTTATAGTTAATGCCATTTTTTTGAGTAAAACCTTTAGCAACAAGCCTGACTTTATAACGTTCAAGGTTGTAATGAGAGTCATGTTTAACCTTAAAGGCCCATTGCATCCTAACTCTCTTGCAATCTTCAGACAATTTTACAAGATCTCATTATGTTCCATAGATTTTAACTTTTCCTTCCCGACAACCATAAACATGCAAGTGCCTTAAACTGGGTTTCCTACCAGTCCACAATTTAAAAAGTATCTTTGGAACTGCCTTACTAGGAACACTATTGAACAAATAAATGACAAGTTTCAAAGTATATATCCACAATAAGACGGGTAAAAATGAATTACAAGGCATACTCCTAACCATATCCATTAATGTTCTATTGCATCTTTTTAATACACCATTTTACTGTGGTGTACTTGACATTGTATACTGAGCACATATGTTACATTTCTCAAGAAATTTAGCAAATGGATTTGGGTGTTGTCCAATTTCATCATATCTCACATAATATTCATTACCTCTATCTGACTGGACTATTTTTTACTTTTTGATCCAATTGTTTTTTAACTTTATTTATGAATATTTCTAAAGCATTAACTACTTTAAGATTTTTTATGTAGTAGATAGATATATCCATAAAATAAATAATCATCAATAAAGGTGATGAAGTAATTTTCTTTATTAAAAGAATTGATATCAAAAGGTCTACATATATCGATGTGTATAATTTCAAGAAGTTGTGTGCTTCTTATGGCTCTTTTCTTTGTGTGTTTTGTTAGGTTAGTAAAATCAAAATTTGGAAAGATGTCATTCTTTTCTAATCTTTCCAATCTTTCTTTGGAGACATGACTTAAATGCCTATGCCATAAGTTAGCAGAGTGTTCATTCATTAAATACCAATATTATGATGCAGGGTCAAAAGCGATTTAACATAAAGACTATCTAAATTTAGTTTGTATAGTCCATCACAGAGAATACTAAAGCCTTTAAAATTGTTATGCTTAAACAAATTAAACATTTGTTATAAAAATTAATCGAATATCCAGTAATATCAAGTTTAGACAATTTAACTAAATTCCCAGAAATACTACATACATAAAAAGTATGAAATAAGTTTACATGATGTCTGTCTATGATTAAATAATGAGTCCTAACGACTTCCACTTGAGCTTTCATTCTATTTCCCATTAAGATGGACATGACTTCTCATTCGGGATTATGGTTTAGATTGTAAGGATTCCCTACATCGTATTAAAAACATGAGTTATACATCTTGAGTCAATCCACCAAACATTATGAGAAACCTTAATTAAATTTAATTTGAGATATACATAAGCATTAAGCTTACATTTCTTTTCAAATCAAGCTTTACCTTTCAGATAATTCTTTTTAGAAATGCCTAAACTTTTTACATGATATTTTTCATTCTTTGGTCCCTTATTATAGATTTAATAAAATCACTCATTTAGTTTCATGGTTCTTTATACTTGTCATGTTTATTTCCTTTCTTCTTTTCAACTCCTTAATAATTCACATAAAGGATAAAATTATTTCCTTGATTTTTTAAGCCTTGTTTTCTCTTAAACTAACATATTGTATAACTCATGCACATTCAATTTATCTTTCATGGTGTCATAGTTCATTTGGAGAAGGCTCTACTTAAACAATAATGAGTTAAAAATAAATTGTACAAAGAAATTTTCATCCACATTCATTCCCAATGACTTAAGTCTTGCTACTATATTTGTCATCTTCATGACATGTTCATACATGGTACGTGAACCATTAATTTTCATGTTAATTAGGGTACCCATTAATGTCCTAACAAGAGACTTGTCAACTGTTTGGGACTGCTTTTCCACCAATTTCATAAATTCTTTTACACTTTTTGTTTTGAAAATAACTTATTTAATATCATTGGCTATACTCATTCGCATAAATATTAGATTTAGTTTGTTTGACCTTTCCTTCTTATTATAATGGTTTTATATTCATTACTACTGGTATCCATAATAACAGTAGGTTGCTCAACTTGAAGTGTCAAATTAAGATCCAATACGCTAAGGTGAAATTGGACTTGTTTACTTTAATTGGAAAAAGTTAACCATTTAAAATTTGGAATAGAAAAATCACGTGAATGAAGTAAATTTAGGTAACATTAATATGTCAAATTAACATTAATGCTTTGAGTCATACTATATATAACAAATTATTTAATAATCAATTGAATATTAATGTTTACCTTTGGTAATGTGTTAATATACACCTATAATTTATGTTGTATTTCAATTTCACATAATTGGCAATTATATGCACTTTAATTAAACATGTTTGCTATCTTTGGATATACTAAATATATCTAACTAAGCACATGAATGAACCACAATCATGTTTATAATTATAAAATGACTAATCAACCTTTGGATGATCCTTTAAGTATTTTATAATCAATGAACTTTAATATACTCATAATACAATGATCATTAAGTCTTTCACAGCATTATTTATTCGTGGGTAATCAAATTTTATTTAATTTGACATTTATCAAAACTTTTTTATTTGGCCACTTTGGTGACTAACAAATCATTCATAATATAGATATCACAATAAATCATAATATCATAAAATATGAAAAAAAAGAATGTTGAATTGTATAATTCAGTTACTTCAGTAACTAACAAGTTAATCGTATACCCATAAACAAATAAAAAAACTTTAAATACTACATAATCCAAATGTGTGGATTAATAGTTTTTAAATTTTATTAATGTAGCATAGATAAAGCTCTGGAACTTCATAAAAAAATAAACAATAATAATTTTTTTAATTGAGCATCATGAATTATTGAATTTCTTCCATAAATATGTTAATATTGTACATGATTTATAATCCACAAAGACGAGCATGCTTCTTTGTAGATCTTAATATTCTAATTTTTTAAATAAAAATTAGAATTCGTAATTGGAAGATTAAATTTCCTAATAGAAAATTATGAGTTCAGATAAGCTTTTCTTAATTTCTATCTAATCTTATTAGATAATATAAATCTTCAATCAATCGTAATTTATCATATCTTGAGAACTCATAAATTTTCACATATCATACAATATATAGTACTATCAATTTAAAGTAAAATTTATACCTTCATTCATCACCCAATTGGTATAAATCCTTAAATTCCTAAAAGAGAACTATGAGAGTGGAAAATTGTGTTTCTATCTCTTAACTTTTTTTTTTTTAATTTACTTGTGCATTAATGATAAATAAAGATAAAACATGTAACCTCTATTAAAAGGCAGAAATAGAAATTAGTTTTCAAATAAACATATATTATCAAATAACGATTATAATTATCCGATAACCATTTATTATATAATAATTTTAAATTTCAAATTGTCATATATCTTATTAACCACTCCTATTGAGTAGTTAATTCATTTATTTAAAAAATTAACTCATTTAATAATTTATTTAATTATTTATTTATTTAATCAATATCACAGAGAGAGAACTGGTCAAAAAATATCCATTTCAAGGGTGAGGGATTTTTATACGTAATTGCACATAAATACATGATTTTTACGCCAATTGCCAGTGTACCACATCGTGTCGGCCCTTTATTCCATACCTGTGCATAGAATTCCGGCTGAACTAGTAAAAGCAATTGGGAATATTATTAACTTATAGTCTTCAGACCTCAGTGTTGTTTATATAGAAGAAACTGTTTTATTGAAATTCCTGTCAAAAGAAAGCTTGGGAGCAGATCAATTTTTACTGAATTACTGTTGGTAGCAGGCACATAATATAGGTCCTATTTCCCCGTAAGTTTTATTTTTGGGTCATTTGCAGGTTTCTTAATTTATCTTAAAATGGTCGAGTAATTATAGCTCTAGCAATGAATCACACTATCTAATCCTGGTAATAAATATGAATTTTCAGATAGCCAACCCATCTTGAATCAGCATCATAATTTGCAAGGATCTGAAAATTTTTCATTTTCATGTGAAATTACCATCGCTGGAGAGGGAGGAGATTTAGATGTTGGCAATGTTAATTTACAGAATGTCCGTGTTTTTCTTTCCTCTAGTTCTAATTGGTGGTTGCATTTATTGGAGTTCTCGTGTACAAATTTCATGGAGATGAACGAAGACAAACGTTTGGATATGAAGAACATCCGTATGGATTCTATACTATGGCTCGCACACCCACTCCACTTTTTTCCTGATTTGGATCACATATGTTGTCCCGCCAAAATATCCCTTATTCACTTTTTAAACAAAAAAACATAGGCTTCATACCCGAGACCCGTGGATGATCTGGTCCCTTTTTTCCACAAGGCTTTTAATTTTCATCTTTGTATGTTATAGTTTCTCTATTGATTGGAAACTCAAGTGAAATACGTACGAATGGCTTGCCGTCTCATCCTTGTATGCATTAGCTGGCTCGTTAATTCTGGCAATTTTTCAAATTTGTAGTTAGATACAGTTTATTGTTCTGTCCCAAAACTTAGAATCGTTAAAGAAAAGGTCATTTGTGTTAATTAAGAATCAATATCGGATTTGAATTTAAATGTAACATAAAGTTATTCATTTGCACATCTTATTTGTGTTTATTAATAGTCAATATACTACTCATTTTGCAGATACGAATATGGTCCCTTACTCCTTGACGTGATTTAACAGATATGCAAAACGGATTTGCACTATAAAATTATAGGAGGAGAAATCAGAAGATACCGAACAACGAAGATGATATTATTAATAATATACATTGCGTATTTGTATTTCACGCAAACATATCTACAGAGTGCATTTACATAAATGGAAATGCACTGGCGTATTCCCCTAGCAACCAAAAACTAAAATTATTATTTCTTCATGCATTGCAAACAAAGAAAGTTGCACCTGTACAGCTCCTCCTGTTGAGAGAAATATGCTACTGTCATTCTGTCAAAGCGTCATATATAAATACAACTTCATGCCTGAATCAACCTGCAAAAGACAGCAGGCAAACAATCAGTAACATCTTTTTTTTTTTTGCAATAACGATCAATAACACCTAATGAATCATCAAAGTGTTTACATATCGCATCATCCCCTTACTATACTACAGTCAGTGATGTTAAAATTCGAAGATTGAATGATGATATAAATACCAAGACATGTATGAGATTTAAAAAGAAAAAAAAGTGATTTCCTTTTCACTTTTTGATTTTATACAGTCGGGTAATTATTTTCTCATAAAAAAAGCCACAAACATGCAGCATTATAAACATAACACTAGTTCAACGTTGTCCATTTGAATCAATTTTCTTTTCTAATGAGGAACAGAACTAACATAAAGTATGAAAATCTACAAATTCCAATATGATACGAATCTAGCAAACTTCAAGCCCCATTGCTTTCATATTTAAAACAGAAGAGTATCCAGAAAATTAGTTATAATATAATAAATATGGAAAAAAAATTAAAATTAGGTGTTTACTATTAATTCTCCTAATAAAAATATTTAGAGATCCAATCTTAAGGTGTCGTGCTGCTAAAAAACTTGACATCTTTTAAAAACCCTTGAATCCAACATATAAAAATCATACATAAGTTTATTGAAAAAAAACACTTAAGTTTTCTACAAGTTCAATTATTGATATAAGAAATGAAAGCTGCACGTATATATTACCTCTGATGCAAGTTGAGTACAAGTTTACATCTTCATACTTCTTCATCCTCAGAGTGAGAATTACAATTAGATGTTGTCTCAGTCTCCACTGGATGTGTGGCAGCACCTTAATCATAATTGAGGACAGGTAAGTGACAGAGCACCAATCTAATTAACTCCATAATAACCATGTCATGTTCCTTGACAAAGGTCAATTTCAGCAACCTTGAAGGAAATAAATAACAATGCTCAACAGCACATGCACATGTCTAGCATCAGTATCCAAACCAACATTATCAGATAAGGTAACATTATAGACCCAAAAATACCTGTGTAGCTGACTTAGTATCGTACACTTTGCTTCTATTACTGGCTTATATCACCTGGAAATGAACCTATTTGACTATATTAAATTATCATTTAGTACCAATATCTTCTTTTCAATTCAAATATTGTTTGTATTATGATTATCTATCTCAAGCTTCTTAATTCAGTTTCATCCTATTGTACAGTTTGAAGTCGATATAATATCTCAACGATTATGTTCCAAGAGCACAGTTGATTACAGAATCCAACAGGGAAACATTGGGAATGGAAGAACAAAACGAAAAAAAGATACCTTGGATGAAATAGGAGGGAGAAGGCCAAGCTCGAAGCGTGGTGAGGGGCATGGAGTCATCGCCCTGGGAGATGGGATTGGACAAGTCATGGAGCAAATGGGCGAGGCCGTTGGAAGGGAAGGAAGGAGGGGGAACCCAGTAAGAAGAACCGGGGAGAAAGAGGAGCCAGTCGGGGGCGGATCGGCGAACGATGATGCAGTGGATGGCGTCCTCAAGCTTGCGAATGAGAGGATCTGCGGTGCAAGAAGAGGAATCGAGGTCGTTGAGATCGGAGGAGGAGGCTTGGTTGGATTGGTTTCGGTAAGGAAGGAGGCGAGACGAAGGAGAGATGGAATTGGCGGAGACGGTGCGAGCGAGGCGAGCAAGGGTTAGGGTTTGAGCTAGAGATCTTGCCATTCAAGAAAGAACGAGAGAGAGAGAGAGAGAAAAACTATGTCTGAACTGTGCGAACAACGGGGGACCAGAAAATTCAGGAATTGGTACAACACATGGAGGAAGGAGGAAAGTGCTAGACCTTATATACTGCACGAGTGCCGCGAGGGAAGTGAGGAATACCGCGGGCCCGGCCGCGGTTTAAGAAATTAAAAACAGACGAACCAACAAATTATGCTACAACTTTAATTAAAATAAAAACGGATACTTTCTTATTTTAAAAACAAAAATATCATTGAGGTTTAATGACATGTGATATATGTATATTATAAAAATTGTATATAATTATTTTTAATGAAATAATATTCTCTATTATAATTTTATTTTAAATATGACAATCAATATAATTAATTTAATGTTAAGTTTTGAGTTGAAATTCTGATTTCATTTATAATAAATCGAAATAATTGAATAATTTTTTTTTAAGATTAAAAATTGTGTAAAAAGATAATTTTATTAGTAAAAATAAAATAAGTGAGTTTTTTGGAAATATATAGGTAAGCTAAATAATATTTATAAAATAATAGAAATATTAAATATAATTTAGTTAAATTTAAAAAAAACATTATTGTAATATACTACCAAAAATGAGCAGTCTATTAATTTTTTTAATAAAATTCATATTTTTCTTATTCAAATTTTTTGGCCACTACTATTATAAATAATAATAATAAATTATTAAAGATACATATATATCTGTACACGCACAAATAAAAACAAACAGAGCAGTATGCTTCTTAAATGTTCAATTGAACACTTGCCTGCATACACGATTGCCATCCCTTTTAATTTAATGCCCCCACATGTTTCGCACATTCCATTGTTTATCCCTTCAACTTAGAATGTAATATTTCAACTTTCAGAGACAGCCAGTTCAGTTCTGACAAGTACCAACAAGGACGTGAATGCTGGAGATTCTTTAGTAATTAGAGTAAATAAAAATATAATTTTTATTAATTTAATAATAATAAAATATTATAAAATTTTTGCTTTTATTTTCTCTTGTTACTGACAGAAGAAAATCCGAACTCAACGAGGACGCGCCATTCACTATTCCATCGCTAATTGTTTCTTCCTCTCTGCTACTTTCTCTACATCTTTCATCCTACCTCATTATTTTGATGCGCTGCTGATGAAACAAAGCTCAAATCGTCACGTAGAAAAACTCTCTGGTTCAATTGTATTACCTTTTTTTCTCTTTTACAAAATCAATACAAACTACAAGATAATAAGGGAGACTAGAATTTTAAACAAAAAAATTTAGTGAAAGGACATATTGCATAAAACTAAAAATTTAGAAGATTTAACATTTGGAAAAATAAAGCTAAATTACACAAATCTAAAGCTGACTAAAGTTCTTTGGATTTTTTTACTAGTCTAAATTTAAATTTCCCTAGCATTATATTCGGGCAAAAATTAAGGTTGTTCAATTGACATGCAAACTCGACCTAGCAACTTAGTCCAAACCAGTGTATTTGGGCCAAGTTGAAAAAAAATCAAGCCAGGAATAATATATATTATATTATATTATAATTTTTTAAGTAATTCTCATCCTCTTAGAACTCTCTCTCTCGTTGTCGCTTATCTATGGCTATGTTTGGTACAATTGAATGAGTAGGTAAGGAAAGAAAAATGGCAAGGGAGAAAGGTTTTAGCATGTTTGGCAGGGAGTAGTCTGATTGCCATGGGAATGTTGACTCCCAAGTCAATAGAAATGGCCTTTCCAAAGCATAAGTGATGGAATGAGGATAATTTTAGGGAATGCATTTTTGCTGACTAATTTGCCCTCGCCCCTGACAAAATATTACCATTTTGCCCTCTTTTATCTTTCCTGTTGCCTTTCTCCATCGTGATCGTCTTGCTTTCTGATTTATTGCTGTTCGTCGCCGGCAAGGCTTAGTCACCTGCCATCATCCTATTCGTCATTCACCATTGTGGGTGAAGCTTTTTATTTTTTGAATTCAAGGGTATTTTAGTTTTTTTATTATTTCTTCTTCTCTACTACTTAATTCCTGTTCATAACATACTACTAAACATATTTTTTTAACTCTTTTTTTTTTATTTTCATTTTTATTGTTACAAAAATTTTTAACTCACCCTCATTTTCATTTTTACTAAATCACTCCATGTACCAAATGGCCTATGTGTCTTTTTATTGTCTCGCACTCTCAGTGCCCCTGCTCCCCTTCTCACTCTCACTACCCCTACTCCACTTCTCACTTTCTACTCACCGCCTCACTCCTCAGTTCTCACCTCAAATCTCTCTTGAATCTCAACTCTCTCCACCAACATCACCTCAAATCTCTCTGTTCTTTCAACCATGATCTCCACCACTGTTTGTTCAATCTTGGTTGCAGACCTCATTTCTGATTATCTTCTCTAGCCCTAACTGTATTTGGTCGTTCTTCTTCTTGTTCTTTTCCGGCATCTCTATTTTTAACGTAAATTCATTTCTCCCATGTTGAGAAGCCCAATTTCGGCTTTCGTTTTTGGCTTTCCAATTATGTTCTCCGGGTAGCCTCGCCCTCCCCACAGCGTTTGATCTTGGGAGGTGTTTATTTTGATTTTGTGACTGAGGGAGGGAAGCCGAAGCAAATTAGCAGTAATGAAAGTGAAGAAACAGATCAGGGCTAATTTTTTTTTCACAAAAAAGAAAGGTCATTGGATCCGACCTGACTAGACAGACCCAACATGTAACTGGTCTATCTAGCCAAGTCACAAGGCCAAGAAAGTGCAATATAGCCGCCAATTAACACAATGCCATTTCTTCAATTAACTCATTTTGGGATTTAAAAAAAAAAAAACTACGTCTACCATTACAAGTTCCCGTCTTAACTTACACTTTCAAATTTCACTAAATAGGTCGATTTTTGAATGTAAAGCAAAATATAAAACGAAATGATTTGTATGATGCCAAATTAAACCTAGTTGCACTCAGATTTTTTATCAGCATCATTCATGTTGACAAATCATGCATCATAGATTCCTTCACAACTAAAAGAACAGCAAGTTCCTCTGAACACAACTTCTCACTACACGAAGCAACATCCATCCAACAAAGAAAACTCCTTGAGAAAAATACTAAAAGAATAAGAACTTTCATTAGCTATACAACAAACTACGAGTTGAGTGTGAAACAAAAAATAATCACCGATGTCAACTGTAGAATTATCACACTTACAAACAACATCAACCACCAGCATCAACTTCTGATATGGGAAGAAAATGTTTCTTGAAAGAAGAATACCTAAGAGTTTCCTGGTGCAAACATAACTACACTGGAATGACATCAATCTTGGACGTATCCTCACATCTCAAAACAATACCTTCAAGATTAGCAGGAAATATACATTTAGCCCATTGGCATCCAGTGTTCAAAGGCTCAGGTGGAGGGACAATCATAAGCACATTCTCATTTCTCTGAACAACTCCCATCACGCTTACTGTGCTACCTTCTTTAATATACCTACACAAATAATAGTTGGAGTCTCATAAGAACTTCTTGCCCATATAGGAATATTTGGCACATAGAAAAACTATTAGCTACCACCAACAAATGTTACTGATAGCAGCAATGCTCAGTTTTCCGCCTTCCCAACAATTAACGGAATTGGGAAGGGATTAACATTTTCATTTTAATCTTTTAGCTGGAGAAAGTACTATACCCTTCTTTTAATCGCATTATACGATCATCACTTGAAAGGTTTCTCTCTCCCAACCATCGAAGAAACTCCGGGGACATGTCTTTATTGGCTGGGTTAACATCAATTACAACAGAATCATCAACATAAGGAGTCACCCTTGCCCCATAACCTGTTTTGACCAATGCTCTCAATCCAGATTGGAAATCAGAGATGTAAAAATCCGCCACATGCCTCTGCATTAAAATAAAATGCCAGGTAAATTTTGAAAAACTCAGTCTCAATAGTTAGACTATAAATCCTTTGCATCCTGACAAGGAGATGTCTGACCCTCATGTGAAAATCGTACAGATGAGATTATATGAGAACTCTAAATTGGAATTGACTAGAATTGAACCTAAAACTTCCAAATTATATATACAACACACACTTGACAACAGCAGCATAATACTCTCACAATAGATGCTCCAATCATGGCAGACATAAACCACCAGAAGTTGGAAATAGCATGAACACAAATTCCCCAACAAATTACTCAAACACACACAAGAAATATGTGTATCCATTATAAGAATAGATTAAAAAGAAAGAGTCCTTTTAACACTTCTAATTTATTTAATTATGTATTATGTTTCCAAAAGTAACAATAAAGAACAGAGAGTAATAATGAAGGATAACATAAATTATTATTTTTCCATCTCAATAGCTTGTAGCCTAGGTGATAGGCACAGCACACAAAACCCCTAGAAACCAAAATTTAGCACTATCAAAGTAAACCTTGGGCTTCCTTTCCCTTGGAGCTCTTCAATAAAAGTGAAGTTGGTTAGCCCGCTGGACGTGTAACAATTTTCAACTGTTACAGAGATATAATATGTTTACATATCCCAAGAAGACTTATACCATGGTGCAATCATAGAGAACTAGAAGAAGCGAGGTTCTACTATTAAGCATACACCAAATAAGTTTAAACTTCAAATCATGGAGAGACTTGTGCTAACACATACACAAAAGAAGTACAAGAGAAGAATAATTTTGGGTGTAGCCATCTTGAAACACCTTTTATGAAGGTGGAGGGCACCTAGAAAACATATTTTGAGGGTTTAAAATGAAGAGTATATAAACAGAGATAAAGCCAAAAATAAGATTTAAGTTGACAGGAGACATTTGACAACAATAGGGAAAAGGTGAGAAAATATTCACCGAATCAAAATTCATGCACAATCAGAGAGGTAAATATCTAATCCATCTCTGTGGACAAGGCATATTGATAAGTCCCCAAAAGTAAAATTTATAAATCAGATGCCCAAACTAGGGAAAGAAAACAAATTTGATTCAGCACCTCACCAAATGGAAAAGAAAAGATTCAATAGATCATTGCAATTACCTCAGCTGATCTGAGTCCCCATGTAAAACGTTGATGCTTTGGATTGGCAGCTTTTGAATCCCATCCTCGATATTCATACAAGCTTGTAGATGTATATACACATCTAGGGACTTTTCGAAAGGAGGACTCAAGGGGGACATTACCACAGGTTACCACCTTCAAAAGAAACAATAAATCATCAGAAAATTCTCTCTTTTGCACATAAAATATAAACAACAGCCAGAATGAAACATTTCTAGACAAGAGACGCCAGCCAACCATTGAAGCAATGATTGTCAGAGGATATCAGTTGCATAAAAATCACTTATCCACCATCCAACAGATGAACAAGAAATCAATCGACAAGGAGATGAGAGGTTTAGGTTACATCTCATGCTCTTTGTGCTCTTTCCATGTTTATTTCATAAACTAATCATTCTATGCAAGAATATGTCAATATTAATTGTTACATACCCCAGAAACCTTCACAAATTGCCCATTCTTGGCAGTTCGAAGCTCAGCATCAGCATAATGAGAAATGAAACCAACAACGCCTCCCCTCCCATAACAACTATTCCAAGTAAATAATGCAGCAACGGCACCAAAAAGAATTACTACAACAATAAGAAGAATAGCATTGTGGACAGCTCCAAGTATAAAGCCTCCAGCAATGAATCCCATAACAAAAATAAGAATCACAGACCACAAAATTGGCTTCGGGAAATTCCTCCTGAAGGAATATTCATCATCTAGACTAAGATTGGTCACAGCTGGATTGTGAGCAACAGAGAAACTATGTGATTTCATTGATCCTGTGGACTCTAAGGGACCAGATACCTTCCTAGGAGCCCCTGATGAATTTAGTGGGCCAGATGTTATAAGACCCGTAGTAGGAAGAACTGGTGGAATTGAACCAGAATTTTGACGTGTGACTCCACCAGATTGAGGGCCCGATGACTTCTTAACCGGTTCCCCATGTTTATTCAACGGACCAGAGTTGGTTTTTTTCATTGAGGTTGAAGTAGACATGCCTCCAGCAGATACATTACCTGATGTAGTATACCCAGCTCGAGCTCCTAGATTTATAGGTCCAGAATGTGAAGCAGCACCTGCAAATGATCCTGTCCTTGAGGGAGCACCGCTTAATTGACCAGATTTTCTAGATTTTGAACCATCCATGGGGATATCAAACATTTTCCCTAGTTCTCCTGACTTCTTGATGTCACCACCAGTATAGGGCATGGCAGCAGAGCTCATGGTTGGAGTCTTTTCTTTGGGCTGTTCAGGCCGGCCTGACACATATAGGCCATTGCTGAGCTTATGAGATGGGAACCTTGAACCCATCAGGCTTCTTAATGTAGCCCAAAAGAGGTAACTAAACAAGCAAAGGTACCAAACCACACTGCAAAAAGAGAAATGGGCAAGAAAAATGAAACAGAAATTAGACATAATTTCAGACTTTCATGAGCAGATACATCTAAATTTATTTAAAGAGAAAGCCAAAGTTACCAATTCTTCAACAAAATCCTTAGGAGAAAAGGAATGGAAAGGGTGGATTTGGAAATAAAGCTAATTGAGAATTATTACAGTCATTTCTATAAACAAGACAAAAACTTAAAATAGAGAAAAGAGAAACATAATGCCTCATATACAAGTACAGGATGGGCAGCTCAAGGCCAAATAGCAAATACCCTGCTTCAAATTTCTCCCTCTAGGAGATAACCCCCTGAAGTATTAGTGCTGGCAACTCACTCATACTTTCAACTTATGGAAAATAACCCCTTCTGTCTGAAGTAACAAATTTATGAACACTAATTATACTAGATGCTTAAAATCAGAAAATTTTTAAAATGGTCATCTAGTAGCAGTGCAGCACTTTTCTTGAATTAAGTTCCACCAAATCCCCATTTCAATTTACTCTCTTTCCATACTTTATTTTACTTCTTAGTACATCGAATGGGCTATTTGCCACGTGTTGAAAGTTCAGGAAAGTTAATTGCCAAAATTGAAACCCACATTGGATCATTTGCCGAAGGATCAAAGTTGGAAGGTTTTGCTTCTCCCTTAAATTATGCCTAATGGATCAACGAATTCGGCCAAAATATGAGGGGAAAAAAGAATACTATTGCAAGTATTAAAAGGCATCACTCTTAGGATGGAAAAAGTAGCACTAGATTTTATTTTCTAGGAAGAAAGGCAACCAAAAAAATACATCATCAATGAATATTCAGTAAGACAATAAAGGCATCGAGAAACAAGAGAAACAAAACGAGTCGACTAAAAATATAGGAGATATGACAAGACCAAAGCTATCTTCTAAATTTATTGGAAGTGATTTCATATAAAGTAAGTGAGGAGAAAATCTCACACTCACTTATGCTAGTGAGTGCGCCTGTTTCCTTCTCATAACACTTTATGAAAGTTTCAACAAAATTATGCAACTAATGGTTATCTATTCACTGTAACAAATTAAATCAGCGGGTAACAGCCCACTTCTGCATAATCTTCCAATATAAATACGGAATCCTGGAAATAGCTGGTCAATTATCAAGAAGTTAACAGACCTTCAGATTCGAATTAGTGACTCGTGAGTAGCTGGTATAGGTAGTCAACTATCTACGGATATACTGCGAGTGGATCTGACGTAAAAATGAAATTTGGGAACCATGGCTCGATTAGATCTCTGAACATTTCAGGTAAAGGAAGGGAAAACGCAAAATTTAAGTATTTTCCGAGATCCAAAGTCAAGCAATTTGCAATAATAAGATAAACCCCATTATTCAAATTAGAATTGTATACAGGTGCCAATTTTATTTCTTCCAGAGCCAGGGAGCATCAAAATACACCGCCAGGAAAAATCTCCAAAAAAGAATAGATGGCCCATATCGGAAATTTTAAATTCTATGATAATCCTCAGAAACACTACAAAAATCGCACAGCAGACATTAAAAACGGGAACCCACAACCCCAGTTGAACAGTAACAATGCAACGGAGAAAACAAGCACAAAATGGAGATAATGGGCTGTCCATAATGAATAGAGGGGAAAAGAGGGAGAAGTGAGAAAGGGGAATAAGAGAGAAGTAAAGGAGGAGTACCTCAAGAAGACCTGGAGAAGGAGAGGGAAGGAGAAAAGAGATGATGCTGGGAAGAATGATAGAGAGTAGTTGGGCAAGTGTTGGTAGTAGGAGTGATTGTGGTGGGAAGTCTAAGTCCGAGAGTGAGATCCCATCTTCATAGCACCAGTCGCCATCTCTCAAAAAAACTGTTGCTGCTCTCTCGCACTATTAAAAGCCTTTCTCTCTCTTCAAACAGCCGCAACAACTGGTAGCAGGTTGTCTCGTCCGGCAAAACCCACCAAACTAAGGAAAAGAATATTTATTTATATTGTTACCTCAAGAACACACCTTCCACCACCTCATTCTCATTGTCCCCTCCCTTGTTCTTTATTTTTTTTTTTTCTTAAATTAATATTCGTTAATAAAACAGTTTTAAATCATTTTAATAAAAAAATCATCCAACTGAAAAAGGCTAGAACGAAAAGCTAATGAGAAGCCTCAAGCCTCAAACCCCAATTTTCTCTTTTGGAGACTAAATAAGAAAACGAATAATTTCTGTTTGAACATATTACTTGACGAAATTTGAAGCAATAGGTTTAGAAATTTGACGTCGTAGGTTCCTTTTACCCAACAATGACGAAAGATATTTCCGTTCTTTTGTTGAGCCATAAACGGAGTGTAAGAAAAAGATAGTTGAGACTTGAGAAGCAATTTGGTATTCTAGTCAATGATAGACTTTCACTAAGACATGCAGAGATATTAAATTGTGTATATTAAAAGTATGACAGTAACTTTTGCTTAAACAACAATGAGAATACGCTACGTCATCTATTACCATAATTTTCCGTAACGTGAGGATCTTAAATATTATTGATCGGAGCGCTTTGAGGTATCTTTTGAAGAGCGCTACAGTTACAAATCACTAATGTGCCTGCTAGTTGCTACTTGCTACTTGCTGCAATTATACATTACTGACAACATAACATCAACAGCAAGTAGTACAGCAAGTTTGCGTATCTACGAAGACTAATCTTTACGTAACACTCCATCCTCAATTCTTCAAAAGCTCAAACCAAGAAATCATTAAATAAAGATGCAACTTGCCATTGGAAAAGTTGCTTCGTATTTTAAAATTTCATATAGTTTTTGTATTCGACTTAGGCGGACAGTATCCACGTATAGATTCCGGTATAAGCACAACACAAGACAGGGCAACTTTTACAGGCTCAAATACCTATGAGACTATCTGAAATGTTGACGTGCGCTCAAGCTGCATCTTCTATTGACTAATAGTAGTCGTTGACCCAACAAGATAAAACAAGATTGATCTACAACCTCAGACTGCAAAGTTGGAATACTCTCACGATAACATTGTAAAGTGATAGAACCCAATTCTAGAATACGAGAATGTAAAAAAAAAAAAAAAAAAACAGAACAGCAGAGATGTGAAAAGAGAAGTAATATTGAATTAAGACTGAATCAGAATACAAACTCCAGAAATAGGAAACCAGCCAAAGCAACAAATCCAAAAAGAGAGAACGAGAGAGAGAGAGCGAGAGAATGCTCCAGCTCTTTGGAGGCTGCTAGATACCTCCCAACCAATCCCCCAAATTTTCCTTCTCCCCTTCCCCCTTCTTCTTATTGTTCAATAACAGCCTTCCAACTAACTTCATCCCTAATGCCTACCCCAGCTAACACGTGTCTCATTTTTTGTTAGCATTCTGCCCTAGTCACACAATCCCACACACCCCCCCCCCCTTCTCCCCCCGGGGGGGTCTCTCTCTTATCCCCTGCAACCAGACCCTGTTTCATCACATACATCTGAGTGAAAGGCATTCTGTCATAAGCCCAAACAAGGAAATAAAATCTATGAAACAATGGCGCGAGTAAGAGAGTACTCATTCGAGTGAGCAAGATACATCTGCAGACACAAATGATTGGCTAAATCATAAATCATGGCTAGTATGTCAAGTTCGTAAAGCTAAGCCTCTTCCATATGGTAAACACTACAAAATTGACCACATGGAAGTATTTCTTAGACAGATACTGCTACAGTGCTATCTTAAATATGTTATTCCTTACTCCAAATTCTCACATACCAAAACAATGCAAAGTCACTTAAACTCATCACAAGAATGTAACCAAATGATACATCATATAAAACTAATATCAATTGCTCACTATTTCCAAAGAGTTTTATTCAAAATGAATGATAAGTCCCTAATAAAATATATACAAATTTAACATAATTAAGAACTTATCATACTTGAAACAATCAACTCACCCAGTGAGCACATGTGTGGCACAGTATACCTATGTTCGTTTTTTCTCTTCTTGTGGCTGCAAGAACACAGCCTATCTCTTACACCAAGACCAACCCTTATACACAAGCTTATAACAAGAACAATAACAACAAAAGGATAACAGTCAGTACTATACTCACTGGTTGTTTAGCAATTTGTGCACACCGTAAAAAGCATACACCATCTTTCCAATAGCAAAAGAAAGTCAAAATGCATCTAAATTTCTACAGAACTATAACCCATTTCATTTCTCTGCTTCCAAATAGAGCTGTCATCCTGATTTCTGGGAAGATAAAGATACATCCAATAACAAGCAGTAAAGAAAACATACAAACCAAACAAGAAGGGATTCAACTTTTCATTTCAGATAAAAGAAGAAATTTTATTGAGAGCGGAAAGATACAAGTGATGAGGATTCAATATCGTCCAAGATAGCAAAATTACAGAACAGTCAAGCAGACAATAAAAAAGGAAAGGAAGGTGAAACATGCAGCAATGCTGCCCAGTCTCTCTGCATATCCAAAAGAGACAATCTTGAAAAAATCCTTGAAACATGTAGACCAAGAAACAAACCATTGATCATAACTGGCATAGAAAATCGAGAACTAGAAACCAATTATGGCAAAAAAAAAAAAGGTTGATTCAATCAATATAAATTATTAGTTCCTATGTTGAGTTTCTTTATCACTAATTTAGTAAAAAATGAGGAAATACTATATTGGTCCCCACATTTTGACCTTGTCACAATTTAGTCCTTCACATTTGCCTTGTCTCAAAATGATGTTCCACATTTTTAACTTCAAAAAAAAAAAAAAAAAATGGTTCTTCCATTAACAAATAACCCTCCAACTTGTCCTTTATAAACTAACAGAAGGACCAATTCTTTTAACATTAGAAAATGTTCATAACCATTTTGAGACAAAACAAGTGCGGGGGACCAAATTAAGATAGGGTCAAAATGTGAGGGACCAAAATCGTATTTTTCTTTTAGTGAAATGGATTGCAGTCAAACATGGTTTGGATATTGATGACACTACAAAATTAGTCTCAAAAGGACAAGCCTCAAACCATCCTCCGCACACTTTCTGGTTTCATTACCAAAGCTACATTCTTTAGCACAACTTATTCGGTGGTATAATAACTAAGTCGACACCAATAAATATATTCTCTACTTGGAGTCACCAAGATTCCAATAATATATAGTATTTTACAGAAATCCCAATTATATGTGAAAGAATCACATCAATGAAAATATGAGGCATATTTCACACAGTACAATGGCACAAGCGATGGTACCTGAATGCCAAATAATTCAACCGCAAATGAACATGAAAACAACATAATCTAGACCATCAGTTCTAGTTATATGTAATCATAGTTCATAAATGCATAGACATTGGATTGAATAACTTATGAAACACTTAAATACTTGGTGACAGACAAGAGACATGCAAATCTTCAAGAATTAGAATACCTGCTCTGTGATTCTAAGGTAAACTATGACATTTTACAGCTTTTAGCTATTTCACCACAATAATGTATTGAAAATAAAATAAATAAAAACTTCAAAGAACCAAGAGAACGCATTCACAAGAAAGTAGAGAAATATACCAGTATCTATTATTCAGAGTATATATAACGGCATACAATCAAATAAAATCCCTAACCATCTAATCATGAAAGCTAACACCACATATACTATCAAAATTTATATATTGAAACTTGATGAAATCACTGCGGTATTCGTATCACTAAGATAAGAAAATAGAAAATGTCGGAGGAAGAAAATAACAACGAAAATGAAACTCAGCGGACAGCAATTCATTACTCGACAAAATAGCAAAAAATTTTAAACCAATTAACCGCTGCTGCCATGGAGAATCGAGCCAAGAGTGCCCAACACCGCGAAAGCTAGGAGCGGACTGACATCCAGTGTATCAAATACGGGAGGAATGATATTCCGAAACAAGTTCAAATATGGATCACAAAGGTCTCGAATGGCCGAGAGAGGCTGACGTTCCCAAGGAATATTGGGGAACCAACTGAGCAAAACCCTAACCATCAAAACCCCACTGTAGATGTCGAGCCACTTGGCGAGTCCAGCGGCCACCACAGTCAATGGTGTGTTCAAAGAACCAGTCGGACGGTCCCGCAACGAAGCGAAGAAGAGAGGACCCATGGTGGAGATAGCATTTCTCTGAAGTTTCAAAATTGCGGCGAGCTGCTCTGGCCCAGGGACCAAGTAAAGCGCTTTAACTGGGAATGGAATTTTCTCAGCTAGTTTGATAAACACGCGCGATAGAGTTAAAGCTAGGGCAAAGATAGTAGCGAGAGAGCGAGTTGAACCAGAGAGAATTTCCAGTGGTGGGGTTCTTGTGTGAATTTGTGGGAGCACTTCAGGGGAAAGAGTAGAAGAAGAAGAAGAAGAGACCAAGGCTCCAATCCGATGTGTGGAAACAACGAGTGGAAAAGCACGAAGAATTGGGTGATTGGAATGGAAAGCAGTGGTGGGTTTGGGAGGGAGAAAAGAGTGTGGAGCGTGAAGCCTGTATTTGTGGATTGGGTGAAGAGGAAATGAAGAATGGAAGCACTGAGTGGAAGAAGCCATAGCTGATGAGGCCATCTCTGGTTGCTCTACGCAATCACCAAAGCACCCAATTTAGGGATAAAAAGGGTCAGGGTGAGATCAACTATGTTCAGTGTTCCCCTCAGCTGTAAATACCGAATAACTTCAAAAGTAGTCCATTTATCTAATTGTTATATTCTTTGCAAAAATGCAAACATTTTTTTTTTATTATTTACATAAATTTTGAAGTAATTTAAGTAGCAAGGTGTTAGGTTATAATTTTGACATGTCAGTCTTATTTTAATTATATTTTTAGTGTTTTTCTTAAAAAATCAAGTCATTCATAATTGTTTTGGTTAATGTCAAATTAAAAGAAGTGAAACTATTAAAATTGTTAAAATTTTGGCTAAAATAGAGTGAGGGTAATGTTGTTGATTTTGATTTAAGAAAATAAGTTATATACACAGTCAATGATGTTATTTTTTAAACAAAAAATAAACAGTTCATTCTCTCATATATTTATCTCTTCTAGTTGTAAAAAAAGTAACAAATAATTTGGGAGTTTCAAAATAGTTTTAGACAATTTCCACGTTTTGATAATAGTAAAATAATGGAAAATGAAAGGAAATAAATGATTTTAGTTATTAGGTTATTTTCTTTTCTTTTTAAAAATCAAACTTTTATATCTAAGTATTTTTTCTTATTCTTTTCCTTTCTTTCTCCCGTCTAAACTTAGTAAGAGAAAGTTTGAATAACTATTATGTATATAGAGTTTTAACATGAATTTTATATGTTAATGATTATAAATAACTAAACTCTATATTATAATTAAGAGATTTTATATCGTTCCCTCAATGTTGTGAGGTTATTTTAACTTTTTCTTTTCATCTTCTCTTTTTGGTTGTTTATATTTTCATTTTAATTGCTTCATTGTGGGTGGATGAATGATTTGAGCTAATTATTTATCTTCCCATAATTGATTGATTGCTAATTGGTTGAGGTAAATCTATAATTATTTACTTTACTTAATACAAGTGAAAATTTTATATAAGGATTAATGAACACTTTCTTATGTATTAATGGAATATGAATGATAATTTACTAAACATATTTCATACTTTAATATATTAGAAGTTGTGGCTTTTCATTCTTAAAATGATTAGTCAATTAAATGTTAATTTACTTCAAATCTCTATTTGTTATCCTAAATTTATTTATTTAATTTTCCATTTTAGTTGTTATTAATATTGATTTAATTTGATAACCCTATTTTCTATTCTTTTATGTGTTATCTCTAGTTGTTTTTTATTGTTCAAATTGCAAATATATGTGAATTTGACCCTACTAATCACTATCATAATATTAATATTCATTTAAAAGTTTACAATTTTATTTTTGGTAGATTCAACACATGTCACAAAGCTTTCTGATACAAAATTTAACTAAATGATGTGAGTTAAGTTTGTTTGCGATTTTACTCATTATTTTAGAATTACTATATTTGTAAAGGGCTAATGGCCAATTTGTTGCATAAAACTAATTAAAATAATGGGAGTGAATATAATTCATTCTTAAAGGTCGTATGGCACACTCTATAATGCAACTTGTTTTTATTCATTGTTTGATATATACATTAGATTATATAAATTTATATGGTCAATTTTAATCACTCTCACTCCATACAGTGTAGTATCATATTATTAATCCAGTATCTCTTTGTATACATAGATATAATTTCATTTATAATATATTAATTTTTATTCTAACCCCTCACATATAAAATATTTTTCAATTTAGTCATTTATAGAATTTTTTTTTAATTTGATCTCTCGCAAATATACATGATTATTGGGCTAAACTTTAAAAAATTAAACTTGAATTTAGGCTAAATAAAAAGAAGTTTGAGCTCATTTTTTAGTTGAACTTTTTCGTTCGAGATTTTATTGATATTTTTTGTATTAGACCTATCGGGTCAAGCAGACCTTTTTAAGTCACAATCAATATTATTTGTTATTTAAAATTTGAAATAAATAATATAAATGACTGTTATTAATACTTGTAATATTATATATAAGAAAGTTACAAATATATATAAATTGTTGTATTAGTATAAATCATTTAATAAGGGGTACTAGTTTTTGTTCTTTTATCAAATTGTCAATGTTACACTAAGTCTATCTTTAAATAATAAGTTTTTTCTTGTTGACAAAATATTGATTTAAGCTTTTTGGGTTCATTTTAAGCTTTAAAAAGTTCAAACCCAACCCGTTTTACAGAGTAGACTTTTCTAATTGGGTTTTTCTCCTTCAAGCTTTACTATTATTATTTTCTTGTCATACCTATTTGATATGATGGACATTTTAAATTATGATAAAGTTTATTCATAAAAAAGATTTTCAATTTAATCTCTCATCATTTTCATAATTTAGTCATTTACATATTCTCTTTTTTATCCCTCATATATAGGATATTTTTCAATTTAATTTTTCATAGAATTATCATCTCAATTTAGTCTCTCGTATATGTATATTTTTCTATTAGATAATTCATAAATAAAAGTATGATTAATAATATCCACAAAAAGTAAGTTAATTATAAAAAATATAAATTCATAGAAAATTTCACAAGTTGGTCCTCATGTGTAAGTTATTTTTTCATTTGTTCCCTCATAAAATTCTTTTTGCAATTTAGTCCCTAACATATGTACTTGGTTTGGTCCATTGCAAATTAAATTCTTGTCAATAATATCCTTTAAAAAAAGTTAATTTTCAAAAATGAACTTGTAAATTTGTTTTCAATTTGATCTCTCCTATAATTGTCTTCTCAATTTACTTTCTCATATAATTGTTTTCTCAACTTAGTCCTTTAGATATAGACATTTTGCCATTGGATCCCTCACAAATAAAAATTTCTATCAATAATATAAAAAAAAAGTTAATTCATAAAACATGAAATATATTAATGATAATTATTTTATTTATGAGAGACAAAATTGAGAAATGTACATTCGTGAGGGATCAAATTGAAAATATCTTAATTTTTTAATGACCAACTAGAAAAAAAATTTCTATGAGGGATTGAATTGAGAAATACTCCATACATGAGTCATCCAAAATGTTATTTTACTAATTTATTCCCTATTTCAAAATACAATTCTTGTTATCTCATATTAAATATGTATTGATATATTACTATTAGTATGAATGTATAAAAGAACTAAAAGAAAAAAAATCAAATGTTCTTTGTTTGAACATTTGGATAAATATTTTTTTGCCGAAAAAACATTTTGATTAATATATTTTTTTAAGTAAAAGACATTTTTATCAAAATAGTTCATTTTTATCTATCTAGTACATGTAATAATATTAGTTTATGCAATTTAATATCTTTTATGGTGCCACCCTAAACACTGCATAATTTTTATCAAGTTTTGTCTGGTCAAACTTTATACAATATGTCAAATCAACCCTTATTTAATTTTGGATGTGCATAAGGAATTATATATTCATAGGATAATAATAAATAATGATAAGAAAGTTTACATCTTTTAAAAATAAATGTCTCTTTGATTTACTTATATTTTCTAAATATTACAAAATACTCTTTACCCTTCACATCGTAACCGCATATCTTTTATTGGTCAAAAAACATGACTTTTTTTTGTCTTCTTTATGTTTTTTTATCATTTTGATAGAATTGAGAGAAGACTGAAGCTTAGATTTGGGCATTTTGTTGTAGGCTAACTCATAAGGGAGAAAAGTATAAAATTAAGATTCTTTACTTAAATGAGGCTTAGCTAAATACTTTTAGTTTTATAACATTTTGAAGTTGATACGATTGAGCTTAATTTATTGCTATAACTATTGTTCTTTTGCTATTTCATTATAACTATTGTTAGTGTCTTACTAAGATTTTCTTTAGTTATGGAAAATTTTTTAGTAATTGGAGGAGGATTTTCAATGATCCTAAATTTATCATATAATGCTTACGTTAAATTTTAAAAAATTAATTTTTTTGAGAAAAACATGATAATTTATAGAAAAAAAAGATTAATATTTTAAATCATTTTTTTGTATATAAAACCGTATCTTGTTGAAGTGAAAATTAATAAATCACTCTCAGAAGGTTATCGTCTATTTCTTATATATTATAATTTTTTTCTTCAACATTATATTATTTAATTAACTCTATGATGTAAAGAATAAATCATAAATTGTTAGAATCTATTTATTTATTTTTCACTTTAACATGGTATTATTTTGCAAGAAAAAAATATAAAATATTAGCATATCTTTATATATTATCATACTTATTTTAAAAATAAATTTTATTAAATTTAAATTTAAAATATATGGATTTAAGACCCTTGGATGAATCCAATTGTCTTATACCCTCTTTTAATTACTAGAGAATCTCGAGTTAAGTCAAGTCTATGTCCCAATTATATACTTAGGTTGTGTGTCTCATTTATTTTGTTGCTCCTCATTGTTAATATTATAATTATAACTATATATAAGATGAACAAAAACTCTGTTAAGTTAAGCTTTTGCCCAATCTGAGACTTAGGTCAATTTTCAGGTCAACTTTTTTTTTTTTTATTGACCTAATAAAATCAAGATTGTGATTGAATAAAGTTATGCTAACCACTTTTTTTAAAAAAATATTTTTCATATGAAATTTGAAATTCTGATAAAAATGTGATTTATATTTAATAAATGAGATATTATGTTTTAATAGAAATGGTCAATATTTTAAAAAAACATTAACTATTTGAAAAAAAAAATTAATTTATATTGAACATAAATTATTAAAAAAAAAAAAGGGAACAATCGGGGCTCTATCATTTTTTTTTCACCCCGACCCGATGTTGGGGCTTGTAGGAGAGACCCAATTTCTGACCCATGTTGAACATGATCGAATGTCACATGATTAAGTTGATTGGATAACTAAGTTATGTCACTAAAATAAATAATAAATAATAGAATCACAAACTATCATAACTTATAATGCTAATGGTCATAGATAAGGAAATAAATTGTCTACGATAAATACGGGAATAAAAAAATCAAAAAAATTGAAAGTTAAGGGTAATTAGATATGTTAAATAAACTGACCTAATCTAAATCCAGTAATAAAGATGGACTTCGTCTATATTCATCAAATAAATAGCTTTTACATATATATATATATGAATTTCATTAATCAATTTTGTTTCATTAGTTTGTAATAAAAGATTTTCTCTATTATATCAACAATCATTTGAAGAAAAATTTTAAAAAATTATAAAATGATTTACGTAATAAAAAAGTGATAATTTATTTGATTTTATGTTTGAGAAATTTAAAAATTTATTTATGCATTAAAATAAAAATTTATTTCACAAATAATTTCGTTCAAAGTAATATTAAAATGAAAATAAATTATTTTTATTTTTCAAATTTTGTTTACACATGAATGAAAAAAGGAATTTTTTTAATGAAATATATTGATAATAAAAACATAATTTTTAAATAAAAATTTTACATATTAATTATAATCATATAAATTTATTTTTAAAAAATTAAATTTATAAATTACATTAATTTTAAATCTAAGTCTATAACAATTTAGATTTATAAATTAAAAAAAAAAAATCTGCCGCAGAAGCAGCAACCAGTGTAAAATCACTAGTCCTAAGTCCTAACGTCCGTGACTGGACAAAAAGAAATCGAAGAGAAGAGAGAGAGAGAAGGGAGCAGAAAGTTGTGTTGAGAGTTGGGGGTAGTTTGGGTATTACAGATCTGCCCCTCGGTGGCCAACGACAGTAAGAGACTGAAGGAGTGTGAGTGAGAGCGAAAGGAGCTTCCAGCTATAACTTAACAAAAATTTCATCTTTTTTAATAATCTTTTCTTCGGTTTGGATTTGGAGGTTCTTGCCTAACCAGACAACCCACACATTTTTGTTGCGGTTCTCCTGCCTGGGACTCAGAATCAGTTACACTCAGATTTTCTCAAGACTCACTGGCATTGCTTTTGTTTTCTTTTTGATCTACCTATAATGCGTCCAAATCCTCTGATTTCAACTCTCACTCTGCTTTCATGGCCTTCAGGTTCAGGTATGCTAAATCCATATGTTTCTTGTACACTTTGCTTTTTTTCAACTCTCTGCTCCTTCCAGCTATTGAGTTCGGAAATTTCTGTTTTCTTTCTCAGATCCTTTCCATTTTCTCAGTTGATGTACAAACTGGGGTTTTGGTTGCTCTTCTTTTTTTGTCCATAATTTTTAGCACTTCGTTATTCTTTGATGGTCGGTGCTCGCGCCGCTTTCCAAAATCTTTCTATATATAGAAGATTCTCCTCTTCCTATGTTTTGCTATCTGATTTTGATTCTTTCTTCTGCTTCTCGAGAAAATGTTGGAGAAAGAGAAAATGTTAAGTTTGGACATTGAATAGATTACACAATATATATGGGCCCCCGCTTGATTAAGTTCATGTTTACTGTAACTGGACTCTTGAGCGTTGAGATCACTAACTTTTTTCTTAGATCCTTTTCCTTAAATTGATATTTGTTCAAATGATAATGGGGGAATGAATTTTGTCTTCAGTTTGGGCTGTAAATTTTTACTTTTAGAGGGCAATGTATCTGGCACCAGTGCTATTGATGTGGATTTCCCCCCTAAAACGGAAGCTCTGCTAATAATTTACTTTTTCTTATGTAATTTGCTTGAATGCTTGTTTTTTAATTTTTACTTGATTGGTGGAAAAAATATTTATGAAAGTTTGTCATTATCTAAATGTGATATTTCAATATGGGGGCATTCTTTAATCTACCTAACTAAAATGCCGACTTGAAATTATATATGACCTCAGACCGTCTTTTCCATTTACTTCTTTCTATTAACTTTGGAAATATGGATCCAAGGTCCTGTTTCCAGGTTCTCAGAATGTTAGATGTTTGAAAAGGGGTAGTTGACTTTTGTTGGAACATATGGTTATGATACCCAGCACTTTTTTTTGCTGATATGTTCTCCTAGTATAGATTTTCATAGAAAAACAGAAGGCACAGCTATTAGAACATAGTCATTGCTCCAATCCAGACTTTGGTATTGGCTTCTCCATTCTGCCTTTTTGACCGTTATTAGAGTTATTGGATGTATATTTATCATATATTTAATTTATTCTTCTCCTAAGGCCTTGAATGGCAATTTACATAAGAATTAATAGAATCAAGGCGCACAGTGCTCAACTTTGCTATAATGCTCAACTTTGTTCCCATAATTGTGAGTTTTGTTTTATTCAGTACTTACAAAACTTGTCATCTGTTTCCATTCTACTAGGCAACATGGAAACTTATTACATCAACTACTAGTGGTACTGTTGCAATCATTTTAATCCCCTGGGTTTGTTTATCAGCTTTTTCCTCTTTTTTTTTCAGGAGAACTTTGATGCTTACATCAGCAACTGCTTGTGGTTCTGTTGTTTAAATTCTTAAGGGTTCTTCCACAGAAGGTATTCAGGTTTCAGATTCCTATCTCATTAGCTTAGCAATCGCTTTTAAGTATAAGGATGGCCTCCCAGTATATTGCAATAACTTTTAATTCCTTTGGTTCTTTTTTCAACCTTTCAGGAGGACCTTTTGACAAATCCATCAGCAACTGCTTGCAGTAGTGTTGCGTGAATTCTCAAGGGTCTCCTAAAGATGGGTTCTAGATTCCCGTCTCATCAACTTAGCAATGGCCTCTATGTATCAGGACGGCCAGAGCAGCCAAAAGAAAGGACTCCAACTATGACCTCAACAGCCATGCCATACACTGGTGGAGACATCAAAAAGTCAGGAGAACTGGGGAAAATGTTTGATATTCCTGTTGATGGTTCTAAATCTAGGAAATCTGGACCAATAACAGGTGCTCCTTCAAGAACTGGATCTTTTGGAGGAGCTAGTTCTCATTCAGGACCAATTCAACCAAATAATGCTGCTCGGGCTGGCTATACTACTTCAGGTCCTATGTCTTCTGGAGGCATGCCTGGTTCAGCTTCTCTGAAGAAATCAAATTCTGGACCACTGAACAAGCATGGGGAACCTATAAAGAAGTCTTCTGGTCCTCAGTCTGGTGGAGTGACACCAACTGGGCGTCAAAATTCTGGGCCTCTTCCTCCCGTTCTTCCTGCAACAGGTCTCATTACATCTGGCCCCATATCATCTGGTCCCCTAAATTCTTCAGGGGCACCTCGGAAAGTGTCTGGTCCTTTGGAAGCCACAGGTTCAATGAAGCTACAAGGTTCAGCTGCTGTTCAGAATCAAGCTGTGACTGTTCTGAATCAAGATGATGAGTATTCCTTCAGGAGGAACTTCCCCAAGGCAATGTTATGGTCATTAATTCTTCTTTTCGTGATGGGGTTCATTGCTGGTGGTTTTATTCTTGGAGCAGTGCACAATGCCATTCTCCTTACTGTTGTTGTGGTTCTTTTTGGCTTAGTTGCTGCATCATTCACTTGGAATACTTTTTGGGGAAGAAGAGCTATTATGGCTTTCATTGGTCATTATCCAGACTCAGAGCTTAGAACTGCAAAAAATGGGCAATTTGTGAAGGTCTCTGGGGTATGTTGTTGCTTCTCTTGCCCAGTGGCCCTTCTGGACTAACACCTAGCTTACTGGCTAATCTCAGAAATTCATCTTGTTTTCTTGTGTGTATATTGCTATATAATTTGCTAATTTCAAATGTTTTACTTAGTCAGCTGTCTCTGCATCAGTCTGATTTTATTTAATTATAATTATTTTTCACTAGCTTAGATTTATTTTGGTCGTCTCTCATAATATTCATGTGGTTTTAGATATGTCATTTTTGTTAAAATGGCAGAAAATCGAAAATTTACAAGCATATATGATTGTGAACCTGGATGTTGGACAATTATATTTTATGTGTTTTCGAGGAAACTTGACATTCCTAGGATTGGGAAATAGCTTTGGTATGTCCATTTGTAAGCTAGGATAGCTAAGGGTTTCTTCCACAAATATATGATTTTTTATGACACCAATTTGGATAAATGTGGGTTTATTTGAACAATGTAAGTGTCATCTTTATGATGCATTATGATTGTATGATTTGTGATACTTCCATTTGAATGTTTTGATTTTTGTTCTTTTATTTCTCAAGTTTTTATTGCAAATGAAACTAATGTGTCTTTTGGTATTGGTATATTTTTCCCAATAGTTTAAGTTTACCATTATCTTTATCCTTATTGTATTTTGGCCATGTATCATTACCAGATCAATTTTTTCCCAAAGAATATGTTTCAATATATGTGTCTATGTGGAACAAAAGGCCGCACTTGATTGGTTTTCATGCATATCTTTTCTATAACTCTTTAATTGATATTGATTGAAAATTATGTTTGATTGTTATATATGAAGGTTGTTACCTGCGGTAATGTGCCTCTTGAGTCATCTTTTCATAAAGTCCCTAGATGTGTATATACGTCAACAAGTTTATATGAGTACCGAGGATGGGACTCAAAAGCAGCCAATCCTACACACCGCCAATTTACTTGGGGCCTTAGATCATTGGAAGTGAGTTACTAGAATATCATCTGGTTTAAATATGCTATGATTTATATAATATCTGTATTTGTACTTTAATCTGATATCCTATGTATTTATTTATTTTTTTGGTAATTTTCACTTCTGATCAGATAATTGAGACATTTCTTCTTGTGGTAAAATTTCAAGTATAGTTTATTTTTGTGAGTTAATAGCAATATGACATTTGTGACAAGGGAACCCATTTTCTTTTTAATTATTATTTTTCTTTTACTATCATGCGATTGTCCCCTTATTGTACAAAGCTTATTAGCTAAGGACTTGTCTTGGGCAATATTTTGTTTGGATGCCAAAGAATGAGTCCAGGTGGCTGCTTAACTCCTAACCTGGCCGCGATGTATTAAGACTTGTTTTTCATGTTTTTCCTGTCAAGTGATTTCGTGGACATTCTTGGTTAAATTGGTCTGTTTATGGATTTATATATAGCCATATATCTATCTGTTATTTTTGTTTACTTGATTACTTAAGGAACACCTTGTAATTTGTAGTAATAATTATTATTATATTTTGCTTATTGGACTTGCTAAATCTACATTGGTCTTTATTTTGTCATTAATCTACATGGATCTTTACATCAAAAGATCATTCATAACTGTATTTGTTGGGTTTCACTATTTTGACTAAAATACTATATGGCATGTGACAGAGGCGCGTGGTTGACTTTTACATCTCAGATTTTCAGTCTGGTTTAAGAGCATTGGTTAAGACTGGGTATGGGGCAAGGGTGACCCCTTATGTTGATAACTCAATCGTCATCAATATTAATCCAGCCAAAGAAGAGCTGTCTCCAGAGTTCCTCAGGTGGTTGGGAGAGAGAAATCTTTCTTGTGACGATCGCACTATGCGGTTGGAGGAAGGGTATAAACTCTCTTTATTATGTCTTTTATGTTTCTTTGGTCTTTTTGAAGATATGCTAAACTGATTTCTTTTGTAACGTGACGTGACCCAAGATATTTAATCAAGAATCTTTATCTTCAATAATGACTGGTCAGGCTATTTATTCTGCATCCATGTAATGCATTGAGAGTCCGCATTGACTTGAGACAGTCCTGATTTGAGAAATTTGATATAAGACGTGCTTGAGGAGTTCGGATATTTAAACTTCTTGACTTGTTAAATGACCAGTTTATTATGAGTTTCTATGTTACATTTATGAGCGATGCTAAGTACTTTTAAGAGAATTTTAGCTGACCCTCTTCATGCTACTTATTATTGATTTAATATACAAGAGACATAACTTGGCGAAGCTTTGATCGGTGGTATGTAGGTATATCAAAGAAGGAAGCACAGTTAGTGTAATGGGGGTCGTTCAGAGGAACGAGAATGTGCTCATGATTGTACCCCCGTCTGAGTCAATCACAACGGGATGCCAATGGAGCAAGTGTATTTTTCCAGCAAGCCTTGAGGGTATTGTTCTAAGATGTGAGGACACATCGAAGAATGATGTTATACCAGTTTAAGCAGTATGCAGTAGTGTGATATGTGAATGTTGGCAGCATCTGATTGGCCTTCTCACTTCTTATAAGTATTATTATCCCCTCTATTATTAGTGGTAGTGGGATATCATATTGACAGATTATATTTTAGCTTTAAGATGGCAAGGTTGTGTTCTTTTTTACGTTTTAGATTGTTGTATAGCTGTTCAGGGTACGTTTGGTATTCTTCGTCAAGGTTTTGTAAGCTTTGGTCAATGGAAATGTTTGATGTTGTGAAAATTTACGTGTCGGAGAATATTGGAATTATGTTGACATGTTATAAATAGTGTTATTACGGGCACTTTGCAAATCCACTTTTTCTTCGAACGCAACTTTTCTCTCTGCCTTACGCTTGCCGGGTTGTCTTAATTTTCAAGTAATCTTAATTAATGGTGCGGTATATATGATGGGGTATATATATATTTTTTATCATTTTTTATTTTTTAGTCTTATTATGATATATTTATAATTTTATTTTTATCTTGATTCAACCAAAAAAAATGTGAATATCTTTTAATATTATTAATCTAAAAATTTTATAATTAAGTGTTGATGAGTTTTATTTTGTGAAATAAATTTACCTCTTTTATTAAAAAGGCATCAATAAATTCATTAATTCTTAATTTTTTATAATAAATTATAAATTGCGTATTAACGTACTAATAGGCAAATAATAATAATGAATGATTCCTGACATGTCTGAGAATTCCAATAATTACCGACCACCTTCGATTCTCACATCTGTGTAATGTATATATAAAACTATGTAATTATGATGATATATTTTTTATTTATTAATTTTTTTAATACAATATGTGAACTTTTTCAAACATGATTTTGATAATAAAAAAATAAATAAAAATTTTAATATATTTATAACTTTTAATATATTAATATATTAATACATTTAATTATAATATAAAATTATTATTATTATTTATATTAATAATATTATAATTATATCCTCGAACGATTGTGCGAAACAATTAAATTACGCTCAACAACAATTTCTACTCTCCAAGTGTTATGTGACGAAAAAAAAAATCCTGAATTTCTGAACTAATAACAGGGTCCTCAAGATCTGAGTCGGTGAAAGCTCGCTTTCGCTCAGATCTTGGAGCTAGCGAGTTTGAATTCAAAGTTTGTCTAAAGGGCAGTTTCACTCTCTGGAATCTGAGTGAGGACTTGTGATTTCCATATGATATGGTCAGGCCATCGGCGAAGCTTGGTTCGGCCAAGTTGGTGGTGATATGCATTGGCCTTTTAGGATTTGCTCTTGTTGCCGACTTTCTTTGGGCTTCTTCCTCTACTTTGTCCTCTAATTGGTCATCTAAGGATTCTTCGTCAACCAAAATACTTGTCCCCGATGACACCAGTAGTAAAGAAACCCAGAAGAAGGTTGGTATGATTTGGTAGTTGTCCATCTTTTTTTAAAACTTCTTTTCGATGTTGGGAAATTTACCCATAAAGGAAACTGGGTAGCTTGACAAAGTCTAAGTCCAATTTGCTTCTCTAGGAAATATGAATGATTAGACTTGGGTCAGTTCAGTGCATTGCTTTCATGTTTAAAATTTTACGATGAATTAGAATTACTCTGTTTCTTCGGAAAAGAGAATAAAAGAACGCTTCAGGTATGAGCATGGACTTTAGCAATATCTTTATTTGGCCCACTCTTGAGATGTCTGAAAAGCTACAATATTCGGCAGTTTGATACACCTGGCATTTATGGATCATTTGAAACTGACCAAACCTATATATCAACATTATTTTGCACATTGTAATATTCAACTGGTTGGCTTTTTGAATTTATTTGATCGCCTGTTAGAAGATAACATCGTGTTTGTGTTCTTTTAAAGAAATGGCCAGAATTTGTGGTCATGCAGTTAACACTGTTGTAATTTTATTTGGTGTATTACATGGAATGGACACTTGAAAGATATTCAAGGCCTTGATGATTTAAGCGAAGAAAACTTGTTAGCTATCTTATTAGGATTTAAAAGTTAATGATATCTTTATGTTGCTTACAGCAAAAACATGATAAAAATAAGAAGGATGCGCCCTCTGGAAGAATTCTATCGGCAGCTTATGCTGATTTGCCAGCACCAGAATTAAAATGGGAAAAAAGGGCAGCTGCACCTGTTTCGCGTCTTGATGGAGCTGCAATACAGATTAAAAATCTTTTCTATGTTTTTGCTGGGTATGGCACAATTGATCATGTAAGAACCATTTTCAGATCTTTTTGAGGCTGAATTCTTTTAATTAAGCTAGAGTTTAGATATCTAATGGCATCATCCAAACCTAGTGCCATTTTCTGCTTTGTTTCTTCATATGATTGAGTTTGAGTCAACTAGTTAACCATTTATTGTACAGCTTATAGTTGGCATCACATAATGCTGTTTTATGAAATTGTGCTGTTGAGTTTACTGAGTTGCACACCTGAATATTTCTATTTGACATATTTCTAAGGTACATTCACATGTTGATATATATAATTTTACTGATAATACTTGGGGAGGAAGATTCGACATGCCTAAAGAAATGGCACATTCGCATCTAGGAATGGCAACTGATGGACGATACATTTATATAGTCACTGGACAGTATGGCCCACAGTGCAGAGGGCCTACAGCTCGTACATTTGTGCTTGACACTGAAACAAAGCAATGGCAGGATCTGCCTCCTTTACCTGTTCCTCGGTATGTATTGTCTGCTACATATGCATGTGATGTGAGCAATACGCACTGCAATCATATATTACTATCTCTATAATTATTATCTACTTGCTTTATTAATATCTCTGTAATTTTTGCTGAACTGGATCCTTTTATATAGACAGTTTATTAGTTCAACTAGAGCAACTTAATTAGAAGTTATGACTACAGTATCTGTGTTTCACTGATCTGACTGTTTTTGACTCAAAGCAAATCTTGTGTGTAGTTTTTCTTCCATATATCATCTTTTGGATGGAAGTTTCAGACTCTATTATATTCAGGTATGCACCAGCAACTCAACTTTGGAGGGGTAGACTCCATGTGATGGGTGGCAGCAAGGAGAATCGACATACACCTGGATTAGAGCACTGGAGTCTTGCTGTGAAGGATGGCAAAGCCTTAGAGAAGGAGTGGAGAACTGAGATACCTATTCCCCGTGGGGGACCTCACAGGTTCATGAATTGTGGACTGTCTAATAAGCAATTGATTGAACTGATATACTTAGTGCAGCAGCATGTATAGATATAAAATGTTGATTTGTTTTAATTATAATGCAAGTAAAAGGTATCAATTGGAATTTATAAATTATAATGTTTGTTTTCAAACTGATTTAAGTAGTACTAGTACTTTGACCTTTTTATTTATGTTTTTTTCCCCTGATACAATTTTTATTTATTTTGTCTTCTAGAATAGCTACATCTTCATGCTTTTGAACTGGCTTGGCCTTTTAGGTAGCCTAAGAGATCATGAATACAACCTTACAATAATAGAAATTAATTGCTATGTTCGTCTGTGAGTTTAAAATTATCCATCAAATTTTATACTCCTAATTGTTTTTAAATTATCACTTCAAATTCAGTTATTCCTTAATGTCAAATGGTTCTTCTAACTTGTATGCTCCAAGGTGTAGTCAATTGTATAGCATTAGAGAGTCAAGCTTTATTTTGTGTTTCAAGAGATAGGTGGGGTACAAAATTTGGAATTAGAAACAACAGACATGTCTTGAGTCTAATATATTTGTTATCTAGGTTTGTTGACATGCATTTTCTTTTGCGTGTGTCATCTGCAATTTTTAACTTAATGGTATCTTCTTTTAGGGCCTGCATTGTGGTTGAAGATCGTCTTTATGTTATTGGTGGTCAAGAAGGTGATTTTATGGCCAAACCTGGGTCACCTATTTTCAAGTGTTCCCGTAGGGAAGAGGTAAGCCATTGTAAAATTCCTTTTCTTTCTTTTTCCTATTTCTCTTATTTGGTTTTACTGTGGTATCCCAGTGTGTGCATGGGTGTGTGTTTAACCTCCTTTCTGGAAATAGAAGTGATAATATACATGATTGACCTCCTTGTAATGTTCATTTATGGTAAATTGTAATTATCAACGTTGTTTTCCCAGAGTATGGCACTTTGTGACTTATTTTCTATTTTCTTCTCAGGTGGTATATACTGATGTTTACATGCTGGATGATGAGATGAAGTGGAAAGTGCTACCATCCATGCCAAAACCAAACTCACATATTGAATTTGCTTGGGTGGTTGTAAACAACTCTATTGTTATCGTTGGAGGCACAACAGAGAAGCATCCTATAACCAAGAAGATGGTTTTAAATGGAGAAATAATGCAGTTTAACTTGAATACTTTGGTACTGATTTCTCTATTATAAACCACTTAGTAAATCTGTCCAGTGTCTGCATATGTGTTCATATTATCAATGTATATATGCATTCATGTTTGCATACCCCATTTTAGTAATATTTTGGTGTTGCACTAGAACCTGAAAAGAAACTCTTCCATCTCTCTTTTAGTGCCATGCTTTTTTCTTAAATCTGGAATCAGCCAGACTCCTGAACTTTGTACTAAAATTAGTAATCTTTTTTTACCCTTATTTACTTCTTATAAAGTGATTTAAAAGAAAGGATAACTCTCAACTGGAAATGAAAACTTGAATGGTTTACCTACTAAGAAAGTAGTTTGGCAGATGGAAGCAAATACTTTTTTTCTGTATGAAGTTGTTTAACAAATCAGCTGTTATCTGCCTGTTTATGTTTTTATATTGGGGTGTACTTATTACAGTTTTAATATAATTTTAGCATGCCTGTATTTGTCTTAAGTTTGTATTCTGCAGATGGAGACAAACCTTAGAATCTAATTGCGATTGGGTGCATACTCTGTTTTCAGATTTGGTTTAATTGCATTGTTTACCAATCTTGCAGAAGTGGTCAGTGATTGGGAAATTACCTTACCGTGTAAAAACCACTTTAGTCGGATTTTGGAATGGATGGTTATATTTCACTTCTGGACAGCGAGACAAGGGACCTGATGATCCATCTCCTAAAAAGGTCATTGGAGATATGTGGAGGACAAAATTAAAATTGAGTTCTTGATCAACTCATTATGGAATCTTTTATCACTTTCATGCGTCATTCCTTGCCGTATTATGTTTCTGGCTCTGTAGCTAATGCTTTCTGCTAAATGGCAGCAAAAGGGAAGAGAAGCACTCATTCTTTATTACCGGAATATTTATTGTTGTCGTCTTTCACTCAGAATGATTGTAGCTCAATTCATTCCCAGTAGTAAACACTGACCTTTTTAAGAAGGTTATGTCAATCGGCAATTGTTTACTTTTTTCCTTCAATTTTAGTTTACAGTTGTTCTATTTATCTTAATGAAATATCAATGTTTATATAACAATTTGCTAATTTCCATCTATCTCAGGTGTATATGAACTCTTGTAATATCTTGTAGGCTTCATTTTCCCACTATGTCCGTAGGTTTTGCAGGCCTCTAGCCTGGTAGAATGGATAATTAACAGCTCGAAAAGTTTGTGTAATCTTCGTCTCGTTGCTGTCAAGTTCTCTACTAGTAAAAGGGTTAGGTTTATATGTTTAATATTCTAGTGTTTAAGTTTCAAAAAAGGAAAAGAGAGTAGTTAACTCTTCTCAGTGATCAAATAATCAGACTCACATGACAAAAGTTTAAAATTTCAATTCACTCTTCGGTGCCAATTTGATCAATAGAAGTCCAAAACAATAATTGCCAGAAAAATTATGGAACTCTCAAGTGTTACTTCACGAGTATAATAAACAGAGTTTTACCTTTGACTCTGATTTAAAAACCTTATGCTACGTTTAAGCTTGAGTTAAATTTCAAATATTCACAAGCACTATACAGAAGGTAATCAGGCATTCATTAAAATTTAAATAGCAACCTTAACACCTTATCAATATGATATCAAATTATTTGCCATCGAATGTTAACCAAAGGCACCTAACATCGATCATAGGCACCATTCCGATTCAATGTAGGATCAATTTCAAAATGGAACTACTAAAAATTAGGATGAGTCTCCAATGAAACTTGTAAACATCACCTGCCACCATTCTATGCATTTATTTTATCTAGTGGTAAAATGCATGGATAAGTCTTTCTTTTATACTTCTTAGGGCTTTATTGTTACCGTACACTTTCTTTCTTCCTCCCATGTACCAAATATCATTCTTTATCTAGCTGCGTCTGGAATAATTGCCTTTTTAATGGATAAGTATACAAGTTCCCTTTGTTATGTGTGATCCTAGGAAGCATAGCCAGCAATTCACAATCTAAACTGTTCATTTATAATTCAAAATTTAGCATTATGTATGATACAAATATCTAATCTATGCAAGGCATGTACCAGTACTTTATAGATGCTATGTCTGAATTGAATTGAATAATTGGTTTTTATTGTTCATTACTAATCTTATTTAGTAACTATAGGATGAATTGTCTAAAATGGCATCAGAATCAATGCATATGGGTCACTATATATTTATGAGTTTTCATTTAATTATGATGCTCATTCTCAGTTAAAATGTATGCATTATTCAGACATTCTCTGTGAGTGTGACATCTGGCTCTTTTTTTCCTTAATGGCAGGCTGTCAAGGATTCAAATTTGAAACATAGTTAGCTATAAGAAGTATTTGGCAACTTCCAAGAAGCTCATAGAGTATTACATTGCAAAGAAGAAACTAAAGATGAAAAATTATAAGAACAGACAGAAGGGAATATAAGAGGAGAACCCTCTCACACAAGAATTTTTCAATTTACTATTGGCAGTAGTCGCAAGGAAGGCTAGTTTTATGATTTATTTGCTGCTAATGTCAATTCACTGGGAATCATAAGATGCTTTGACATTGAAATGCAATCACGGTTGGTTCTCATTTACATAGTGCTCTACAGTTATGCATTGTGTACAAAGCAGTTAACGCATTAAAATATGGTTACAACTCATAGCTTTCTCCTAAAACCGAATGCATACGCAGACTAAAATATTTATAAGATGTGTTAATGTTGACTTTTCGAAGAATAATTCTTTCAGATATTGAAATGTTTCGTAAGAATCGTAGTCTTCACACAGTTTAACCTTTCCATGTATTTTCTAAATAAATTGCATACCGAACATAGAACATTATAACTTGAAGATGTCATGTTTACACAGATATGGTTCGTAGGCTAACTAAGGATGCTAGGAAAGTGCTGTTATGGAAAAAATAATGTTATTGCCATTGTTTCATTTTGGCTGAGCTTTGATATATGGTTTCTGCCTAATTTGTCTGCATTTTTCTCTCCTTCACATTGCTGATTGAATACAAACAAAACTTGGGAATAACTAGTAATAAGAAACATGCCCAGTAGGCCTCCAAGGTTAGAAAATGATATGAAGATCTTGAATAGAATGAGCATGCCTAAAAGTTTTTAGATATGGAAGAAGAAAAGAAACAACAACAGCCAGAGGTATCTCAAGCAAAATGGGGACACTTGATTTCAGTGCTTGAATGGATCAATAAGAATCCAGAGAGTCAAGTATTAAGGCCATTAGAACAAGAGTTCGAGGATCCTTTAGCTTATTTACAAAAGATTGCTCCTAAGACATATAGGTATGTTATAACTGAATAAAACTAAAAGAACTGAATCATATTCCTGTATGGTTCAGTACCTGAAAATATTTTTCGTCCTGCTTGCTAATCTTTGGAGCAAGCACAATTGTCCAATTTTTGTCTTTATTTTCTACTGACGAAGTGAGTAACAAGTCAAAAACTTTAAGGATCGAATTGTGTAGAAATAATATTTGAAAACTAAATAGTCAAAGAATATATCATTCAGAGACCAAAAAGCATATTTCGATTTGAAACTATATGTCCATTTCCTTTTCTATAATAACAAAACATGAAGAGATGCTTCCATATCGGGACAGGCTATGTCATTAACTTGATTAATTAGATGTAGATAATAGTGAACACTTTCTACCTACAGATGCAACTGGATTAATTCTCTCAACACTATGCTAAATAACTAATATAATTATGCGCTTTGAAGATTGTTCACTATATAAACTTTGTACAATAAATAGTTCAATTGCTAATTGTCAATGTACATATCAAGATTTCGAAACTCTTGCAAACAGTTGAATCTAGACTTAATGTTGAATTTTTTTTTTTTTTTTTTGCGCGATCTTCATGACAAGTTGGAAAAAGTAGATGGAAAAGGCTGTAATTAAGTTTGTTTTTTTTTTTGTCATGCTTCATATTTTTCTTCTCTATTATTTATGTGCATCTTTGAGTTGTTCAAAAATTTCAGATTGCTGTAAGTTAAAATGTTTGAACATTGAGTTTTTTTCTTTAGTAAATCAACTTTAGTCTATACTATCAAAAATGGAATGGCAACATATCTTGCTTGAGGAAACCCAGCTCTAGCTTTAAATGGAGAGATAGACAAATTAGTCGTTGTACTTCTGAAAGATATGTTTTTTAAGTCTGATGCATTTAGCCAAAAAAAGATGTAAACGTTTGAATGAAATTTTCATAATACTGAGAAAATGTTAGAATAATGATGTGCCACTTGTACTTCTTTTATAAATATGACTAAATTGTAGGGCTAGATTTGCAATTGTATGAAACTTCAAAGTGCAAGTGACAATTTTTTTCTTTTTACTGTAAGAATGACACTTGTCAAAATCTAACACAATATCACATAATTGCATGCCCAAAAATTATAGACCCACAGACCACAGTGGCCCTAAAAGGTAAAAAGTACTATAAAAATTGAACATTGAAACCCCGTCTTGTATATTGATTTTCTGCTTTAATTTTATACCTCCCAATAAATGAATGCATGGTATTAAGGATAATTGCTTTATTTTGTTGTTTTGAAAATAAAAATTAAAAAGAAAAAAGAAACAGTTTTGATATTTCCAACCCTGCTTTTGTTATCTTTCAGTTCAAGTTTTCAAACGTTAGGTACAAGTTTCAACATCCCCCACCTTTTCCCCATCTCAATCTGACCTTCACACTGATTTTTCACCTTACTCCCTTCGCTTTAAGTTGAATTATTTATCCAGTGCTGATGATTCTGTATGTCTTCCTCCAATGTATCTCAAAATCTTCACTCTTTATGCTCACTATGTTTCATTCCAATTTGAACTTCTTCATCACAGCCCTATCCATCTGATTCAGAATCTTTGAACCTTAATTGGCAGTGAGTGATACATACATCACATACATAATCTTTGAAGCTTTTTTAAATTACCCACTTCAATGAGAACAGTCAAATTCCCATGCAGGGGATTAAGTTACAATCTTTGTCTTCTGGCCATTGCTGTGAGTATTGTGTTGATTGGAACAGTGTCAAGATTCAAAATGCCAAAAGTTTCTTCTGTGACAGTCAACAAATTGCAGCACTACAATTCGAAGCGAGTGGTATCAAAAGGAAAAGGGTACCCACCTGTTCTTGCATATTGGATTTGTGGCAGTAAAGGAGAGAGCAAGAAGATGTTGAGACTGTTGAAGGCCATATATCATCCCAGAAACCAGTACCTGCTTCAGCTTGATGATTCTTCCTCTGACTCTGAAAGATTGGAATTGGCTCAAACAGTTCAATCCCTTCAGGTGTTTGAAGCATTCGGAAATGTTGATGTGGTTGGGAAAAGTTACGGCATCAATAGGATGGGATCTTCGGCTCTTTCTGCTACTCTGCATGCTGCTGCATTGCTCATTAAACTAAATGCAGATTGGGACTGGTTCATCCCCTTGAGTGCTTCAGATTATCCTCTCATGACTCAGGATGGTGAGCATCATGACTGTTCATCTGTTTTATCATTGCTTAGTATTTAAGATGTTGATCAGAAATTTCAAAGACAGAACTGCATCCAAGTTTATGAAAAATTGGCTTCTTCCATGTCTGGGCATTCATTTTCAGATCTGAAAAAGATCAAAGATTAAGTGATGACTTATCATATCTAGCTGTTCATGTCCTGCTTCTAAACTCCAGATCTATGAACATGTTTGTGCAGACATCCTCCATGCTTTTACATTTTTGCCCATGGATCTCAACTTCATTCATTTCACCAACAGGACAATCCGGAAAGAGTAAGTAATCCCTAAATTGAGATCAAATGTTTACCCTTAATTATCTTCGTAAGTAATAAGTTATTTTGTTTCCTTTAAGCAATCATAATCATAGCTGTTAAAATAGCCAATCAACTCCTCCTTTTGCTTTTTGAAGTATGAGTAGACAGCTTACTTGTTTCCAACTCGGAAATGCTCTTCATTATAATTCATGATTGTAGTTGTCTAAGAAATATATGATATATCAAAACATTGTCATTAGCAGATTAGTCTTTAAAAAATAGGTAGATTAAACTAATAATAATAAACAACAGATTTGCAAACTTTACTATGGAATGTATCTCTAACATATTCACATGTTTCTTTATCACTACATTGATCTATAAACCAAGTTACCTAAATTTTTTAGATAGGAAGTTTTTTTCCTTTTTCTTTTTTATTTAAAGAAACCTTATTAGATTATCTTTAGGTACTTCCTATCAATTTTTAAGTATACATTTTTTATAATTACAAGTTTGTTTTAAAAATATGTTGTTTTGAACAACCTAATAACATATATTTACGAAACTTTAGCTAGGTTTGCTCCGTTTATATGTTATATTATTCCACTTAATCGTAATTCATTTTTTAATAAAAAAAATATTTGATATCTAGCTCCCTCTTTTGTGTATTTATTATTTTTCAATGAATCAATAATTTAGTCTGTAAAAATGAAGCCTCCCAATTTATTCCATGATTGGTCACTCTCCTCTCAATTTAGTCTTTTATTGATAAAGTCTCTCAGTTTAGGTCCTAAAATATCCCTTTTTTCCAGTTTGATCCTTCAAAGTAAAATCTTTCACTTTAATCCCGAAGACCAAATCAAGAGAAAGGTGGTCTTTTAGAAACTGAATTGAAAGAAACTTTATTTTTGGGAAACCAAATTAAAATAAGGATTATCTTTTAAGAAATAAATGATAAATCATTAAAGTACTCATTAAATTTTTTTGCTCATAATCAACTTATGAATATAGATTAATATCTTAATCATAAAGGGCCATAAAGTGCCCAACTAACCTTTCACGTTGGTTGAAAATAAATGTTCAAGCTCTTTCATATATCTCAGTTATAATCAAATTGGTTTTAAAAATGTTAAAGATTTAATGCAGGCAAAGGGATCTCAATCAAATTGTGGTAGACCCCAGTTTATATTATGAAATCAGTACTCCACTTTTTTTCGCTGTGGAGTCGCGAGAAACACCAGACGCATTTAAGATATTTAAAGGTAAGTTTAATATTAGAACATGAAAAATCATGAAACAATCTGAGATAATTAACTTAGTGATTAGTTTGAGATGTGATTATGTAATAATAGGTTCACCATGGGTGATATTCACAAGAGGTTTCATGGAGTACTGTGTGAGTGGATGGGACAATTTACCTAGGAAGCTGCTAATGTTCTTCAGCAATGTGGCTTATCCAGTTGAGGCCTATTTCCACACAGTCTTGTGCAACTCCATTGACTTTCACAACACCTCTGTGGACAATCGTCTTATGTACACTCTCTGGGACACAGACCCTTCTGAATCCCAAAAGCTTGATTTGTCTCACTATGAAACCATGTTGGAAAGTGGGGCTGCATTTGCACGTCCCTTTGGGGAAAATGATTTGATTTTGGACAAAATTGATGATTTGATTCTTAAGCGTTCTCCTAATGGGTTCGTTTCTGGAGAGTGGTGCTCAAAGCCAGACTCAAATAATAAGACCATGGATGGCTCAGAAGCTGAAGAAATGTCCTGCTCAATCTCTGGTAATAATATTGATGCTATAAAGCCTGGGTCTTACGGTATCGAGCTTAACACTTTACTCTCTCAGATTGTCCACAGTAGGAGATACAGTACTAGTCAGTGCCAAACATCTTGAAACAAGAACCTTTTTTTGGTCCATGCTAATAGCTTCAAATTGTTCATTGCTATATTCCTTGTTTACTTCTTCCGTACAACATTATTTTGTTGTTCTTGTCGTGAAGTTCTGAGTTGATATTGTGACATCATGTTTGATATAAATATCTAATACATGTAAATAATATTTTTTCTTTTCGTTTCCAAATATGTGGTGGCAAAGTAGTAGGTTCCTAGTCATAGGACAACCTCCATGTAATTATTGACGCATAAGCAAATTAAACTATAAGATTTCGTACACATGTGTCTTTTTATGAACAGTTAAGAATTACTTAGAAAGGATATAACAACCAGTGAGGTGTATACTTTAAGCAGAGAATATATGGTTAAGAATGAGCCATGACAGCTAAGCAAATAATGAGTTCTAAATTAAGTGACAGATGTGGTTTAAATAACGCCATAGAGACACGAAGAATCTTATATTTTACAAATCCACCTGTTGCGGCCTCTCTCTCTCTCTCTCTCTCTCTCTCTGTGTGCATAGGATCCCTTCAAAAAACTTTAAACCATAACCACAATGAAGTGCTTTTGCTATTCACCCACCCTTTTTCAAACTCTCACTTTTCAGAATCTCATTCAGACCTCACATATCTGTCTCTCACTGTTCATTTTATCAGCCTTAGTTATGACTCAGCAGATTCATCATGTGGTAGCTCATCTTCTTTGTCTCGGTCTTTATGTCTATTTACAGAAAATGATATTGCGTTTTATCATTCACCAGAAGCAGTAAAGTGTGTGACGTGTGGTTTTTAAATTTGTACTCTTTGCAGTATGTACAACCTCAAATATGGTTGGTGCCCCATCAGAAAGAACTTCATATAAAGTATACATAATTTATTCGAAGAAATCAAATATTGCTCGAGAAATTAATGTTGATGACAAATAGCTACCTACCCATGCCTCTATTTATGTGGGAAAATTAGTGTTAGTGGCCAAAAACCGGGAAGGCCTAATTATGAACTCTTCGCATGTATTTATTTAAGTAAAATTGAGTAGACGAAATAGATACACACATCATTGACCCCATGTACGTTCGACACGTTTCTTTGATGTTACTTTGTCTCTTTCCCAATAACAAATGCGCCCTTTTTTTTTGTTTTAATTTATTATTACTCAAAACTTATCAATATCATCGAGGAGTATGCAGCTTAGAGGAAATTATTTATACTTAGTTGATAATTCCTATAAAGCCCACAATATATTCGAGCGCGGTTAGAAGATAAGAACTCAAACTCAAGTACGATGAATTTAAATTGTTTGATATAATAGATTACATTTCAAACTCAAGCCTTGAACTAAAAGGATAGGTGAAACAGATCAATCATCCTAGTTCTAGTATCTAATCTCTGGGATCCAGATTAAACAAAACAAGAAGGCTAACTTAACTTGTTTCTCTGGATAGATATTTTTTCCCTCTGCTTTTCTAAGAAAAAAACAATAAAAAGAAAAATGGGTGAGAGACCAAAGCATTGTCTTGTGTTTTGGAGTATCATAGTGCTAATTTGGGGGTTGATATTATTTGTTTTGAAGACCTAGCATTCGGCCCACCCTTCTTCCAATTCGCGCCTTGCTCTTCTGGGTCTCAATACACGTGTCAGCTTCTCCTCAGCCGCCACGATCACCTTACCTGGCACCTTCGACAATTCCTCTAACCTCCTCAGATTCTGAACCGTACGCAACGACCCGTCTCCGCAAAATCTCAACCCGAACCAAAACGACGTCGCCACCGCCACTCTGAACGGAACAACCGTCATCAACTTTCCCAACGCCGGCGACGCCAACGAAGCTGCGTAGTTTCCATTCACCCCAAACCTTCTGCTCCAATTCACCAAAACCTCCTCTGCCGCGCACGATCTCGCATTCTTCTTCCCTTTCGTCGTCATTCTCGCCGGAGGATCGTGGTTCTCGTCCGTGACGGAACTGGTAGAAACTGCAACGACCGTCTCGGACCGGCGCCGATCATTCGCCGTCCTCGTCTTCTTCGGAGCAGTAGCGCAAGACTCGGTGCTGGAAACGCAAGCCGACATGGAAGACGATGATAAGGAATCGTCATCGCTGGAAGGATTCTCCAGAGAGCAGGAACGACAGGCCGACGTTGCGGGTGGAGCTATGCTGCCGGAGACCTGGCTACCGGCGAAACACTTGCAATTGCGGCAGAGGACCTCTCGGATATGGCGAGCTACTAGAAAGTTGGCCTGGTGAACCCTGGCATCGCAATTGCAGCAGAGAAACGCAGAATCGGAGGCACAATACAGGGAGGCTTCCTGGTTACACAGCTCACAAATCCTTGCTTTCATTTTCATGGTCTAAAACGAAACTAACTGCGGGTAATGTTGATAAAAGAATATGATTTCCTTAATAGGGTGAGATTCCTTGTGCAGAGCAGAGATTTGCAGAAAAAGCGGAATAGAAATGGATGAAAGAAAAAGAGGAAGAGAATATATGTGAAGTGGGGGGTTAGGTTTGAAAGAAATGTGGGAGAAGCAGAGGAGAGAGAGAGAGATCAAAGGGAGACCATAAGATTCTGTGGTTTCAATGGAGGTCAATAGGGAGGAAGAAAAAGATCAAGGAAGATGTCGAATGCGAATTGGAGAGAGAGAGAGTTGAGGAGGAGAGACATAAGAGAGAGGCGGTGAGGCTGAGGCGTTACTCACTGGGTCATATTAATATGTGAAATTTATTAATGCTACACATATAGGCTAAGAGGATTTCAAGGAAAGATCAACCAAGTCTTGTGGCTTGTGGTGCATCCTTATTTTTAATCATCATTACTCATAATCACACATTTCTTTTAGCCCAAATTTTATAAACCATATGATATTTGAAACTCCGAAAATCGGACACTCGTACCATTTTATACCTCTAAATTCTGTTCCACTTATTAAACACAAAAATATCATATGTATTTCCATAAATATTTTGTAAGACGAAATTAAATATGCTCTGATTTGCCACAGTGCCTTTTTGTCTCCTTTTTACCCCTTTCATTCTAGAGAATTCATAAACCTCGTTGATCTCGAACCTTTTCAAAGCAAATCCTTACTAATATAATTTAACCCACGTGCCCCTCTCATACAGAAATGTTTTGTTGAATAAAATCCTCTTTTCGGCGAAAAAAAAAAACGTCATACAAAAATTGTCACGATGAATTTGGACTATGATATAAAAATTTGAGATTGGATGCTATATCTAAAAACTCATTAAAAAATTTTAAATGAATCATAGTTAATGAATTTATGGGCTATCTTGTTTTTATATTAACATTAAAATTTAACTTATAAAAAAATTTATTTAATTTAATGTTAAAAAAAATTTTCAAAATCGCATTTGTTTTCTAAAATTAATAAATGTGAAAAAATTATTTTTGCATTGAATAAATTATATTAATAATGAATAATAATTAGAAAAATGAAGGGAGGAAGAGGAAGTGTAAATAAAAGGAAGGAAGAGTGTTGAGTAAAAATGTGTAGAATAAATGTGTGGTCGGAGTTTAGGAAATATCTGGGTGTCTCTGCCAAACTGTCTCCCACATCATAATTTATAAGTCACAACTCGCAACCAATTCAAAATTGAATCTCCCACTCATACCACCAAAAATCTGGAAAAGGACAATTTGGTAATTTCAGGGAAGATGAGGATCGAAGAAGGAGAAGAGAAGGGGAAGCCACGAATTCAGGGGAGGGGGGTTTGGTGTGCAGTTCAAAAATTCAAAAGTGGCGTTCGGTGGGTAATTGGATGACGTGGCAAAATCTCGAAGGACCGTAGTAAATAAGCCATGTACTTGGAGCCACACAAACCGAAGGAGGGTCTAATTACCACACACTAATAAAAACAAAATTAAAAAAAAAAAAAGATTTAGGCGAAGGTATGATAGAAAGGCACGTGTTACTGATGATTGGCAATGGAGGCGGGCAGCAAAATGAGCGGTGGATGTTCAGCTGATCCTTGTGATTCGGAATGATTTAAGTGGGCCCCGTCATCGTACATTGAAAATTTGTATGAGACCACACGTACGGTCACGATTGGGTCTTGTAAGGGTCCAAGTAAACCAACGGTCAGGATTTTTGCGTGTACGTGTACTCCTTACACGCGAGAATTCCTCTCTGGCCGAAAGCGCTGCATGGCCATATAATATCAGTTTCTTTCTCCCGTTAAAATAAATAAATAGTCATGATATTTGAACATTGTTCGGGTTATACACTTTTATCTGCTGAGTTTTTTTTAAAAAGATATTGATAAATACAAGAAGACATTTGCTTTTCCCAACATCTATGAATTATTTGCGTATCATATTTGTATTTATACGGATACTAGTGCGTGTAGGAACCGATCTTTAAAAACTTATCAAATATTTTAAATTTTAGATATTATTAGGGCAAAGCAAAGCACTTTTACAATAATGAGACTTAACTACTCAATAAAATCAGGAACGATCAAGATCATAAGGGAAATGGATTCCCAACATTTGTCAAATGCAGGTAAAAATTTAATAATTTAAATTTTATAAAGTTGATAAATATTATTTAATATTTGTTAAAATGTGAGTCATTGAATAAAATTTTAATGGTTCAAATATCAAATACACATCATCCAAATTCAATCATAAAGTGAGGTATTATATTTCTTATTTTTAGGTGAAAAGATTTCTATTATTATTGAATCTTTAAATTTGCAAACTCATCATTTTAGTTTTTTTTTATGAAGTTAAATGAGTTTATTTAAGGCGAAATTCAATCACATAAAATGTTTCATATAAAATTATATTACGTGATAAAATATGATGGAAAATTATTAATATAATTAAGAAAAAAAGTTCCAAAATGCTATTAAAATAAAATTGTATTTATATTTATATAACTGATGATATATATATATATATATATATATATATATAATATTATAATACTCATAAAAATAGTGAGACAAGATGCACATTTATAATACTCAGAAAAATTTAAGTACCTTAAATACTCATAAAATTTTGGTAAAATTTTTAGTGCACTCAATTATAATGTAAGGACATAATTATAATATTATTTTTTTGTTAATATTATTATAATTATGTCCTTATATTATAGCTGAGTGTAATGATATATTCAAAATTGTAAGTGTACCAAAGACAATACCTTAAGTTTTTTAGTTAGGCTTGTATCTATTAATTTAAAGTCAGGTTAGATGCTAGTCCAAAAAAAAAAAAGCCAGGCTAGATAAGTTTTTTTAAATCAATATCAAAGTTATTTATTATTTATGCTTTCAAATATAGTAAATGATAATTATTATTTATAAGATTATATATAAGAAACTTATAAATATAAATTAGTTGTTGCAGTAACATAAATCATTATGATAAATGACACTAGTTACCATTTACTTACCAAAATATTATATATGGTTATATAATAAGCTTGAATTAAAAGTAATATAATTTTACTAATAAGTTTCAATTTTACATCTTTATGATTAAAATAATTTGTTTTTAATCTCTTAAATCTTTAGTCACATTCTTTTTTTTTAACAATCAAATTAAATTATTCTTTAAATAGTAAAGTTTCTTTGTTGAACCTCTTTGATGAAGAAAATGAAAATTTGATGGTTACAAACTCTTGATGAAAGTTTTCATTGTAAATAATAGGTTCTAGATGTTTTATTTTGAATACTTCTCTCTGTAAACCATTGTAAGTAATATGGAGCCGATAGGATAAGTTTTTAATGCACTATTGTCAATGTTTTTTAGTTATATAGTTGAACCAATTGATTTTGGGAACCCTGTAAAGTTCCTAGCATTGTTGTCAAAATTGTGATTTAACTCAGTAGAATCGCCCATTTTACGGTCCTAAATAGCAATTTCGTGTTGAATCACAAATAAAATCGGAATCAGTGCTAACTCGGTCAAAGTCACCACTAACTCGTACAGACTCGGTAAACTTGGCAAGTTTGACCGAGTTAACTGAGTTAGCATACATCACTATTTTTGCAGCTTAAAAAAAAACACATGAGATGAGAGGCCCAATAATTTTTCTAGTTCCAACCGTGTTGATAGCCCATTCGTGTTGAACTGTTAATAGCCTAAGCTGCCTAAAACCAAAATTTCTTGTAACCCAAAATTTCTTCAATCTGTGATGTGTGATCACCTAAAACCTGATGCAACATCATCTATCCTTAATTTGCCTCTATTCTCTCTGATCTTTTGGTTTGCTGCATTGCCGTTGTCCTCCTTTCCTACTCTCGATTCGCTGCATTGCCTCTGTTCTCCTCTCTTGCTCTCGGTTTGGTGGCTATGTTTTGCTCCTCTAGGTTTGCTACCTCTGTTCTCTCTTATCCCTCATTTTGTTGCCTTGCCTATATTATCAAGTCCTCTTCTCGGTTCGTTGCCTCTCTTCTCCTTCTCTCGGTTCACTGCCTTTGTTCACTCTTGGTTCACTGTGTCTAAAATCTCCTCCTCTCGGTTTGCTACCTTTGTTCTCATCTGGGTGCTCACAATTTCTTCCAGCCAAGGTTCAAGTAACATTTGCTTTTGTTCCTTTATTCAGTGACAATTTTGTATATTACAATTAAAAGAAAGTAGGTAGTAATCTTAGAGTGTAAAATAGGGATAAATGGTCTCAAGGACAAGGATGAGCTTGAGTTTGACCTAAAGAGTGTTAGGATATATAGAGGATTTGGCCAAATTGCTTAAAGTACATAGATAATTGTTTGTATAGTATATCATATTTATAAATTTTTTGGGTAATAGTTTTAATCGAGATTAAGGGAATTTTGGTTTATTTTCATGGTGAATGTGCCAAAATCTAGGGAAAAAAAAAATAAGGAGAATTATGGGACTTTTTGTGAAGGATGTGTTTCTTAGTATTCTGCTAGTTGGACTGCATATAAAGAAACTCATTGTAAGTTGCTGATAGATTTTAATGGAAAAAAAATGAAAGAAAGAAACAAAGTGTAATGAATAATATAGTTGGTTAGCTGCTATTATTTTGAATAAATTATACAACTGATTGTGTTAACTATTAAGTGTTAATTGTGAATTTATTTCCTACATTTATTCATCTTTGTTTTGGTTAGCTTTATTAGATTTCTCTTTAGCTAATATAAACTTATATATTGTTTTGTTGTAATACACCAAAGAAAATATGTCTTCAAGTGCAAGTGCTCCATCAACCTCTATTAGAAGAAATGTAGTTACTGGAAGGAAGAATTTTACTGGTAATAAATTTGATATAGGGTGAAAACATGGGAAGGATGATGTTAGTGGGGATGGTAAAAAAGTTCAATGTAGTTATTGTGGCAAGGTTTATAGTGAAGGAGTCTATAGGTTCAAACATCATTTAGCTGGCACAAGATGTTGAACCATGTGTTAGTGTTCCAGATGATGTTAAGGCATAAATGTTACAACATGTTATTGAAACCAAATGTGCATCATCTAAAAGGAAAAGACAATGAATTGATGTTGGCGAGGAGGAAACTCTGGGCACTTAAGGACATTCTAATTCCTAAGACCTCTTAAATTTATTGAGAGCTCCCAAAAAACATAACAATGGCTAAGGTAGCTCACAATCTACCATTAATCACATGTTCAAGAAAGATATTAAGGAGGAAGCTTGCTGTAATAACCCAATTAACTATGAATAATTTAACTAATGGTATATTATTTTGTTATGTGAATTCGTACAACGAGATTGAGGCTGGCTCAGTGGTCAGGCTCCAGGCTTTATTTCCTTAGGTTGTGGGTTTGAGACTGGAAAACTAACCTTCCTTGTTTTTTTTTTTTTTTTTCTGAAGCTGCCACGTGTCCCCCTTACAGCGAAATAAATGGATTACCCCTGGCTTCAATTTTTCCCTCTGGCAGTTCACTATGGCAGCTGGACACAGTGAAGAGGAGAGGAGCTGCAGCGTTGAGTCACCCACCGTGACTGTGTTTTAACCTCATCGGAGTTGAGTTGTGTTCCCCTGAACATTGCCAGCTTGTCACCAGCTAAACCCGTCGTCTTTCCGACAAGAAAACGCCATTTTTCGTCGCGAAAAACAGTGAAAAATCGGGAGCTCGGTTGGCCGTCGGTGAGCTAATTTTTCGGCGAGTCTTGGACGGGTTTTGTTCCTTGCTTCTTGGTCGGCAATTTCCACCTGGTTTCGAGCTTGGTTGGCCGCCGGTGGAGTTGCTCTTCCGGTGGGTCCGAGGAGCTCAACACAGTGACAATTTTAGGTGAATTTTGTGAGTTTTAATCAGTTTTTTCTTGAAATTGAGGTTAGGAGTAGCACTTCTGGCACTTATACATTGAATTTGAGCTTTGAAACCATGAATTTTAGTTGGTTTTGAGAAGATTTGTTTACAGGGACCAAAATGGAAATTTTTGAAATTTTGGATTCTTTAGAAAATGGTGAAATGTTGACTTTTAATATGTTTAAATTGATTCTAGATTAACACTTTTAAGTTGGTGGGTATGAAAAACTATGATTTGTCTTGAATTTCATTGGATTGAAGGCTAGGGCATGAAATGAGGGACTAAAATGAAAATCCAAAAAAAAAATATATGGGGCAGAAAATGTAAATTTACCACAAGTTTGAAAAAGTTAGATATGAAGTCAAGGAGAGGGAGTTAGGGTCCTAAATTTGGATAATAAACCGGAAGAAGAATAATTTCTAAGTTCAAGTTGGTGTAGGTGAATCGTAGGAGTGATTTTGGCACTCCAAAAAGGCATTGAATTGCTCGGGACAATTGGCGCCTAGTTGCGCAAATAGCACCCCCAAAAACTCTTATTATACTTGGGTTGTTCTTGCTTCAATTGTTTTTTAAATATAACCAATTTCGTTGTGATTATGCCTCACCCGATTAGGGGTTAGGAGTAAGGGACCTTCTGTATATGTTGAATGATCTTAACTACAGTATTGGACTCGTGATATGTTTAGAGGTGATCACTAAATAGTTATGATTAGAAACACAGATGATTTCCCGCATATTTCTATCTTTGTATGCATGTTTGATTTAAATCCCTATTCGTTGGGAGGACTGATAGATGATAACCTTTGTGAAATATACTCATACTTGTTGGTTAGTTGCCCTCGAGGATTGTGTATCCTCGCCTGTTGATCCTTAGCAGTCCTTCCCCTGAATGATTCTCATAAGTTGTTTGCTTCACTGAGACTGGCAATTCGATGTAGTGTTTTGTAAAAATGGATTACTTAGCTTGAATTGTTGAATCGTAATATTGATTTAAAAATTACTGTGTTTTTATTAAATTTTGAGCACATTTAATTTCTGTTTATTACATATGAATTGTTTACTAATTTGGGGTACTATCTGCTGGAAAAATTTTGGTCTCAGATAGAGAGATAGACGACTTTTCGGAGCCGGCGGAGCACTGACGGGGAGCTTGTGGTGAGCCCGCTTGGTTTGGTGCGAGGCGTACTCATTTGTTTGGATGATATTGATGGCAATCCTTTTTGGGATGTATATATTTAGATTGATAACCATTATTTGTATATTGGGATTATTTTGTGACCACAGCTGAACCCTCCACATATTGTTGTATGTTGTAAATTATTATTGGACTGGGCTGGTGGGAGCATAGCTCCCCTATTTATGTATTGCCTTGCAGGACTTTGTAGAAATTTTGGGACATTCTATTTACTAGAGAGGTGCTGCCGAAATTTTTACAAGTTTCCTCGTTTTGTATTGGAACTCTCACTTTATATTAAGGCAAATGGTATTTATATAGATTAGAACGGCATCATATTGATTGTCCCTCCAGTGTTAGGCTTGCAGGTTCGAGGAATTTCCTCATGGCCTATGCCGGTTCCACTCCAGGGATTTTAGGGTGTGACACTTGCCAACAAGTAGCTTGATTTTTTTTTACACAAATGCCACTCCATTTAATTGTGTAAAAAATTCTAAGTTTATTAAGATGTGTGAGATTATTAGAAAATATGGCCAAGGGTTTAAGCCTCCATCCTATCATGAGATTAGAGAAAAATACTTGAATATGGAAGTTAAGAACACACATGCCATGCTTGAAGAGTTTAAACAAGAATGGAAAAAGATGGGTTGTTCCATTATATCTGATGGATTTTTTGGTCAATAGTCTTAAAAGGACCGTGTTTTTATATTCACTGGACACTTATCATATTTTTAAAACTACTTACAAAGTGTATGAGATGCTTGATGAAGTTGTTGAGAAAGTAGGAAAGGAGAATGTGGTGCAAATAATAATTGACAATGTTGTAAATTACAAGGCAGCTAGACAAAAATTGATGGAGAAAAGAAAACAAGTGTATTAGATACCATATGTAGCCTATTGCATTGATTCGATGTTGGAGGACTTATAAAAGAAAATAGAGTTGCATAAAGAAACCATAAGTAAGGGCAGAAGAATTAGAACTTAGATTTATACAAGATCAATGTTCATCAATATGTTAAGAAAATTCACAAAAGGGAGAGACTTGATTAGGTCAGTTGTAACTCATTTTGCCACAACTTATTTGATATTAGGTTGTCTTAATGAGTATAAAGCGACATTGATAAATCTATTTATTTATGCGGAATGTAAAGATAGTAAATTTTCTGCTATCACAGATGGGAAGGAAGTGGCAAGAAGTGTTATGGATAACAGATTGTGGAAGAATATTATTACTTGCCTCAAAGCTGTTGCTCCTCTCATTAAAGTTCTTGGCTTAGTGGATTCAGATGAAAAACCAGCAATGAGATTCATATATAAAGCAATGGAAAGTGCAAAGGCAAAAATTAAGATGAACTTTAATAATGTTTCAAGGAGGTAAATACAAAAAAAGTAGGATGCTCAATTGCATAGGCCTTTATATGCAGCTGTGTACTACCTCATTCCCGATTTTCACTTCAATATTGACTTCCATGATGATTATATGGTTAAGCAAGGGCTATATGAATGCGTAGCAAGATTAGTTAAAGATAAGGGAGAAAGAGATAAAATTGAGTTCCAATTGGTTGAATTCCATTTCACAAAGGGCATGTTTAGTTGTGGTTCTGCGCAGACATTAAAAACACAATTGGCCCTAGCAAAATGGTTGGAAGCCTATGGAGATGGATGCCCAAAACTTAAAAGATTAGTAATTCGCATTTTTAGCTTATGTTGTAGTTCTTCTAGATGTGAATGTAATTGGAGTACTTTTGAAATGGTAAGTAATTGTAAAATTATAAATTACTTTCATTATTTTTATTTTAATTTTTTGAGGGGTTAGAATACTTATCAAATTGTTTATTTTGTTCAGATTCATACTAAGAAAAGAAATTGCTTGCACCAAAAGAAGATGAATGACTTGACATTTGTGATGTGCAATTTGAAGTTAAAAAATAAGCAAACTACAAGATCTCATGTTTATAATTTTGATGATATTCATTATGATAATTAATAGATAACTAGGGAGATGGGAAATGAAGATAATGTGGAGGTAGATGATGAGGTCCTTGAACATATTCAAGTTAATCCTCTTTCAACGGCAAGAGAAATTGGTGATTTGGTTGTTCAGCTTGATGCTAATATTGGTGGTACTAGTGCTAATGAATAATTTAACAATATAGATTTCAATAATAACTTCCAGGATGAGGAAGAAGATAATAATAATGATGAGAATGAGAATGAGATAGGTGAAGGTTACATAGGAGATGATCAAGATTCTAGAAGTGATTATAGTCATGAGATTGATGATCTTTATTGAATTTATATTGAGAGTTTGTTATGTTAAATGAATGATTATCATGTATTATGTGTTATGGATTATAAACTATGGATGACAGAGTTTATTGAACTTTGTATGTTGATTTGAATTATATGTTATTGATTATGAATTATCTAGTTATAAACTATAGATTACAGAGTTTATTGAACTTTGTATGTTAATTTGGATTATATATTATAGATTATGAACTATGGATTACATAGTTTATTGAACTTTTTATATTATGGATTATAGATTATGAACTATGTATGAAATTTTATGTGATTTTGTGATATGGTTATGTTCAATAGCTTAAATAACAGGTGTAGTTAAACTCTTACAATTCTACGTTACGAGTTCACCCTCATTTTCCTAGTCTACCTAGAATAATAATTTTGACAACATTGGTTCTTAGTCAACTGGTAGTAGCTAGCATTTGACTAGCCTTAAGCCAAGTTAGTTGTCAGTCTCTGCCCCAGTCAATTAGGTTGTTCCAGAGAAGTCCTAATTGATTGTGACTAAGCGACTAGATGTGTCTTTGTGTTATCCTAGTCAGTTGTTGGCTTAGATCTCAGTCCGCTGGAGCTATCTGTGAATCCCAGTCAACTGGCCTTCATCTAATAGTTTATTGGCCATCCCCAATTCAAACATAGTTAGGTGCTAGCCTTGAGATCATTCGACTGAGAACTTTTTGTAAAAGACTATTGACTGGCCACTGACTAGTAATCTACTATAATTTTGAATGAAGAAATAAAGAGATCAATCAACTGGCACAGTATTAGAAAATTTGTCACTTTTCAATGACTAATTTTGTACATTTTTACTTCCATCTTGTCTTTAACGGATCTCTTGGACCTTGTGTTATAATTATAAAACCTATAAACTCTGAAAAGATAAAAGAACATTCCCAAGTGCTTTTTAATAAGTTCTCTTTTTTCAACTTTTTTTTGCATTAGTGTTTCATTGTACTACATACTTTATTTTTTAGAGTTTTTATTATGTATTACTTTCCTTTATGGGAGTGTAATTTCAAGGAGTATGTTCCTTGAGGAAAACAAGTTATACGCTTGGATTAAGGGAGAGTTTTCCCTGGTTTTTGTATTATATCTATTAATATAATAAAAAAATCTCAAGAGGTTGCTTAGAAACTTATGTATGCTTGAGTTTAAGCTAAACCAATATAAATACTTGTGTCTACTTCTCTCCCTTACTCTTTTATATTTGTATTTGAAGTTTTTGAACATGTATCCTATTTTCTATTTGGTTTAAGTTTTTGAAAATCTCATTAAAAGCTTTTATTTTTTTTTAAAAAAAGAAACTTAACACCTACTTTATCCCTTCCTGCGTGCCAAAATTGTATAACATTTTCTTATTAAAAAAACTAATGATTTAGGCTTTTTAAACTTGGGTTGAGCTTTAACATGATTCAAACCTGGTGCATTTTATAAAATAGTCTTTTTTAATTGAGTTTTTTTTTCTAATTCACCCTTATATCCATATTTTTTCAAACCAAATAGATTTTTTAAGTTAGGATTAAGTTTAATAATGAGGAATTATAAGAAGATAAATGTGAAAAGCTCATTAGCTTAATCTAACTCACTTTAATTGTGCAAGTAGATAATTTTGATGGGTTGACTAGTTAAACTAACTTTGACTGAAAAATCATATTATATACCAATTGAATGAAGTGGAATGAAATATAATGCAATTTAACAGTCCACGAACACCTTCTTGGACCAAAAAGCCATTAAAAAAAAGTCTAATGAGCCATAAAAATCATCCTTTTTTTTTTAATATACTGAATTTATAAATAAGAACTATACTTTTGTGATTTATTCATGTGTTTAAAGGTATATTTGAGTGGATAATAAAGGATGTTATAGCAAAAAATGAAAAGTTCAAAATAAGTCGAACTATGCTTTAAAAATTCTTTTAGGATAAATGGAATAGTAAAGGAAAGATCAATTACTCCTCTTTACTATCTAAAACTCAGAATTTTTTAACCTTTTAAATTGTAAGAATTTTGTATGAAATAAAATAATTAAGTGATATGCTGGTATAAGAAATAGTTATATTACTAATATATTTTGTTTAATTAAAAATGTGTTAGAATCACATCTTAATTATAAAAAATAATATTTTAAAAAAAATCTCATAAATCATTTCAATTTATTAATAACTATTTTATTTACTCATTAAATTTTTTAATTTGACTTACCATCATACTTCTAATTATTTCATTTTATTCATCACTCTATATTATTAGTATTTGATAACCTTCTAAATATAATATAATAGTCCAAGAAATCAAAGGGTGACAGTGAGTAAAGATCAAAATGAATAAATAAAACTAATAATAACTAAAGAAATAGGCACATTCATAATAAAAGAATCAATTTCGTAGTCCTTTATTTATTCAAGTTTATACATATTCAACCATTTGAATAGACGTAATCATAACTTAAATAGTTAGCCCAATCCAATGAGTTCAGCTCAAAAACAAAAAAAGCTTAAATGAAAAAAAATCTCAATTAAAAAAGTTTGATTTGTAAAAAAGGTCAGATTCGAGCTTTTTTAATAGTCTGACCTAAGCTCCAAAAACCCAAATAAATACCCTTTTAATAAGTAAAAACTTATTATTTGAAGAAAATTTAGTGTAGCATGACATTTTGATAAAGAAATAAAAACTAATATATTTTATTTAAAGGATTTATGCCAATATAACAACTAATTTATATTTATAATTTCTTCATATATAATCTTACATGTAATAATAATAATTATCTATATTATTTATCTCTAGTCTTAAGTGACAAATTAATTTAACCATGACTCAAAAAAGTTCGTTTGACACCTAACCTAAAAAAATATGAATAAAAGCACGATTAAAATACAAACTTGAACTTTTTTCTAGAGCTTAAATTCAAGCCAAATTGTTAAAAGTCTAGCCTAATGATTAGGTGTACACTTCAACAAACTTTTGTCCAAAAAAAAACCACTTAAACGAATTAGTTTTTAAATATTTTTTTTAATAAATAATGGACACTACAAAAGAATTGTGACCTAACCATGGTTTTTTTGTGGTTTGGACACGATTAAAATGTGGTTAGGAGTTAGGACCATTAACTACAGTTGTCTAAACTGTGGTAGAACTAACCATAGAAAAGGAACTATCATGTTTACTTTCAACCGTGGAGAGGATAGTGGTTAGGCTATGGCCCATGGTTAGGTCATACAATAACTATTGTGAGATCATAATTATTTCTAGTGGCATTATTAACCGTTGCTAGTAGATTCTTTTTAAATCATACCAAATACTTATTACATAGTTTTCTTTGTCATAAGAACTTGTAAATCCATAAAAAAAATAGCTCCAAATAACTAAGATTTAACTAATTAACAATATTTCATTTCAACAAGAAACTAGTTGTCTGTCCATGACAGCGTCTAACTAACATAATACCATTACGTACATATAGAAATATCCAAATACATACTAACATAATTAGAGTTCACTTAACCTACTTATCAAAGACATTTGATTCATGCAGAGAATGAGTTGCATCCTTTGATGGGACATGCCCACTATTATGATCTTTAGTACCTGAATTTCAAATAAAGAGTACTGAGTAATGATATAACAAAGACTAAGATAAATGAAAATAAAATTGAACTAGAGAAAATGCTAAAAATTACTCTTGACCAGCTCGGATTGCACTTGACCATGGAAACTCTAAAGGAGGAAAGCCATCCTTGGTTCCAATTGTTATGTCCAAGCATCTCTTTCTGCATCCTTGACATCTCTTTCTGCTATCTCAGCATTTTTTCTGCTATTTTTTGCTTAAGCATTGTCAACTCATTTAATAGCTTATTATAAGAAGGATTAGAAGATGAACTTCCATATCCACTTTGATAGTGTCCAAATACTTCAGTTGGGCAAACACCCAAGCTAAATTCACTCATTTATAGTGCTTTTGTGTTCCCAAGCCCGAGCTAATATATCATCGATTGAAATTTGTTGTGACGAAATGTCTTATTGCTCAATTTTAGCAATTTTGTCCTACAAATTTAAACGAGAAGAAACAAATCAACTAAAAAATATATCATTTCAATAGTAGCCTTAGTTAATACCTTAGTACCACATATTTCAAACACTCATACTAACAACTCTTGCCTCCTCATTCACATACAATCCATCAGAATGTTTATTGACTGCATTCCATGATTGTCCTCTTGTAATAGGCCTCCTACACTCTGCTTTCTACAAATTTAAAGAGACATGTAAAGCATCTCAAATTACGATCTAAGTTATGTAGCGTTACTCATCAAAATGAACTTCTTATCTTTGCCTTCTTTCGTGCAAGGCTTTTAGATCCACTGATGTGTGACATTGTCAATATCTTTCAATTTTAATAATTCTTTGCAGTAATTTCTTGGTGATCGAATAGAACATATTAGTATAATCAGCTAAGATCTATGTAACTTTAAAAAAAGTATGTTATTACCTAAGTCCTATAAGAAAGTCTATAATCTATTAAAATTGTCCACTGATCCTTGTCTATATTCTCTGGGACATCTTAAAGTAATTCTTTTTGAATGTGAGTTCTATCATTCTTATATAAGTCACATCATGCGCTCTTCCATTTACTTCTAATAGATTGTAATACCTATCTCTTGTGGACATCATCATTGAACACAAACTTAGTTTGCACGATAAAATATAATGGTTAGGGGATAGTACCAAACAATGATGCAAAAACAAAGAATGTGGCTTTATTTATATGGTATCTTTATACATATGATTTTTGTACTTAGAAGGTAGAAGCCTCCAATCCTTATAGTTGATTGGAAATGTGCTAAAATCCTTGACAATAGTGCCCAAGAAAACACATAACAGCCCACTTCCATCTCCAACCGCTTGCTGAGTATCATTGAACGAGACTATAATCCTGTGCCCACTTGAAAGGGACCATGCATCTTGCACACTTAATGATTGAGTACGAGCTTCTCCTTTATCATCTATTGATAAAAAAAATAGTAAGGCTTCAAAATTACATAACTTTGCACACCGTTGCAAAAATAGACATTTGCATACTAATAACATTAAAGATCTAAAATCATCTCCAATGTGAAATAATTTCACCAAAAAGGACAATTTTGAGAACTTTTTGCACCTGTCATATAAAATTTTTCATATATTATTAAACAAGTCTTAAAATTCTTGCACACTACTATTTAATGTCTCGTTTAATGTGAAAACTAGACAATCCGCTTCATTTATAACTTCATTATTATTATGAACCTCAAATGCGTTACGAACCATATTGTGTATAAAGTTGTCCTTACCAATCAATTCATCTCTTACTTATGGCCTTACTTGAAGTTCTATCTCATGAAGTGCCTCATTAGTTCTTTCTCCATGTCTAACCCAAAAAGTGTATCATTGGGAAAAAAGTTTAATAATTAAATGGTAACACACAACTTTCCTAACTTGCTATTTCTTAAACCTACACTTAGACCATGGACATATTATCTTACCCTGACACTTTTATTTGCAAATACAAAGTCTAAGAATCCATTCAATCCTCTAAATATTCAGGGATATTTTGATGCCTAACAATTCAAGACTTATTCATTTCCTAAAACAAAAGAAAGAATAATAAAATAAGAAACATTGAGTCAAAGAGCAAATTTGTATAATTTTTCTATTTAGGATAAAAAGAGGATAAATCATTAATAATAAAGTTTTGTTTAGATGTTTAACAACTTCAAACTCAATCATATGAATCATTGTACCAATTATGATTTTGAAGCCCATAATTAAGTTCATAAATATAAATTTCCCAACAATGATATTGATAGCTACACACACATGTAACAAATGGTTAATTTCAACCAAATATATTCAATTCATTTAAATTTATGTCAATCCCACTCATATAAATGCAATTAACTTAACCTAAACAAAAATAACTATAATAATGTTCAAAGGACAATATTAATATAAAAACATTGAACCAAACCAAATGAACAATAGAAAAACAAGATGATAAAAATTCTTACTAAACCGATATTTACATATGTTCATGAGGAAAAAAATTGCAAAATAACTAAGCATAAAAAAAAAAAAAAATGAAGGATGCTCTACATGCCATTCAAATTCCATATCTCATTCACAATTACAAGAAGTAATATATGCCAATGTACTATTCTATATTTCTTTCAATTTAAAAAATGAAAAAAAAAACCAAAAAAATCCAAAACAAATAATAAACCAGTAAATAAATGAAAATCCAAAGCACCAATGTAAAAAAAAATCGAGAATAATAAATACCACACAAATTCTCCATTTCTATCTACTCTAAAAACCAAAAAATATAGTATAATAAAAAGTTAGTAAAAAAAAAAAAAAAAGAAGACTCACAATGTAAAAGGAATACTCAAAAATATTGAAATAAGATCAAGGGAGCTTCACAACCAAAAAAAAGCCCAAAAAGAAAATTATCCAAGTATCTAAAAGAAATAAAATAGTAAATTAGAGGAAGAATAACTAACTTGAAGAGCCAAAATAGAGAAAAAAATGACTTGCTGCATGTTGCCGGTGTTTACTCTAACCACCGACGTTGCTGCACGTCATCGGTGTTAATACGCTACTCACTGGTGGCTAGGACAAAGGAAGGAGGCAAGGAGCAGCTACTGCAAATGGGAGAAAGTGAAAATGTATAAGGTAAAAAGATGGGTTTGGGCTAGGGTAAAAAAATAGAGCCTAACAACGGCTAGGCCCCAATCATTACTTGGCCTATTTAACTATGCCAAGCAACAATTTACAAAAACCGTGGCTTTTCAAAAAAAAAAAATTCATTGGTCTAACTACAATTACTTTGGAATTGTGGTTAGACTATGTATTTAAGAATAGTAATAAAAAAAAAGAGCCCAAAGATATAGCCCAGCCATCCTCTACAAAAAAACATTGTCTAACTACAATTTTCACAAAACCATGGTTAAGCCCATAATTAAAAAAAAAAAAAAAAAGCTAAGCCTATGCACAGTTTCTCCGAAATGTGGTTAGGCCCATTTTGGTTAGAATAAAAGAACGAGGTTTAACCACGATTTTGCACAACCCTAGTTAGGCCTTGGAAAAAATTTACTTTTAACTATAGCCTGACCATGGTTCACCAACTGTGGTTAAGCCATAGTTATTTTTTAAAGCAAATCCAATTGCTGGGCATGCTTAGAAGGTGGTCTAGCAATGGTTTTTGACAAACTGTGGCTGGGCTTTTTATTTTTTATTTATTTTAATTTCTTCACTTGGATTAACCACAGTTTAAGGTGTAATGTGCTTAATCCTTTTAGTCTAACCACGATTTGGTTAAACTGTAGTTAAACCACATGTTCTAACCACGCTTCCCCAAACCATGGTTAGATCTTGGTTTAACCATGGTTTATTAAACCATGGTTAAACCACTGTAGTTAGGACACGTCTTTTCTGTAGTGGGAATTAAAGGCTTTAATTTAAAGCCTTTAATAAATACTCCAATCTTTGACACTAGATCACACTTAACAAGTTTGACATAAACACATTAAACTTATCTGATATAGTTGTATAGTTGAATAACAATGAAAACATACTAATATATTTTAATGATAAAAATAAATAATATATGATTATGCGAAATCTAGATCTAAATGAAACAACTCTTATTAAAAATTTTAATTACAATTTTAATACATCAACTTTTAAGAGTGACAAAATAATTCTTAAATTAACAATTTATTATAAGTAAAATAGATTTCCTTTAATATGAAGCTCTATTGATTAATGAGAAGGCTCCGTCAAATAAACTCTTAATTCCTCATATGATGACTTTTTACCCTTTTCATATATATATATATATATATATATATATATATATAATTCTTTAAAGTATGTAAATTCTTCGTAGTTAAAGAAAAAAATAATGAAGTCATTAATTTGCATAATTTTTTTTTGTAGCCAACGAAAAATTTAATGAAGTAATTAATTAATTAATAAATTAATCATACCTTAAATCAAGAATTTTTCAAATTTTAAGAATTTTTTGAGTAAATGAGAAAATTAATGAATTATTTTTCAAAGTAAAGCCGTCAAAACGGGTTTAGCCCACCGAGTCGAGCCCGTGTAACCCAGCTAAGAGGTAGGTTGGGTTGAAAGGTTTCTTTGAGAACTTGTTTAGTATACTTTTATTAACTTGACCCATTTAACCCGTGAGTTAAACGAGCTAGCTCGCGGGTTAAACAGGTTGCCTATTTTTTTAAAAAAAAATTTTCTACTCACTTAGTCCAACGTCCTAGTCCACTGCACTATCTTATTTAAAAAAATTAACCCTAATGTATGTGTTGTGTTATCTCTATTATTCTGTAATTTGCCATATTTGAATATTCTGCTCATAATCATATTCTTATTATTAATGAATCATTGAATTATTGGATTACTCTTCTTGTTTTAATACATTAAAACTTACTTTTTATTTAGTTATTTTTTTGGTTTATTTATACTGATATAGAAATTAATTGATTAAGCAAAACATATACTTAAAGAAAGCCACATTTAAATTTTTATAATTTTTTGTTTTATTTTTATTTTTTTAATTTTTTGGTGGATTAAACGGGTCCACTCGCTTAACCCACCAAGTGGGGTGGGTTGAAATTTTCAACCCACCACTTTATAGTGAGTTAAATGTGCTAATTCGTTTAATCCATTAATTCGGGTGGGTCAGCTTGAGTGGACTAGGTTGATCCATTTTGACAACTCTACTTCAAAGTTTGAGAATTATTTGAAGTGAATGAGAACAATAAATAAATAATTAATTACTTCTTAAATCGATAATTCTTTAAAGTTCAGACTTTTTTAAAAAGTCAACAAGAAAACTAATGAATGAATTAATTAACTGTCTTCTTATTTTTCTAATAAGGGATTATAAATATAATTTAACATAGTCTAAAATTAAAATAAGAGAAAACAATATATAAATGAATTATTTATGATGTTGCTCACTTAATGAGCCTATTGTCATCAGTTCTCTCTCATTCATCTCATATAACTAATTTTATTGACTTTCTCTAATTTATTATGTTTTCTTTATACCACAATATATTACTAAATGCAATTTATTATTGATACTTACAAATATTGTTAATTTAAAATTTATTAACATATAATAAAACAAACTAATTTTTTCTAAATCTTGTGCAATGTAAGGGTAAATAAACTAGTTGATTATAAGTTTAATACATTAACTTTAATGCACCATGATATCTAATATTTTGTTAGGTTGTCAATTTTGCATGTTTTTAACCTTGTTTTAATATTAATTTTAGTGTTTTAGTAAAGAAATTAGGCCATAAATGATTGTTTTGGTTAGTTTCAGATCATGAGAATGATTTTGTTGGATTTAGAGTTGAGACAAGGCATGCGTATATGTTATATTGCAAAATAGCTAAAAACAAGAAAGAAAGTCGCATACACGACCTAAGTTATTGATTTTAAATAGAAAGGTTGACTGCGTACCATTTTTGCTCACATTCTCTCATATGGATGTAACAATACAATGGAAATGGGCAAAAGGAACATCTCGGGGTTATTTTGAGTGATTTTTACATTTTTTTTAAGGGAAAATATCTAGAAGTTAGTTAAAGATGAATGATTTTGTATTTTAGGTTAGATTATAGGACATCCCTTTCTCTCTTTAGGTCTTCTTCTTCCTTTTCTATCTATATTGGTTTTGAAACTCGTTTTATAGCTCTATAATACTTATCTTTGACGTGGATTGTGGATGCTTTCAGTTATGAGTAACTAATTTTGTTTATTTAACAAGGGATTGTTGTTATGGTTCCTTTAGATGTTGTGAGATATTTTTGAATCCTTTTTTTGGTCTTTATGCATTTTTTTTTTATGTTTGTATTGTCTTCGAGTGGATGAATGATTGACCTATTTATTTTGCCCCTAGATAATTATCTTTTATTTGGTTTGATTAAATTTGTAATTGTTTACTTAAACCAAAAGTTATTGGAAATTAGTAAAAGGGATTATTGATGTGTTTTCTTTTATATTGATAGGGTGTGAAAGATACTTTGTTAAACTTGTTTAATGTTTTAACCAATTAGAAAAGGTAATTTCTTAATCTTAATGCAATTAGCTAATTAAATTCTAAGTGGTCACTTGAAATTGTTAGCTAATTAGGAGCTAGTTCAAGATCTCTTATTAATTGAGATACCTAAAGTTTATTAGGTTACTAGAGTTTATTAGTAGTCATAGCCATTTATCAAAAAATAATTATTTTAATCAATGATCAACTTAGAAGGATAAAAACTTTACATTAGATGCCTATTTCTTGATTAAATTTTTTCAAGTTGACATTTTTTTTTTCATATTTGAAATACTTTCTTTTGAGTTATTTGTTTAATTTTGTTGATTTAATTGTTGCTTTTATTACATTTTATTTTATTAAAGACCCATATTACTTTCTTATTTGACGCTTTATTTTTTGGTCGATGTTAAGTACTATAATTGCCTTATTATAATTATTTCGAGTATGTTATTTTTAGTTTGGTAGATAGGACACTTATCAGATTTTTCAACAAACTAAAAATCTAAAAAATGACTTATTGAATGTTAAAGAATTCATAACACTGTATTTTTGTATTTTTTGTCATTGATTACTTCAAGTTATGCTACGAGAGAAGAGCCAAATCTCAAATTCTCTAAATGGTAAGCTTAATCAAGCCAAAATCTCGGAAATTTATTAACAATCCAATTTTCAAATTCAACTCTACGCACTGGACATTATTTTTTACTCAATACACTAACAATGTTCAACCCCTCCTCTCTTTGCGCACGTCTTAATTTTGGGTACAATCTTGCATTCCTTCAAATTTTCAATAGAAACGTTAAATCGAAGTAGTGGTAAGAAAGAAAGAAAAAGCAAAGGAAAATAGGTACAAGGAAGGTTGCTAATGTGAAATTATAGGGTCACTTGATTGTTATAATTAATACAATGGTAATGAAAATGAGAATGAGAATGAGAGTGAAATTGAGAGTAGGAATAGAAATATTAAAATGTTATTTAGTTGGGAAGTAATAAGAATGGATATGTCTTCCTTTACTTCGTTTAATTAATAGATTATACATGGGAATTAGTTAAGTATTGTGCATATTTTATCATATTATCCCTTATAAAGAAAACAAACATCTCTTCGAATTATTAATTAATAATACAATTATATACTAATGTATATTTAATTAATAAATAATAATAATAATAATAATAATAATAATAATAAATTAAAAATAATAATTTAATAATAAATAATAAATTAGGGTTTTGATGTATCATAGGGGTATTTTTGTTTGAAAATTATTACAAGTGGAGACATTTTTGTTAAGTATATTTTCATTTCTAGGATACTAATCTCATTTTATAACTTTAGCTATCGAGAGAACTCTCCTTTATATGAGGGAGAATAAGTTCTCTAAAGAATGAAAATGATGACCCAATGTGTCAAATAAGATTGAGAGATTACATTTTTACTTGTTTTTTTTTTTTTAAGAATATGAGGGTTTGTTAAATTGAATATATTAACAAGAAAGTTAATATACTAAAATATAAGTAGCTTTAGGTCGGAGAGGCAAATTATTTTTTCTTTGAAGAACATGTGTAGTAAGTCATTTAGTTTAATTATTTTTTATCAACCAAATTTATTTAAGAATTTGTATAAAAGAAATAGAGATCTTTATGGGAACATTCGATGCCTATTGGCCATTGGGTTAAATGTATTATGGTGAGGTTTGCCATTAGCAGTGAGGGCGGCACTTTTCCCTTAATTTTTTTAAATATGATGTATATATATCAAATTATAACTTTATGCTTTCACATATTTGGTATTTGTTAATTCATTGAAATTATATAGATATTTTATGTGATTGAGTTATGTTATTTTTTAATTATTTGACATTTTAATTTAAACCCTTAGATGCACACATAATATATATATATATATATATATAATTTTATATGATATACTTTTGTAAATAATAGTTTTATAATAATTGAGTAAAATATAATTAAATTCAAATGTTAATATATTATTTTAGTTAGACCTTGAATAATTGTCACAAAAAATTGCTGTAAAATTCTTGAAATGTTATTGGATAAAATAATATTTATAATGCTATATAAATATACATTTTTTACAATTTGATAGTTATAAATTTTCATACTTTAGTAGATGAGCTATTTTGCTTTAAAATATTATTTTGAATTACTATTATATGATGTTGTTAAATAATATTATTTTTTTTAAATATATCTTTGTTATACATTACATGAGTAGTGGGTTAATAAAATCTTTTTCATAGAATTTAGGTAATGAAGTTTATATTAATATGGAGAATAATACTCATTTAAATTCAAACTTATTTTTAAATTTAAAAAAGATAAAATAAAAATATTGCTAATGATTTAATCTCATTTAGTTTAATTAAAAAATGTAAATAAAAATTATTTAAAAATATAATATTAAAATATTTTTAAAATAATTAAAAGATTTTGCACTCTCACAGACTCTAGCTTTTGGCTCCATTACTGGGTTAGGTGGTGGTCACCAAGCTTGCCAGTCTTGAGGAATAATTAATTTAAATCTTTTACATTTCAAAAAATAGTATACAGATGGTAATTTTCAATATTTGATGTTTTTATGGAAGATTTGATTTTAATGGAAGAAAAAAATTAACTCTTAGAATAGTCTTCAAAAGAATTCAACCACTTTCCATTTACCTGCTGCGTTGACCGGCATAAACTGTGCATGCACACAATATTTGATACCATCCGTGACTAAACTTGCTTAATAATAATCCCAAGAGTAATCTTGTTCTTTATTCTCTCGATTAACAGCTTCTAGTCTCCCTTTCAAGTTGTCTTCCTTTCATTCCAGTCAAAAACAGAATCTTTTTTCGAACCTTAAATACAAAAAAGCAAAAATTTTTGTCATTAGTTACAAAGCAAATAGATTAAGTCAGTTGTCTATTAACCAAACACAATTATATTAGTCTAGAAGAGTAAGAGTTTTGCACTTTTGTTAAACAATAACAGTGTCTCAGTCTAATTTATATCTTGTCATTTGTTTTTTCTTATTTTTAACTTTTGAGCCCGAGTACTTTCTTTCAAGAACCAAAAATTAGAACCAACTTGAGAGCCGATGCTTAATCTATTAGCTGTGTCAAAAGAAGCCATTTGCTGGCCGAGTTGAACGACTGTGTGTTGTGATGACACCTAGCAGGTTACCACAACTAATATGGGCTTGGTGTTCTGCCACAAACGACAGTAATGCTTATGGGTTGGGTTCGGTTGACTTGTACACGATTTTGGTCATCGACTTACTATTCTACATTGATTTTGGTTGTGAGGACTTGACCCATGAAGGTGGGGATGGGACCCATCGAAGCAGTCTTCCCCTTCGGCTACGGGTTTTGCTTTGCAAGGTGCGAACTCCAGTCTTTGGGATTGATTGGTCCAGCTGCTTGCCTTCGTCAATATTCCCCAGAAGAAAAAAAAAAAAACCCGCCCTTTGCTTTCTTTGCCTTCGTCTCTTCCTCTAACCTCTTCTCCTTCCTCTATCGTAGATTTCAAGGAACGAGAATACCACCAACCTTGTTTGTTTTCTCGAAACGTTTCTGTCTATGGTCTCTTTTAGATCGGTTCTGCTCCAACCAAAGACCAAAGAGTAGTCTTTGCCTCTTGTTTTGTGAAATTTTTCCAAGTTTTAAAATTAGCGAAATTAAGATCTGGCAATGGCCAGAGGTAGCAGATCATTGACCCACAAATGGAGGTACTGCCACCCCTTGTATTACCTCAAGAGACCAAAGCGTTTAGCTTTGCTCCTCATCGTCTTTGTTTGTGCCACTTTGGTTGTCTGGGATCGTCAAACTCTAGTCAGAGAATACGAGGTACTACTTAGCTTCCTTTTTTTATTCCGCCTGACCTGCTTAGTTCTGTTGTCTGCAGTTTAAGAAAGCGCATAAGAAGTCTCAATTCTCAATATGCGATGCTCTTTGCTAGTTGTCGACAACCTGAAACTAATTAAACTAGATCAGTTTTTGGTTAATTGCCCCGCAACACAAGATTGAAAAGTTCGTTATGGATCGTTTCAGCTTTCAAGCTTATGCTTATTCAGTTACCTCATAAAGCTCTTAATTACTGTTTAATTATGGGATTTGATTCTTTGTCTCTCGAGTTTTGACGTTGATGATTTTGCCGCCAGTTTTATGGGAATTAAGTATTGCATTTGAAGATCGTAATCTTTTCAATCATCCTGGGTGTTTATTTGTTTAATAAAATTGACCGCAAGTCATATGTCCAATTGCTGTCGGGCAGTGGAGGCATGGCGGCTGACATTGCTTATTGATCTGTTACTAGGTCATATTGCAGAATACTATATGGAAAGTTTCAATTTTTAAAATTGAAGTGGTAGCGGTGTAGCGCAAGTTAGGCTTCAGGATGAAAATAATGTTTCTCTTATTTCTACAATATATAGCACTGACGAAGAGCTCTGTTTACGCTAGTATTTTCTTCTCTTTCAAAATTTGCGTTCCATTTTCACCCTTTCACGCATTTTCGAGTGTAGAATTATGAAGATTTGACTTCTGAAACCATAAGTAATCAACTCATTCATGTTATATGTCTTTCCATTAGTTTTAAACGTTGCTGATTGGTTCTTCATGTCACTGGAATTAAGAAAAAAGCTATCCTGAAGGTACTAAGGCATTGCACTAGAAAATCTAAGCAGCTATCTGGTAGAGTTTGAACAAATGACCATTGAAAATGGATTTGCAAACGGTTCATTTAATGAATAATCAACACTAAGAACATCTCTGATCTTAAGCAATTTCAGGTTTCCATGTAAAGTGTCAAGAGGAAAAATTGTGGATGGAAGATGTTTAATTAATTTTTAGTGATCTGTATCTTTCAAAGATGTTTTAAGAATCTTGCAACGGAATACTACAGTGGTACTCTCCACAGTTTGATGGTTACATAAAACCTCTTCTTTTCTTGCATTTAGTTTAACCAGCTAGGATTAAAAATTAAGGTAGATGGATAGAGAGGTTTTAGTCTTTTCACTTTTAAAGTATAAACAATGAAATTAATAAAGGAAGTGGAGTCTTCTAACTAATTTTTCTGGTAGTCTTTGAAGCTGTGAGGCACAAACACTTAGAAATGTAGGTGTGCTTGTATATGACAAGTATTTGATACTCAGTATCTGTCAAGATGTGACAATTGAAATTGCAATATGACACTTCAGTGTTTGTGCCTCTGCTTTTTAGGTTTGAATTGTGTTGTATTAAGGTACGTGAGCATAGCAATATGAGGTTTTGCTGGTTTTATGACTTGTTGTTGTGTGAGTTTGTTGAGCAAGTGATGCTAATGAAGTTAAAATGTCAATTAAATGTTAAATTTTTCTTCTTTTCTTTTCGCTGTAACTTTCTTTGTTAGTGTTTTTAGGTAAGTATTATTGGCATTAGATTAACTTTAATTTATTGCCAATATATAATTCTTCTGTGAAATCCAGGTTGAAGTTAGCAAGTTACAGGAGGAAGTAGCACATTTGCAGAATCTGGTATGAGAAATGCTTAATCTTTTCTTCTTTTTTTTTTTTTTTTTGGGATAAAAGATTAATAACCTTATGCACTGGTCTTTATTTACTCTCCTTCATATTGCTCAGATATTTAGTTCCTTCTATTTTGCAAACAACAAACAAGGGCAACTAAAAAGGCCTTAATATTAAAACGCATTTCCTATTTGAATCCATCATAAAACTGATTATAATCCTCCACTGTGAATTCTCTTGCACATTTAATCTCTCATAATGCTATATTTTCACCTCTTACTCTTACTTAGTGACATCTTTTCTTGTGGCTGATTTTGTGCACAGGCTTCCTTATTCAATTAGATGAAAATAATTTAATCTTGTGATTTCTTTCTTCTTTTTTCTTTGACTTAATTTTCTCTATGAGGGCTTAGCACTTAGACTTATTTCAGATGGAAGAGTTAAATAGTGCCCAAGCTGGTAAAGTCAAGAAGATTGATTTCAGGGGAAAAAATATTTTGTCAGATAAAGAGGCCCAGGATGATCCCATTGACATTCAGAGAAGGGAAAAAGTAAAAGAAGCTATGCTTCATGCTTGGAGATCATATGAAGCATATGCATGGGGCCAAGATGAACTTCAGGTGTGGTGAATCCCTTTATGTGCAATCAAAATTGGTAGTTTTCTCTTATGGGCTTCTTGTGCCTCATCCAAATTTTCAGTGGCAAAGCTTATAACTTCAGCTTCTTTCCTTGGGAGTAAAGCTGATGAAGTCTTTCCAGAATTGGATATGATTCACTAATGGTTTTGCTTTAATATAAATGTTAATTAGCCCATTAGTTGATAGATGACCTTGTGAATTTGCTAGCATACCACCATTCAATAGAATAATGAGGTTTTATTGTGGTGATGCAAACATATTCTTTGACTAAATGTATGGTCTTAAAATACTACGTGATGGTTCTTTTTTTTTTTTTTTTTTTTTTTAATTTAAATCTTTTATATTACATTTTTCATGATTAAAGGTTATTTTCTTGGTTCTACCAGCCCCAGTCAAAGAATGGTGTCGATAGCTTTGGTGGTCTTGGAGCAACTTTAGTAGATTCTCTTGACACATTATATATTATGGGTCTCAATGAGCAATTTCAGAAAGCAAGAGAGTGAGTGTACTTTTGATTCTGTAGCTCAGGGTTGTTATTATTGTTATTTGCATCAATTAAATCTGTTTTTTCTCTTTGAATCTATAGTGTGTGGTGGTTAGTTTCATAAGTTATATTTTGGTAAATGTGCTTACTTGATGACAAAGTAGAAATGACTTTACATTTTATTTTCTATTTTTTTCGATATTATAGATTAAAAATTAATTTTTGAACTCTCATGGCAGTACCATTCATGTGTTTAATTCCAAATGTTGATTGTTGACATATTTTTTTGGTCCTTTTCTTATTTCTTTGATGCTTTTAATTCTTCTGATTGTTTACATCTAAGTAGGTAGCTGTTTTTTCCTTTTACAATGGCTTGTTATATGCATCTGTTTAATGCTTGACCGTGATACTCTTGGTTTTTCTTTCCTGTACTCCTTATATTAAGACATTATTTTTGGCAGATGGGTTGCAAACTCTTTGGATTTTAACAAGGATTATGAAGCAAGCGTTTTTGAGACAACTATAAGGTTGCTTTATAAGGTTTACATTGCAGTTGATGTTCCTTCACTGTTAACAATTTGTTTTTTATGAGCTTTATATGTTGGTAGATTTGTTTTCTGATCTTTCTTTTGGTCTATTTCCACCAAAATCCAGAGTTGTAGGTGGACTCCTCAGTGCTTATGATCTTTCAGGGGACAAGATTTTCCTTGATAAGGCTAAAGAAATTGCAGACAGATTGCTGCCCGCATGGAATACACCTACAGGAATTCCTTATAACATCATCAACTTGGCACATGGACATGCACACAATCCTAGTTGGACTGGGGTAAGTTTTATTGTTCTTTATGTGCAGTTCACAATTACTGAACATTTGGGCATTCTGGTAAGAATTCCATAGTTTGCTTGATGAAACTGGATCTGCTATTGATTCTGCTAGATTTGTTTTTGAGGCATGAATATTGTGACTAGTTCAGACTGCTGAGTTCTCGGACACTTGTAGTACTAGATCAGTGCTTTCTATGTCTGTTGGTTTCTGGATTAATTGATTTTTCACTTGTGGCATTAGTTTCTGATCTGATTGTGGCTGTATTGGCGAGATTTTCTCAGTATATCTAATTCTTTATTCCTTTCTTGTTCCAAGGGTGAGAGTATTTTGGCTGATTCCGGCACTGAACAACTAGAATTCATTGTTCTTTCCCAAAGGACTGGTGACCCAAAATATCAGCAGAAGGTTTTTGTTCTACCATTCTACAATTTTTTTTTATTATTATGCTCTGTGGGGAGGCCTGTTGCTGGTTTGTTGGTTGATATTGTTTATATGAGGATGAAAGATTTTTAATTCCTGTTGCGCTTTAATAGTTTGAAGTATTTTTTTTATTAGAGTTAGGCAGTTTATAGTTATGCTGCTAGCCTTCTTTGTATTAGTTTGGGGTCTGAATGGTATTTTAAACAATTAGCTAAGGTGCCAGTGTTACAAATGAACTGTTCCTGTTATTTGTTAACTAATTTTGGAGGCTATTTTTCTACCAATGTATTGATTGGATTATCCTCGTGCTCTTTTAGGTGGAGAATGTTATAACACAGCTTAATAAAACATTTCCTGATGATGGATTGCTTCCTATCTACATTGATCCGCGGAGTGGAGCAACAGCCTACTCTCCCATTACTTTTGGAGCCATGGGTGACAGGTATTGACATAGAATTTAGATAGGTTTACTTTCTAAAGTTCTATATATTTTGAGAACTTCTTTTACATGATATAAGTGCAGTAAAGATTCTGCATTCTTTTTAGTACGGTCTGCATTCTAGAATTCTGTCATCTTACTATGTATTTGTTAATTTGGTATGGATTGTGATTGACACAATTATCTTGCAGCTTTTATGAATACTTGCTCAAAGTCTGGATACTGGGCAATAAAACTCCAGCTGTGAAACTTTATAGGTAGGAATATTTTATACACATTATCACCTTGTCTGCATCACATGCTCAATTATTTGTTGAGGAGTTCAAACTGGAATCCACTTATTGCTTGAATGGTAGCAGAGGTGGAATTCCCCTTTGTTGGAGTGGTGGAAAATTGTTTATGTATTGTCAATACCCTCTGGTATAATTTTCTTTCTAAATTGAGTTTGAATGAGGAGCAAATCAGTTAGGAGTCTGTTGTAATTTAATCGTTTCATTTCTTTTTGGAATATTGAAAACAGAGATATGTGGGAGAAATCAATGAAAGGTCTTTTAAGTTTGATTAGGAGATCAACACCATCATCTTTTGCTTATATATGTGAGAAGAATGGAGAATCTCTCACAGACAAGGTATTTATTATTGTGCTTCAATACCATTATTGTTACGTTTGTTGTTTACATGTGATGATTTGAGTATTGTTACAATTTTTTGTTCAACTGAGTATATGCAGATGGATGAACTAGCATGCTTTGCTCCTGGAATGATTGCTTTAGGGTCATCTGGTTATGGTCCTGATGATTCCAAGAAGTTTTTGTCACTTGCAGAAGAGGTATAGTTTGGTTGCTGCTTATACAAATAGTAATGTGCTTGTTCTGTTGTCTGACTTGTTTTGGCCTTGACCTAAAATCTACTTGCCCAGTTGCCCAGTTAATGAGATAATAGTTATAACTTCCATTAGTCTGGTTTAGAAATTGCTGGCTTGCTTTAAATTGTGATGTTAGTAATTTTACTTATCTAGCGCTCTCTGGCGCCTTAATGTGAAGTTCTATAATATATCATAATCAATAGAGGGGTGGTTGTTGGCTTGTTAAAATTTATGTTTGTCTTGTACTGTGATTAAGAATAAATCTCCTAAATGAATAGAGTGGTGATTCTGTTGATTATTCTACAAGACAGCCTACAAGGGATTGAACTGCATATTTCTACTCCATTGTGGATAGATATTTGCTTAGTGATTAATCATACAAGGTCAGATAACTGTACAACAGCTGAGTTTTTAAATGATTATGTACGCGTTCCTTTGCAGCTTGCTTGGACATGCTATAACTTCTACCAATCTACCCCGACAAAATTGGCTGGAGAGAACTATTTTTTTCATCCAGGGCAGGTTAGTTGTTAGTTCACTTGTTATTTGCAATTTGAATTTTCTTCTGCTTATTAGACAACTCTGTTTCTGGATTATACAGGACATGAGTGTGGGTACGTCATGGAATATTCTGAGACCAGAGACAGTTGAGTCGCTCTTCTATTTGTGGCGCCTAACTGGCAACAAGACGTTCCAAGAATGGGGTTGGAATATATTTCAAGCTTTTGAGAAAAACTCCCGCATAGAGTCAGGATATGTTGGACTGAAGGATGTAAGCACACAACTTAACAATAATGTGTTTGTGTTTGCATAATGCAACTATTCTGCATATTCATATTCTAACACTAACTGTTCTCAGGTTAATTCTGGAATCAAGGACAATAAGATGCAAACCTTCTTTCTAGCAGAGACTTTGAAATATCTCTATCTTCTTTTTTCACCCTCTTCTGTTATCCCATTAGATGAATGGGTATTCAACACGGAAGCACACCCTCTGAGGATTACAACTCGACATGAAGGAGCTGATGTGGAGAACTTGAATGGGAAACAAAAACCAATTATGAGAATAGGTGGCAGGAAGGAAGGTCGGTCACGTTAGAGCTCCATTCTTGATTACTATTGCTGGTTGAAGTTGAACCCGCACTTTGTTCCATTATAGAGCTTGCATGACGTCAGCATTCCCCTTGGCTGATTTGTGGACATAGCAAAACTTCGTATTTCTGGTAAGTCATTGTATTTTAATACTAAGTCGGGGGGTTCTTTCTGCTGGAGATGGTATGTGACACAGAAAACAGGTCTTCTTGGTAGTTCTTACAAAATAGGTTTATTCACAACGACTTGAACTTCTGTTGATGGATGGCATTTCTAAAATTTATGGGTAAAAGCTTGGGATTGGGCCCTTTTGTTATTAAATATTATTTTTGTTGAAATCAAATTCTGTACGTTAGTGATAAGATGTTTGTACTTGAAGCATATATCCTGCGAATTCAATAGAAGAAAGTTTCTGCTTATTTGCTTTCCTGTATGGCTTGGTAATGGATGTTACTCTTATAAGGAATGTTACGGTGTGCTGTTCGTGCTTCATACAAAATTTTCACTAGATAATGTCTTCCTGAGTTTCTTATCTTGAATGCTTGCTGGCAAGAGTGATTTCTAATTGTGTTTGCAAACATTGTTTTTCATATTTTTCTTTCGGCTTTCCTTCCAGCCGAAAGAAAAATATGGTGAATTCAAGAAAGCTTATATTTGTTTTTTGCCAATTTTCTTGTCTAAAATTGTATGCTTTTGGTGCCCATTGGGAGGAAGAAAATCGAGAGACATTGGATAATTAGAGCTGAGAATCATGTTTTGGAATTCCACTTGGGGAAGAGAACGAGGAAAATCTGCAATGAGAGTCCAAAAGGACTTGAAAGAGCATACCTCTATTCTTTCGGAAGTTTAAATTTCATGAGCACGTGATATTCTTTTAAATCATAGGTGGTACGGTGACTATTTTTTGTCAGGTAGGCTTTGCGTTTGCCGAAATATGAAATTGGTAGTGCATTATAATTGGGACTATTTAAGTAGACATTTTTGTCTATAAAATGGGTGTAAGTAACTTCTGCAGGCAAGAAACACGCAAAACTGAATTGATTAAGATTATAGTTACGATTTGGAACCATCCCTAGCATGCGCGATTCGATAGGTCGGGAGCACACCTCACACCCGAGTTCACGATTTGGAACCAATCTCGTAGTTGTTTGGCAAACTGACGACACATCTCTGATAAAGAGAGCAATCTTGAAACTGTAATTAACTAACAAAAAGATCATAGCTGACACTCAATATAAAGAAACAACTGGTACTCAACACCCGCATCTTGCAGACATCTTATACGTTAATTTTGTGAGATTAACATTCGGCAGCTAAGATTACTACTAATAGATGATATGACATATCGCGTGGCACGCATTTACCAGACATGATAGCTTGCAGAATCAAGTATATTTCCCCGGATAATACTATCTACTTCAGTTTTTCCGCTCAAGACTACTAAACTTTGTAATGAGAATTATCATTTACTCGTAATGCCAAAAACCATAAAATAGAGCTTAGCAAGTAAAACATAAATTTTAAGTAATGCATGTAAGTGATGCAAAATGAAACAAAGATACTTAATCAACGTTCTCAAATGATGGAAAGAAAACTATGCATGACAAAGCATTCAATATACCAAGTTAGAAACTGTAAAAAGAAACTCAAATGCTCTCGTTGAAATGAAAAATAAATATCAAAATCCAAAATTTTGAGAGGAACATTGGAATTTTAAGTTGTTCTAAAGCCATTAAGCAAAACAGACCGAATTCACTAATTAATGACCAGGACACTGCCACAGTCTAGTTCATTCTCCTAATGAGCTCATTGATGTAATTCTCCCGGTTTCCAGCATCACCTCCTTCCACATAGTGGTTTCTCTTCTTCTTTAGTCCACCCAAAGGTGCCTTGAGCTTAAACGGCCAAAGGAAGTTGTTGGCCTCCTTAAAATGTGGTCCAACTGTTATGATTTCATGGATAAGATCTTCACTGCATATGATTCCATACTTGCCCAGTGCCTAAGGTGTTTCAAGGCAAGTCAGCAGTATGCAGTAAACAATTTTAAATTATAACAAAATAACGAAATACAGACCTGCTCAATGATGGAGTTGTCAGTTAAAGCAATTCTCTGCTTGTTGAGCTTACCATAGCCCCTCTTGTAAATAAGTTCTCTTACACTCTTCAGATTTGGGTACCTAAACCAGGAGCGGTCCACTCTTACAAAATGAATAAATATATGAAGCAAACAAATGAACAATCTAAACTGGAAAACTACTTACCCGTAAGTCACATAGGGTTCAACTCTGTGCAGCATGTTCATTGTGGCTTTATTAACTTTAAGAAACACACCATTGAATATCTGTTTCAAAAGGAGACAACAATGACTGCATTTCCTTTATGAGATACATAACAGGTCAATATTTAATATACATACTCTCTAAAATAAACTCTATAACAGTATCAACAAATAACATAACTTCTTGAGAACCTATGCTAAAACTTGTAACTTGAAATATTAATATGCATAAGTCGACAAATTTAAGATCTGCTCAGCATTCTAAGATCATATATTTTACCTGTCTCAAACGCAAGAGCTGCAGGATCTTCCTTGTCTTTGGGTGCATGGCATTAATACTGAAATAAAATTAAAATTTATCCGTATAAGAAGCAAAATATGTTTTGAACATGTGAACCAGTATGAATAAACAGAAAATACATACCCACGGATGCGAATAATAAACAATAGTTTAGCCTCTGGGTCAACATAAAATCCACCTTTCAGCTTTGCCTCACGTTTCAATCTAATCAACTCCTTTTCCTAAAAAGATAAAACAAGTAAAACAGTCAGGAGAAAAATAGATTCTACCATGAATTAAGATAACCATCAAAAGAATTTTACGGGACAAGTGACATTTACATGCTCCTCATACTCTTGGGCATACTGCTTAGCTCTGTTGTAGATCAGCTTGCGGTTCTCAGCTCTCTTCTTTTTGGCAGCTTCAGACTCCTGTGTTTTGGCCAATGCCCATTCCTCTTCCCTCTTCTGCTTCTTCAACACAGACTCTGGAACAATTGCCTTAACCTCCTCACCCATCTCTATAGAGGAAAAAAAAATAAAAAATACAATGTGTGAAAATGAATGAATATGGTTAAACAATTAATTTTATAAAAAATAAATTCGACATTGTCAATCGCAGACGAGGAAATCAGAAAAATGTTAGTTTCAATGATCTAAAACAGAGAGCCAGGGACAAATCTTCTTCAAGAATGTTCATTTATTTGTTCTGGACAAACTAATGATTAATTAACACTAACAAGGGGATCATACGCCGCTCTCCAAATCTAAGACAACAATCCAATTCCTACAATTGCAGGCACCGGAACAGAATTATTAGATAGAACGCATGTAAATGACATGGAAAACAAACACTACACATTGCAAATATATTTAACGAGGGATATCTGAGCAGATTCACTCAAGGAAGCAAAGTTAAAAAAACTTGTTCACTGCCATCATTCCCTTAATAAATGAAAATTTGCCCCCATTTCACGACAAGCAAGCGAGGAATCAAATAAACAAACGGAACAAAGAAAGCGAATAAATTGACGTAGACTTATATCCTGCATCTAATTGTGGATATAGGAAAACGCCAGAACAGTATGGAACTTGTACAAGTTTCAAAAGAGCAGACTCGTCGACCGAAGATGAAGCTACTGGGAACAGTATCAATTCTAAGGGAAAAGCATACATCCAATGCCTGCTTACTCTGCCGATGTCTGTGTAAGCACTGCAGAACTAAACACGGATCAAGAGCTAGGGCTTCGCGGGGGTCCTCTAGGAGAAAGAGTACAAGTAGGGTTTATAATGCTCGTGAGAGCTGGGAGCTGAGGCGTCAATTATCGAACGGCTAGGATTTGTACTCGTCTGAAGATAGATCCTGACCGTTGATTCACGGCCCATAGGCCTTTGAGTTACAGTTTTCATGTCTGGATCACTTACATTAAGGGCAACAAAAAAAGGCCCACGAAAGGGGATTTTTCTTTCGACCAAATGTAAACGTTAATGTAGATACCTGCGTAGGCTTCACCCTATTCTATTGGTTAGATGCAGGCCCATGCCCTCAATATTAACTTAGTAAATTACCGTAATGACCATAAATTTAAGATATTTATAATAAAGGATTTAAATTTTAAAATTAAGAAAATTTTTTACTCTAAGGCTCTAAACATTTTATTCTAAGGCTCTTTTATTATGTGTGAGCATGGTTCTTCGGAATTAAGAAAATTTAGTTCTTAGGTTCTTCAAAATAATTTTAAAATTGAAGGTCTATGTTATAAATATGGCCCTTAATTGTAAGTCCTCCTATTAATTTTTGGGAGCTTGATTTAGAAAAGTTGATCACTCAATGGTTCAATTTTGACTCAATACATGTATGATTATAAAATAATAATTATTGTAAATTTTAGAAATAAACTTCTCGAGAGGTCAATCTTTTTAAAAACAATTTATAACTTTTCAATCAACCTATAATATGTTTTTTCGAGAATTTTTCTCTGAAGAACCAAACTATCATTTCATCTGTGTGAGCTTTTGTTTCTTTTTCAAAATTTCTCCCTTTCTTTATAGGAGTTTGATTTTGATTTAAGGTGCTAAAGAGCTCCCTCAAGTGATCTGCAACAATATTCTTTGCATCCTGACAAAGGTAACTTCCGAAAATGGATCTTAACTAGAGGCAATTGAAAGTTGCATATCCATGAATGTTTTTCAAAGAAATTGGGTGGTATAAATTATAAATAGCATATATAAAGCTCCTTTTTTTTTCTTTTTCTTTTCACCCATTTTTTAAATATAGATTTATTACATTTAAAAATAAATGTATAAATCTAATGACTAATATTAAAATAATTACACAATTTAACAATTTAGATTAACATTAAAAAGCATGTGCAATAAAAATTTTGACTTTTTAACTGTGCTTAGTCACCAATTTTTGATCCAACAATTTAAATATAAAGAATTCCCTAATTCAATGGTAAGGAGTTCTTTTTAGCAAATCCAAATTCTTTTTTGTCTCTCTATATCTTTTTCTAACTTTAAAAGCAATTTATAAGTTTTACATTTTAAAAAATTCAAACCCACTTTCATATGTCTTTTTGTGTATTTATAAAAATTGTAATACGTGGGAGAAGTTTCTGTTATTTATTATTATTATTATTTTTGTAAACTCTATATTTCGCATATTGCTTAATAGACGTGTTGTTTCTTGTTTGTTATATGTTTTTTGGGTTTCAAAGGAAGCGTAAGATTTTGTGAGTGTAGAGTAAGAAAAAGAACCAAATAAAAATAAAATCCCTGTGCATTAAGGTTTTATAAAACATAATACTACTTGAATCAAACATCTTAAATTTTATTATCCGTGTATATCTATAAAAGTGCATGCTTTAAGTCAACACATGGTTGATGTGTTAGAACTATATATATGTCCAAGCCCTGTGATTCTTAATATAACGATATGCAATGTTTTTGCTGGAAAAAAGTTATGTGACTTTAACATGCAGTTTTCATGATTAAAGTATATTGCCTCACTTTATCTTAGATCATTTTTCCAAAAATAGAAGTATCCTTGTGCGTATATAGGGTGACAATAATTTTGTCTAAAATTTGACTTAATGTTAAGACAATAAAACTTTTATTTGGAAGGCCAACGTGATTTATAAATAAAAAATCAAACATATATATATATATATATATATTATATTATATTTTATCAACCCATGTGTCACCCTCCAACTAACTTTTATGGACACAAAGCATAAAACTAAACAGGCATCGTAGTGAAAAAGTATCTTTAATTTGTAGTTTTGTGTGACCATATTGTTTAGCTTATCAGTAATGATAAAGTATTGTCTAACTTTATCTTTGCTTGTTTTTCCAAAAGCGAAAGTATCTTTAATTTGTTTGTAGTTTTGTGTAGCGATATCTTTTAACCAATTAGTGATGTTTGACGGTAAAGTGTGTTGCCTCACTTTATCCATAAAAGTATTACATATGGTCAATTTGACTGTACGAATTTTGAAACAAATAAATGTTTAATAACATCTCGAGACGTTGATCTCTTCATTAAGAATCTTCAACCTTTTAATGGATCTGCTGGCCGATTCACTCAACGGTGCTTTTTTGTTTGAATATAACATGAGTGTATATATTTTCTACAAGTTTCTTGTAGAGGTTTTAAAACCGGATAAGGATAAACTCCATGTATGTTAAATATTTTCATCTTCAAAATTGCACTTATATGAGGATTGTCCGATAACACTTGCATAGTATGTTGAGATCAAACTATTAAAGCACAAGTATACATTATTAATAAATAATATAATAATAATAAATTAAGTGTTATCTTCTATAAACTCTAGCTAATACTTTTGTTAACTATTATTGCTATTGTAGTCACTTTATCCAAGTTCATTATAATATTCAAATTAAAATAAAAGAATAATAATGTAAAAGAATTAATAGAAAGAGACTGAAGAATTGAGTATATATAAATAAAAAGTTCTAAAGATTATAATCTAATTAAGTATTTCAATTATAATATGATTATTTTTCTAAGTTAAATTAAATGATCATGAATTAGTCTAAAATTTTAATTTTATTATAAGAATATGTCATTTCTTTATATATTTTATTACCTTAATTTAATTTCCTATATTTTTATGTATTGTAAACAAATTACTATGGTTAAAGTATACAATGTTAACAAATAGTAAGAGTAAGAAAGTTTCGTTATCTAAGAATTCAAGTCTTACATTATCCAAGCCATCAATTTTTAAGCTAAAAGTAAGGAAATTCCAATAAGGTCAATAAACACAAATTTAAGCGAAGATGTAGTAAATGTAAAAAGCTTCCTTAGGATTATGATTTACCAAGACATTTCAAGTAATTTAGTTCCTAACTTAAACTCATTAATATCATTATAAGAATTCGTTTATCCCTTATAAATTTTATCACTCTAATTCAATTTATTATATTTCTGTGAGAACCAATTAGAGAAACATATTACAGACGGCTAATTATAACTTCGCAAGTCTCATAAGTATATGTCTATACTACAAATAAGTTAATTCAAACAACTAATTAACATTAAAATTCAAGTCTATGACTAAATTTTGGAATTTTCTTTCAAGAATCTCCAAATCCTCAACATAAACCCTGATTGTTAGCTAATTAACAAGGGGATAAATAAAGATATGAATTGAAAAAATTCATTCACTATGAAATTCAAGTAGTAAAGCAACAAAAATCAACAATTTACATGTCATGAGTCTATAATCCCAAAGAAATAAAAACTTAACCTAGCATATCCATTATTACAATCCAATCTAAATTAGAAAACGTAACCAATAGAAGCGTAAAAGAAGAGAAATAGAAAAAGAACTTTGTTTCTGAAGCTTTAATTGGCTTCCTCCTTTAAATCTCTTGTTGAAATGTTTTCCTTCAATGGATCTTAGCCCTAAAACTAAAAGTCTTAACTCTTTTGCTTTAAAACAACCTACTCTACTAAAAAAAAACCTAAAATTCTTAATATATATCATCCCAAACTGCAAAAAGACAAGTTTATTCTTTAATTTTCAAACCTAACCACCATGGCGCCAAGTTACTAGCCCTTGTGTGTTCTAGCACTATGACACCAAGTTACTAGAAGAAACACTGTGAATGGCACCATGGCACCCAAGTCTTATTGCTAAACCAATTTCAATATTTTGGTCATAACTATATAGTTTGACGTTGAGTTTCAATGAAATACCACTTGTTAGAAAGATATTGATAAGCTCTATAACTTTCTATGGAATGACTATCTCCATGCTCTCACGTTTGAGGGCCTAAAAGTTTTCTCAAAGTTGGGTGTTCACTACCAAAACCTTCATTTCTTCCTTTCATAACCTAGGTAAGAAACAAGCTCGTATGAACAGTCCATAATTGGCTAAATATTTATCAAATAAATATAAATAAACACTGAATAACCTAAAACATAAACTTCCAAAGATAAATATGCTAAAATGACAACAAAGACTTAAAATTAAACTAAAACTAACAAGACAACACAATGTTTGAGTATAAATATGGCATAAATAACTCTATAGAATAGAGTTATCAAAGTCCTCAAACTTGAAGTTTTGTTAATCATTGAGCAAAAGAAAGGTTATTTCACAAAATTTTGTGTTACTATTGACAAGCATCCATGAAAGGCCCAAATTTTCATCCTCAAGAATTGTACATAGACTTAAGATTTACAAGAGTTATCATATAATGCAAATCACTGTAGAATTCAATAAGTAATCTCTTCCAATACTTTTGGGAGGTGTGTGTAAGGTAGTTATACAATCCTATCATGCATGTAATACAATCATTTTTCAAGCAATCTAAATATACAATACATTTCAATAATATGATTCATATGATCGCTTGCTATCCTCTTTCCACTAATATAAGCAATACACAAATCAAAGATTATCAAGTCTTTATAGCTTATAATGTGGCCTTGGGTTGTGATTACCAAACAAAAGGATAATGATAAATGAAATTCAAAATTCAAAAGAAATAGTACAAGACAATTTAAAACAATTCTCAAAACATCACATTACCACTTCAAAAGTTTCCTTCCTTCCTTCCTTTCATTTTAATCAACTCTCAAATTTTCTCTAAACACATTATTCAATCATTTCATTTTTTACTAAGTTAGTCTTTTTTCTATAAAGCTTTAGAAATCAAATCAAATCCATGTTTAAACATCACTTTCTTTTATGTACCCCTTTTCTTCTCTTTTTTGTTTATGTTTTCTCACCATCTTTGACTGCAGTTGACTTTTTCACTCCTCATTCACCCTTAAATCTTCTTATAACACACATATGCTCACACTTTTCTTTTGAAAATGGTAGATAGGTTGATCATATGGTGAGAAAAAGGGAAGGCATCACATAAGTATCTTAAGAAAAAAGTTAAAATTTTATGGTTTTACTTATAAAGCTCACATAGGTTGATTTATACTGTAATGTTCCATTTTACTTATACTTTGAATGCATTACCTTTGACTGATTCATAATTTTTTTGTAGTATTGCTAATTAGTAATATTATGTAAGGTTAATTAGTAATATTGTTGAACTATTTCTTGAGGTAGTCAAGAGCTAGAAATATAACAACCCAAATTCTGTTCATTGATTAGATGGCAGAATTAACTCCATTAGGTACTGAACTTACCCATGGCCAATCCTGACGTAGTAATATGCCTAACATCCTAAACTCTGTGCGATTTATTACTATTGATAGTGTTTTTAGCTTTGCTCCTACTACAAATTCTACAGTAGTAAGTGAAAAGAGATAGAACACTCTAAAGAAATATGATGTGTAGGATTACTTCGTGAAACTCTTTATAGAATAGACTAATGGAGAAGTTATAGATGCTTGTAATTACTATAAGGATTTTTATGTGTGTGATTTGAACAAATACAGTACAAATTTACTAAAAAAGCATTTACAAAGATGTAAGAAGCATCCCAATAGGGCTTTAGAGAAGAAAAAAAAAAAATCTATTTTAGCCAATCTTGAGCCTCCAGGGGCATATCAAACAAAAAACTTAGTCCCTTATACCTATAATTTTGATGAGTGTCACATGGCGTTAGCTAGGTATGTTATATGTGGTGAAATACCATTTTGGGCTTTCAAAAAGTGTAGGCTTCAAAAGTTTTACAACTAATTAGAACCAAGATTTCTAGTTCTATCTAGAATGAGAGTTGCTAGGGATTGTTGCATGCTCTATCTCAAAGAAGTAAAAAAAATTAAAGATTTTTTTAAGAAGTCATGTGTTCGTGTTTGTCTAACTATAGATACACAAATATTAGTGCAAAATCTTAAGTATATGTGTCTCACAACTCACTTTATTGATCAGAATTAGCAACTCCAGAAGCAGATTTTAAACTTTTATCTAATTGAAAATCTCAAGGGTGACACTATAGGAAAGGTAATTAAAAAATGTTTATTAGGTTGAGGGATTGGAAAGTGCTTACTCTCATTGTAGGCAATGCAAGTTCTAATGACCTGTTTGTCGCCTATTTGAAGAAACAATTGAATAATAGGAATGGGTTAGTTTATGGAGGAGAATTCTTACATATGCGTTGTTGTACACATATTCTGAACTTAGTAGTAAACGATGGTTTGAAGGATTTGATTAATTATATCTTGGCTATTTGAAATGGAGTTAGATATGTTCGATCTTCTACTTTAAGGATGTAACAGCTCAAGAGTTTTGTTGAAAAAGAAAAAAATAAAATCAAACGATGTTGTGTGCTTGGATGTTGCAACTAGGTGGAATTTGACCTATCTTATGTTGAAAAGTGCCACCAAACTTCAAAAAGTCTTTAAGAGGATGGAATATGAGGATGATGGATTTTGGGAAGATTCTCGTTCGATTGGTCCACCAAATGTTAGTGATTAGAGTAATGCAATTGTATTTGTAAAGTTTTTGAATGAGTTCTATGATATGACCTTAAGAATGTCTAGATCATTGTATGTGACATTCAATGCATGCGCTTCCATGACATTGCAAATGTTCAAATTTTTCTATTAACTAGCTTTGTACATTGAGACCCTATTATAAAGGAAATGACCATGAATATGAAAAGTAAGCATGACAAATATTAAGGGAGGTCTAAAAATTTAAACCCTTTGCTGGTATTAGGGATAATTTCGGATTTTAGATACAAACTTGACTATGACCATACCACTTTTGATGAAATATACCCTAATCCTAATATGTGTGAGGCCACAAAATAAAAAAGTGAATGATGCATTGCATTACTTGTATGACCATATTTTGATGGAGTTGTTTAGGGGACAATTAAAACCCTTTTAGACAATGGAACCTTTGATAATATAGATTTATTAGGGATAGGACTTCCAGATTTTTATCCTTTTGGTCACCATCAACATAGGTGGAAGGCATTGAAGAAGACAAAAACCACTTCAGATTATAAACACAGAGTTAGAGAAGTATAAGTAAGAAGACATAATTGACGATGATGCTTGTTGATATCTTAGCATGGTGGAAAGACAATGCCACAAAATATAGAATGCTATCTCTTATTGCACATGATGTCATAGTTGTGCAAGTGTTAACAGTGGCTTTTGAATATACTTTTAACATTAGCGAATGGGTACAATGACCGAGGCTATCATTTGCATGCCCAAAATTTGCTTAGCTTTCATGTGTTCAGTTTTAATGATTTTTACTTTAATGAGTTTAAAGAGTCTAATAATATTGTGTCTAGTTTTCTATAACTTTATTTACAATTGTCATTTTCTTTGACTCTTATAATCTTTACTTTGTAGTATCATAACTTATGTTTAATGTTTATAGATGTTGTAAGAAGTTCATGTGTCACTACAAATACTAAAGTGTAGTTTATTAGATAGTCTAAATGATGGTAAGTCCTACTTTTATTTCTCTTTTATATGTTGTGTGATGTTTAAGACTTTAAGCTGGTATATTATGATCAATATGGATGTGATAACTAACATTAATTCGAATTTTTTCTTTGCAGAATTAGGGACAAGAAGTTTAACCTTTTGAATGGGACTTATTGTAATGACTAATGAAGTTTATTTTCCATGTTGTAATAAAGTTTATTTTCTTTAGTTGATTTCTTATTGTTTTAAAGTTAATTTATTTTGCTCTAGATAGTAAAAAGAAATTACACAACATTTAACCTTTCACAACTTTAGGTAATTTAGTTTCTTTTTCAATCAAATATAAAAAAAATGTATATTTTCCTACAATGCTTTTGATCTTTCTATGTATCTTCTAATTTTAGAATGTAAAGTTTTTTAATGCATTTCACTTATTTTTGTTGTTTTATTTAATTGAAGGCACCAACAAGTTAGCCATACCCATATCCTTACTAAAGGAGCATTTTTGCTCCCTATAAGACATAACTTTATCCCCTACAACCTTATGGTGCACAGTTAATGGTAAGTCTTAATTCTTCAATGTCAATATTAATGAATGTGAGGTGGCATTTTGTGAAAACATTTTTTTGATCCTGGGATTATTGAACAATATCTTGTGGTAGGTCCATCTTCAGTTAATGGGAATTCAGCAAGCTAGTGTTCCTTTGCCAACTGATGTAGTAGAAGAGCCTGTGTTTGTTAAGACAAAATAGTATCATGGTATATTGAGATGCTGACAACCTCGTGCCAAAGTTGAATCAATAAATAAAATTATTAGGAATTGCAAGGTATATTATTTTGCCTAAATTTTCATATAATTCTCACTAAAGAAAAAATAAAGTGAAAAAGGATCTTGAAAGTTGTGTTGTAAGCCTTTGGTTTCTTGATGTTGGTATTGATCTTATATGTCTCTATAGATATATTGATTCATGTGTCTTATGCATCCCATCACTCCCTTTTATGGATGTATTTGATCATTATTCAAACCTTGCAGTTATACTTGCATGAATCTCGACATATGTATACATTGAGAACAGCATGAGGATGCAAAGGTTGGTTTCTTAATTCAAAGAAAAGTGAGAACCAACAGAATGAGGTGGCATCAACAAAAATTTCTTACAATTTAAGGTAATCAATTTCCAATTGTTCTATTACTTTTATAAATTTCCATCAAATTATTTGGTTTCTTATGTTTGTAGATGGATGGAAGATAGAAATGGATATAATGAAAATATTAAAACAGTTAGTTTGCTATATAATTTTGAGTTATCTTTTCTCTAGTTGATCCATGGTGTAAATTATGTGATTTTTCATAAAGTGTATATTTTCTATTTTCTTAGCTGGAGATTTAAAATCTTTTTATTATAACAGTTGACTGCTTCAGTAAAGATAACACCTGAAAATGCTATTAAAATGGCTTGTATGTGAATTGATGTTAATCTCATTCAAACATTACTTTGTGATATTATCTAGGTTTTATAGATAATTGGGATTTTATTTCAACTTTATTGAGATCATTTTTTGAAGTGCCATCACTATAATGCTGACAACCATCATTGTTCATTTTAATGTAAACTTCTATATGTATATGTAATGATTAAGATTATGTTGATTTTTTTTTCTCTTTTTCTCTTTTTTTCCTATGGGTTGTTTTTAAGGCAATTAATTTGATTGATATTAAGTATTAACCATTTGTGAGTTGAATAATTTCCTATTGATTGCTTTTGCTGTGTTCGGATTGATTCATTTCAATTTCAGCAATTGAAATAACCAAATGTGCAGGTTTTTTAAATTTTGGCCCATCTTGAAAGGAATAAACTCGGCCTAATCTTCACTAAGTCCATCGAGCTAGGTCACCAAGCTTAAATTTGACCTCGATAATTACACCAGGTTGGGCCTTTGGTTGATAATTAGCCCACCCAACCCGGTGAGTATGTAACTCTATTGATTAGAAGTTAATTAAAATAGTCATATAACAAATATTTCATAAAACATAAGTAAAATATTATATTAATATTTCATTTATTAGTTAATTTTTAATTTAGTCCTAACTTATTTTTATTTTTAATTTATTTCTTACTTAGTAATTTATTATTAATTTGGTCCTAACTTATTTATATTTTTATTTGGTTCGACATTAATATAAAATTTGAACTAAATGTATTAACATTCTTATTAATAAGATACCGAATAGATTAATAAGCAATGAACGAAATTAAAAATAAAAATAAAATATTGAACAAGTATAGTTTAAGGCCTTATTTAGTTGTTAGATATAGTAAAAATAAAAATGAGAATGGTTTTAAGAACATAACTAAGTTTTGATGCCATGATATCATGAGACAATGTATTATGATTGGTATAATATTAAAAAAAAAAAGAATAAAAATGATGATAAATTAATTTATCAAAAGTATCTCTATTTTAAAAAATTAAATATTAATTAATTATTTTTAAATTTGTAAAAATATCCTTTGTCTTCCATTTATCGTCCCCTCCTCTTCCGATGAAAGCATGTCGCCGGCGAACGGTCAGACCTCCGGGGTTCATTGAGCTTCGATGAACACCCACCGACCATACACCCACCACTGCGACACCCATTCCCAGTCTTTGAATGGTAGATCGAGGCGTATGTGGTTTTGAGCCGACGACGACGGACAGATCAATGACGGAGAATTTGAAATCTCCAGAGGCGTCAGTGGTTTCGTTAGCTCGGAATGAGGCTGGGCTATTTTTCTATCGTCCATAGCAATATCACAGTGAGAAAAAACGTCGTCGTTTTTGGTCGCCGATGACTCATCATTGTCCTTGTAATCTATATCCGAAATGTTGTTGATTCATCTTCTTTGTTGTGTATCTTCCTGTTCGTTAATTCGTCCAACTCTTGAGGATTTAATTTCCCTTCAACCTTGGAACCCATTTCTCCGATGGAGGTTCCAATCTGGCATGGAAGCTCTTTGATGGTTATGGTTGAGAATGAGAAGGAGGAGAAGAAGAAAGGGTATTTGAGAACGGAAGGGATGAGAATCAGAAGAAGGACAAAATAGTTATTTTATTTTTTATTCCTGTGAATGGATCTCAATCCGTCCGATTGGTGAAGGATTGAACTCTCCCATACTAATGGGAATTAACCTCCCAATGAGACTCATCCTAAAACACAACCAAACATAAAAATGAGTCAAACATAAAAATGAGTCAAAAATTTATTTTTATTCCTTCTCCCTCCTTTCAAATCTAGCAAGCAAATAAGGACCCAATTCAAGAGTTAACTATTAAGTGAAAAATTAAAATAATATTTTTTTTCATAAAATATCACGGAATTAATGAGACATTATATTATTAGTAGTCATTTTCTTGAAAATGTGATATGTCGGTCGGCAAAATACGGCGACCAAAAAAGAGCGACAAATAGAAAAGGGTGTTCGTACTTACTCGATCATACAGATGGACAGTGTGAATAGTAAAAAGTGCAAAAATGCACAAAAGTCGGGGCACGTGAAGTATATATGGTAGAATTTTTGGTATCATTTCACTCATTTTGTTATCAATTCCCCTTAGACTGCGCCTCTGATTATGTTTAAATATTAAGATTGTGAACGGTCCATTTTCGGTTGATGTATTTATGAAAAACAAATAACTCAGCACCATGCAGCTAGAAGCTCCTGTAGATTCATAAGTAATGTTCCACCTTCAATCTCTAATCATAGAGTTTTCTATTTGCGTTACCATTGATTATATTGGATAGAAATTAAAAAGCGAGATTAAGTAAGAAGTGAATTTTAAATATGTACATATACAAGTTTTTTTCTTACTTTTTATTACAAAAAATAAAATAACTGGGTTTATAAATAAATATAGTTGAGGATAAGCTAGTTGTTAGCTGGTGATTGAGTGCCTGTCTTAGACTAAAGGTTCATTACAGGTCATGTCCCACCGCGAAGAAAGTTTAAAAGCTTCACGGTCCCGTGAAATGGATTAGTTGGCTAGTGTAGTTTTGTCCAATGTTAAATTTCGTTCTCGGTTTTTAAAAAATTGAATTTCAATTTAGATCTAAAAGAATTTGAACCCATTTTCATTTTAAATCTGAAATAAATAATATAATTAATTATTAGAGAAAATACAAATTTGGATTTTTATTTTTTTATTTTGTAACAATTTGATCTATTACAAATTAACTGTGATAAATCAATTTTAAAAAATTTTTATTTTATATAAAATTAATCTTTTGTTAATTTAAATAGATAAATTAATTTAGTATAAATTTAAATTTATAAATGTCTAATTTTATACAAATTTAAATTTATAAAAGATTAATTTGTTACGGTTAATTTATAATGAATCAAATTATCACAAGTGAAAATATGGGGAACCAATTTTGTATTTTCGTTTTAATTTTTATTATTACTTGTATTATTATTATATATATAAGGAAATCGTAAATATAAATAAATTGCTGTATTAATATAAATTTTTAAGATAATAAGTATTAATTTTTATTTATTTATTTAGATGTCATGTTAAACTAAATTTTTTTAATATATTAAGTTTTTGATACTATATTTGATGCATGCATAATTTCACTCAATTATAATGTAATAACATAATTATAATAATATTAAGTTAAAAATAATATTGTTACAATTATTTCTCTATTTTATAATCAAGTATACTTAAACTTATTTAATTAAGTTTTTTCTTTCAAATTTTATTTTTTTCAAACCATACGTAATAAACTTTTTAAACTATGATAGAAAACTGACTATGGCACTAATAGAATCTGAATCCTCTAAAATTTTAAGTGTAAATTTTTTTATAAAATTAAAAAAGAGATTAAAGAAAAAGAATGGACAGAGAAAAAAAAAAAGGCCCGTACACACTTTCTCTGTCCTATCTATATTTCAGGGAAGTTTCGTGGAAGCTTCGTAGCAGTGCAAAAGTCAATCTCTAGTGCTCTCTCTTCTATTTCTCAATCGTGTTTCATAAGTTCATTCTGAATGTTGCAGAACTCAAACAGGTTTCGCAGAAATACATTATGTCCACCTCAACCGGATTCATACGCTTTCTCTTATCCCTTCCGGTAATGATACCATATATATATATATATATATATATACTATTATCTATGCTCCTCCTACCCCCTTCTCTCTCTTTTATTTTAGGATTTAATGATTTTTCAATTACACCTCAGCAAAATAAAGGGCAAGGGTGTGGCCTTTCAGAATCAGTTGATGCTGTTAGTTTGGTTTGCTATTCTTAGATTGGAAAATCGAGTAGCGGTTAAATGATGGGGTGTCCTCCTTTTTGCCCACCAAATGATAACAAATTATTCAATATACAAATTATGGTTTTACTTATATACATATTTAGTTTTTATAACATTATTTATCCGTAATTCATATGCAATTTTTTCATGTCTTCGAGTCGCCAATTAAAATACAAATAATAATATCACTGGGTATGGTTTTAATTTACAACTCAGCACAGCACGACCGAAATGAAATGTTGGACGCTTAAAAATGTGCAGTTAGTTGATGAGACATGGGGAGCCATAACGGGGTGATTTGCATTTGTTCTTGAGGGGTGGCTTCTCTCGTTGCCATCTCAAGCTTAATTGCGTGTTTCTCCTGCAGCGCGCATAATTAATATACACATTTCGGTGATCGTTTGAATTGCAATCGTGGCAAGCATGACCTCCGCATCTCGAGGTTGCAACGGCTCCGCCTCCAATGGTCTTGTCACCGTCGCCATCGAAGTGCATCCTGACGATCCTCCCCATCCCCTTCCCTCCGGCAACCACGACATCGATATGGAAGACGACGACGACGACGACTTGGTGGTGAATCCGGATGATCCTTTCGATATTGGTCACACCAAGAATGCGCCCCCCGAGACCCTCCGCCGATGGAGAGTAAGCCTTATATATATTATTCTTCTTTCTTTCTGTTTCTTGTTCTTATTTACCTAACAGATTGTTTGCCTGCTTATAAATGTATCAATCAACATGTTTTGCACGTAATTTATATGTCTCATGGATCATCTTCAATTCCAGTCGTGGCGTTCTTGCATCACAATGCCACATTTGTATGCATTCAATTGTGTAATGTATTTGTGAACCTGCATTATGTATCTGTTTGCATTGTAGCATTCAATGACATATATGGATCTATTTGTGTATTTTGTTTTGTGGAATGGCAAGGCAATATCTGGACGTTTAGTTCTGATATGTTTTGATCATTCGTACCTCACCAGTCATGTTCGGTTTTTGCTTTGTACTGTCTAGAGGCTGGAGCCATGGATAAATGCATTTATGCTAAAGCTTGCATGCTTAATTTGTTTGAAAAGAAGAAAAGGATGAGTTGCAAAATGCTGAAGTCCACAGCCTGCAAAGGCATCCGCTACGTATAATCCATTAATGTATGTCATATGTGAATGGGAGAGCTGTGAGACGAATCCTGTTAAAGTTAATTGAATAGATGGAAGGTATTGAATCTTGGAAAAGAAAAACATTGAACACTAATATAGTGTGGGCCCCAATACTGACAGCATTTAAAGCGGGTCACAACAGTTACTATTTCTAATGGTTTTAATGAACTCTTTCGATATCATTTCTTTTGGTATCTTATTCGATAACTAAAACAGTGCTTGATCCACCACTGATATTGACAGTGCTAATTCACCAATCTATGCGATTGATAAACGGACATGTGTTACTAATGTAATTTCAGCTAGGTATGGTAGTACGTAGTGTGACTTACGAGGCATTTGAACTGAAGTTTCACTCATTTGCAGCAAGCAGCACTTGTGCTCAATGCTTCCCGGCGTTTTCGTTACACTCTGGACTTGAACAAGGAAGAAGAGAAACAACAAAAGAAAAACTTGATTAGAGCCCATGCACAAGTCATAAGAGTAACGTTTCTGGATTAAGCAGTCCTGTTCCCAAAAATTTCTAACCATCTTTTCTTTTCTAATCAATGGTTAATTATTCTATTAGGCAGCATTGCTATTCAAATTGGCGGGTGAACGTGAACTAGGTATACTCCTATATCTTGCAAGCTTTTTTTTTTTTTTTTAATGATTTTGAGCTTTATTTACCAAGAGCCTTGAAAGATTTAATAGTTTTCTAATAATAGACCTGCTGTAACTGTAAAACGCAATTAACAAATCCAATGTTGGTGGCATTTGTAATTTTAGAATGCACATAGCAGAGGTTGACAAGAAATGAAGCAGAGAGTTCAGTTATTGGCATAAAATTTAAAATAAAGAACAATTTAGCATCGATGCTTCTTCAGCAGCTGCAATTAGTTGATACTCATTTTTGTCAAGGGTGCCTTATCAACTTGGTGATGAATAGTATAGGGTTCTTCTTCCAGTGTCACCTAAAGGCTGTGTGATTGAAATGCTATTCTTTAGCTTTCTCGTTGCTTTTGGCTTTCCTTTGGTTTTCTTTGGTTAGGAGTTTTTTATGTGTAGATTCTTTATGTCTCTGTAAACTAGTAGCAGAGTACCAATAATGGTTAGGAAATTAATTAAATTATCTGGGTTTTGGTAATTCAAAGTTCTAATCTGTTTAATATCATTGGGCGGGTAAGCAGTTTAGAAATTTTCACTAGCGAATGTCCGCCATCACGTAAAAGTACTATAATATGAATTTCTTTTGAGTTCAATTTGCCAAACACTGTATTATAATCAATCTGCATTCTGTTGCAGGAACTTACTTTGTAGTTTTCAGTTAATATATCTTTTCGCCAAGTATAAGTATAAATTTGCTTAATTAATTTAGTTTAATGGACTCTGAATTCATATAGATACGATGTAGTTAAGGTTTTGCATTATGGATAACTAATGGTTTTTTAACATATATTTGGAATAATGCAGTGATTACACCAGCGGCATCCCCAGCTCGGGTCAGTGTCGGTGATTATGTAATTGGACTCGAAGAACTTGTCTCAATGTCTAAGGATCATAAAGTTTCTGCTTTAGAGCATTACGGAGGGGCAAGTCTAATTTGAGCATCCTTTTAGTTTCTTACACAGATGTGGAAGTGATCTACTTCGCTAATGTAACCAATGGTTTCTTCCACAGGTTAAAGGCTTGTCAAATTTACTAAAATCAAGTCCCGAGAAAGGGATTAATGGGTGTGATGATGATTTATTAAGAAGGAGAACTGCATTTGGAACAAATACATATCCTCGGAAAAAAGGGAGAAGTTTCTTTGTACGTTCCCCTGACATCATCTTGTAATATTCTAAAAATAAAATTGATGAATTAGTTGCTAATTAGCTATGCCGGCAATAACTCTTTGTGGTTGTTTTACAGAGGTTTCTATGGGAAGCTTGGCAAGATCTGACCCTAATCATATTGATTATAGCAGCTGCAGTGTCATTAGCACTTGGAATAAAAACAGAGGTGCTCTAAACACCTATATGCTGTATTAGCTAATTGTCATCAATCACGGTGAAAAATTGAGCGTTGTCAATAATTTTCTGGTTTTGTAGAAGGATATGGAAAAGTTCAGTTCTGGGGACATGTGCTTTAGGTTTATGCTGTGTGAGCCTTTTGTCTCTCTTGATAAGCAATGCGTCTAGAAGAAAGTCTTAACATAAATTTATTTGACCTGGTATTATCAGGTTTAAATGATTTTCTTTCATATAATAAATCCTTATGCAAAATTCATAAAAGTGACTCAATCTGAAGGAATAGACTACGAGTATCTATTTCTGAAGAACATATGACTCGTATATAATGCAACTATGGGATGCAGAAAATTGTGCAGTCCCATTAAACCATTTTGTCTAAGAATTTATGGCTATTATATGACCATAAATGATTTTGAAGCATTTTATAGATCCTTGACATGGAGAAATCAAGAAACTAATTCTTCACAATCTATGGTCAGATGAGATGCCCTACTTGGATGTATCAACTCATGCAATCAATAACATAAAAAATGTGATGCCCTTTATCTTTCTTTCAGGAAAATTAATGCCAAGCATTATTAATGTATGCAAGCATTACCGGAGCACGACATGCTCATAAGTATAAAGTGAATTCATTATCACAAATTAATATTCTATACTTGCTTCTTTATATATGCCTTTCATTTTGGGACCCCCTTTTCCTGTGGTTAACTCGTTCTAAGTGCCTGTCTTTTTGTGGTTCTTTGTCCTGGTTATTCTTGTCACTGGAATACATTTGTGTCTTTAGTTCTATTGAAAATGTTATCATTCACCAAGGTTCATAAATTTCCTAATTTGTATTTGGTAGGGTGTAAAAGAAGGGTGGTATGATGGAGGAAGCATTGCTTTCGCAGTTTTTCTTGTCATTGTAGTTACAGGTATTCTTTTAAATCTTTTCTTCAAGTTTTAATTTATTAAAGGTTGTATGGGTGTCCATAGGATTGCCTCACAGATATAGACGAGAAAGTAAATCAATGAATTTTTTTCAACATATTTGGATTAATATTATTTGTCTTGAATTATATATGTTCTTTCTGGCCTCACCAGTAACCCTGAAACAAAAAGTATTCTTCATTTCTTAGACTAACTTTATTTTGTCCTTTTTCCTTTTCATCTACCAGCTGTCAGTGATTATCGGCAATCTCTGCAGTTTCAGAATTTGAATGCAGAGAAACAAAATATACAATTAGAGGTGCGTAACTGTATATTATTGATCATAATTCATCATTGGGGAGCTAATCGGATCATATTCTCTTGAACTTGGGTACAGGTCGTTAGAGGTGGTAGAATAGTAAAGATATCCATATTTGACATTGTTGTTGGTGACGTTGTGCCTCTTAAAATAGGAGATCAGGTGAGGTTACATAAATTTGAGTTTGATTTACGGGAAATTAGGTAGTTATGTTTCTATATGTATTACTCCATGGGTGTACTCAGGTCCCTGCTGACGGAGTTTTAATCACTGGCCACTCACTTGCTGTTGATGAATCCAGTATGACTGGTGAAAGCAAGATTGTACGTTGTCTATGCCTTCTATTGACATAATTACTGAGTTTTATATCTTTTGATCCTTAAGCAGTGAGTGTTCTGCAGGTTCACAAGGATCACAAAGCACCCTTTTTAATGTCTGGCTGCAAGGTAGCCGATGGAGTTGGTACTATGCTGGTAAAAATATACTTTTAAGCAGAAGGGCAATGTCTGCTGTTGATAGTTTGATGTGTGCTGCTGTGCGTTTCTTAAATAAGGACTGATAATGGACTTTTGCGCCGAAACAATATAATTAATTATCTCCGTAAGGACATGCTGAGATGGCTAATTGTGTAACTTCTTCGTTAAATTAATTCAAATATTTTGAATTGGACTACAAGATTGTTTTTTGGGTGAAACCGTGAAATTGTAAAAGTAGTTTCTTCACTTTAGTTTTTTCACTTGAGTTCTGATTGTCTCTTGGGATCAGTAAATTTGATAGCTTGGGTGTGCCTTTTTATTGCACTGCATATAATTTTTTATATATATAATTATTGTTTTGACAATTTAGTTGTGATTCTGTTGTTCAAAGTTGTTAATGAGTATTTCAGTTGTAACGCAAACATGTTTAACTCTTTGCCTTCTTAAACTATATTGGATTTTAAGCTGATCAATTTTCATGTCTCATCCATGAGTCACATGTTGTACTGCTACACATAGGTAACCAGTGTTGGTATCAATACTGAGTGGGGACTGTTGATGGCAAGTATCTCAGAGGACACAGGGGAAGAGACTCCGTTACAGGTTGCTGCCCCCATTTAAACATACAAAGACAACGCTGTTACTTTAGTAGTAACTTAAAGGAACACGTGCATTAACACTTTTTTTTTTTTTTATTGACATGATAGGTACGTTTGAATGGAGTCGCGACTTTTATTGGCATAGTTGGCCTTTCGGTAGCTGTATCTGTGCTGGTGGTCCTCGTAGGGAGGTAAATTTAGTTTGTTCTTTTCGTAGCTCATTAATACATGTTTTGCTATCTCTGACTGGCAATGTTATGACTTTGTAATTATAGATACTTTTCTGGCAACACGAGGGATCTAGATGGAAATGTCCAATTTGTTAGTGGAAAGACTAGTGTTAGTAATGCAGTAGACGGGGTCATCAAAATTTTTACCATAGCAGTATGTGCAAGTTCCGGATCATGTTTTTTACTTTTCTGTGTTTAATGGAAATTTTTTCTAACAATAGAGCCATACAGGTCACAATTGTGGTTGTTGCAGTGCCTGAAGGCCTTCCGTTAGCTGTTACCTTAACGTATGTATGAGTTGCTCGTATTTAATTCTACAACAGAAGATGTAGCCAATGCTAGGCTTTTGATATGGTTGATTTCTTCTGATCTTCTTAATTTTCTTCCTTTGCTCTCATGACAGCCTGGCTTACTCAATGCGAAAGATGATGGCAGACAAAGCCTTGGTGAGTATCACTTTCTTCTTCACCACAATAGTTTTGCATTGCAATTCTTTTGTTTCTTTCAGTTTTAAGACGTCCTTTCTAACAACCACTGATCTGCAGGTTCGAAGGCTCTCAGCCTGCGAAACTATGGGCTCTGCAACAACAATTTGCAGTGATAAGACGGGAACATTGACATTGAATCAGGTGGGATCCACATTATGAGGCTTGGATAATATTTTTGTGTCAAGCAAATGAACAATAGCTTCTTTATCTAAATGATTCAAAGTTTCAAACCAAGTTCTCATGAGTCAGGATAGTTGTAGGTTCAATTCATAGAACATTTTTTGATCCTGCATTTCTAATGTTTTCAGTTTATTTGTGCCGCCCTGTAGATTATCATTGAAAAAGTTGATGGTTTTCAGAGATTTAAACCGGATAGCTTTTTTTTTTTTTTATCTTTTTAATTTGGCCATCTACTGGATAGCTTTCTAAATATGAATAGCATACAATATTGTTACTATTTTTTGGAGCTCTTAAAAAAAGCGGATTATTTCCATCTTCCTGAAGCTCAAACGAGATAAAGTTTTTAATCATAATTTGGACAAATAGTGAGAACTAACTCATGGAATAGATCAGAAGTTCAATAAATGAATTCAGTTGTTTTATATAGCTGCTGGTGCACATACAACATGTACATATATCCTGTAGTATGCATCGTCTACATAAGTTTGCAATTCATACGAAAGCCATTAGTTGGTTGTGCCTAATTTCTGCCATTAGCTTTTTCTTCATTTTATTCAAAATCCTTGAATTATTAGGATTTAATAGTATGTGTTTGTGTTTCTGGCATTATAGATGACTGTGGTTGAGGCATATGTTGGGGGGAAGAAAAGAAATCTACCAGATGACATATCAAACTTGCACCCAGAAGTTTTATCTCTAATAAATGAGGGCATTGCACAGAATACTAGTGGAAATGTTTTTGAGCCTAAGGTGTGCCTTTTTACTTCATTTTTACAGCATTATCTAGGGTTCTTTCTGTTGTGATATTTGTTTCTAAAGCAACCCAAAGGATATCCCCATGGGTCTCGTTACTAGCAGATTCTCTCTTGATTTTAATTGAAGTTATTGTCTGACAGGAGCACTGTCTTGTGATTTTCAAATAGACAAATGGCATACACGGTCACATATAGACATGCATTACAAATGTGTGTGTGTGTTTCATTTTTTTCCAAAAGATAAAAAAGAAAATGCTGAATCACAGACTATAACCCAGTCAGTGTCACATTATGTGACTTACTTTGGTAGGGCGATGGAGAAGTAGAGATTTCGGGATCTCCTACGGAGAAGGCAATCCTTTCTTGGGCGGTCAAGGTACCCCTGCTGGCGGATATGTACATCTCTATTTTTCCTTCATTTCAATTGATTTTGAAGCTGAATTTATTTTATCAAATCCTCACGACAGTTGGGAATGAAATTCAGTCTTATCAAATCAAATTCAACAATTCTACATGTCTACCCCTTCAATTCTGAGAAAAAACGAGGTGGTGTTGTGCTGAAGCTGGTAATTATTGATGCAAACATTTTACTGACTTATCCCTTCATTTATTTTATTTTATACTCATCAACAGACGTGTGTTATTTGAGCTTTGTTCTTTTCTTTTCCTTTTTTCTCTTTCACTTGTGATTATGAACTAAATCTATTTATATATTTAGTTTTTTTGTTACAATCTATAGATTTACATTGTAGAATCATAATATGTGCTTTGATTCTGCCTTTTATTGATTCGTTGATTCTTAAATGTCCATTATATTTTCTATGATGATTAGATGTGGAGATTCTAATTTTCATGGCAGGCGGACTCTAGTGTACATATACATTGGAAAGGAGCTGCGGAGATAGTTCTAAGCTCATGTACTCAATATCTTGACTCAAATGGTCAATTGCAATCTATTGATAAAGAGGTTAGAAGCTTTCTATTTTCTAGCGAAGAAGTACTATAAAGTTTTTTTCTTGGGCTAAAATGTTTTTACTAAAGGATTTAAGTTTATTATTGAACTAATGGTGTAAATGACATAAGAAATTTTTATGCTGATATACTCATTCGAAAATATATGGAATGAGGCTACCGCTAAATCACTTTATGCATAGCAATGCGGTTATAATGATGTCAAACATTTAGAAGTTATGCATGGGATAATCTTGTGTCAGTTCGTACCTAAGGTATAATTCTTAAGCACACATTTGTTTTTGTTTTTTGTGTTTTTGGCCATTGTTAAGCACTAATTCGTTGAAGAGCATTAAACAATTCAAAACTTTAACTATTTTGAATTTCTAGAAACTTGTGATAGATATGATTTCTTTCTTATTATTTGATGAGTTTGTGCTAGCATTATTTATAAGCATGTATATATATATAGGAAAAATTTCAATTACAATCATAGGTTTCAAAGGCACCACTAATTTTTCCAATGATATAGCAACTGAGAACGGTTGGCAACTTTTTTAAGCATTATTCCAGGTAACTGGGTAAATGTAAGTATATCTTTTAAACTCTTTTTCAGGATTTCAAGGAGGCTATTGATGACATGGCTGCTCGCAGCTTGCGGTGTGTTGCCATCGCATACAGATCATATGAAATGGACAAAGTTCCCTCCAATGAGGAGGATTTGGCCCAGTGGTCCTTACCGGAGCATGAGCTTGTTTTGCTTGCTATTGTTGGTATAAAGGTAAAATTCAGGAGTGTATTTTACTTTTATTTGCAGAAAGAGTTGTTGCATTTTATGCCCCCTGTAAGGCTATTTGTTGCAGGTGCAAATTGGCAATAAGCCCTGCGATCTTATTGACATATGCATAATTATATCATCAAATTATTTATGCTTTATATTAATATTATCGTTATGGATTTAGATATTAGATTTTAGATTATGGGCTTGCAAATATGCTATAGGGCAGAACATGGAATAAAATTATATTATGCTCTGAAATTCCTTATGCTTTCAATTACCCTCATGTAGTCCTTCATCTAAGCTAACATTAATCTGTGTTGTTCAGGATCCCTGTCGCTCTGGAGTCAAAGATGCTGTCAAATTATGCACCGAAGCTGGTGTTAAGGTAATTTATCATATTTCTGTTTAATGTGTATAGTTTTCATATTGATTAGTGGACCTTGATATCTTGACATTCAGATTGTAATTTATTGTGAAACTAGTTAATTGCAGTGCTGGAACGTGGCTTTTGACCTTATACCACTTATAGCATGAGTGTTAATCCAAATTATCATGGGAATCCAACACATATATGTTTGTGAACTCATAGGTACGCATGGTTACGGGAGATAATATTCAGACGGCAAAGGCAATAGCTTTGGAGTGTGGAATACTTTCTTCAAATGAAGATGTTGTTGAGCCAAATGTAATTGAAGGACAGGCATTCCGTGCATTATCTGAGAAAGATAGGGAAAAAGTTGCTAAAAATATAACAGTATGGTTCTCCTATGATGATTTCTTTTGATGCATGCATTAGCTGCAAATATTCCTGTTAATAACCTCATGCAGTATGTTCCTGGATTGGAAAAATTTGTTGATTTATTTGCTTAATATGTTTAGGTGATGGGGAGGTCTTCTCCTAATGACAAGCTTCTACTTGTGCAAGCACTACGTAAGGGTGGGGAAGTTGTTGCTGTCACAGGAGATGGCACCAATGATGCTCCTGCACTTCATGAGGTCTGTCCTTTTCATGGCATGTAAAGTCTTGTTAGTGAGCATGATTCTTGTTGCATTTGCATTTTCTGGATGCAATTAGCCTGCATATATGAATGGAAATATTATTGTTATCATCATTGACAACATTTTATGTGCAACAATAAATTGACAGGTGATAGCATAATTCTCCTGCAGTAAGTTATGCATTTAAGTATGCTTTCTGTAAACTAATACTTCATTTTATTCTAAAATAAATTATGTGCCAATACATAGTGCTTCATCCTTCTCCCCTCCCTCAAAATGGTTGAAAGATGAGATCATGGGTCAAAAGTAAATGATTTTATGGAGTTTGACTTTGACCTACCGATTGAAAGATCGAGAAGAGAGTGGCAATAGGATGCCTGATTGTGATCTTTTGTTTGGACATAATTTGATCAACAATAGGATTTTTTTTTTCCCACGGATTGTCAGCCATATTATAGTGAATTTAGCAAACCTGTCAAACCGCTCAACTGTTATAAGTAAAGTTGATGCATCTGTAGCATACAGCTTCTAGAGAGAGCAGTCCTTGGTAGTTGGTTGTGTCAAATTCTTTCTTGGGTCTTTCGTGCCTTTGTCTGTTTGATTTAGGTGTTTTGTAATCGGTGTATTCTGATATTTTTTTTATATATTTTATATAATGGTTTACTATCTTGTATTTTAGGCAGATATTGGTCTTTCAATGGGCATTCAGGGAACTGAAGTTGCAAAAGAAAGCTCAGATATTATAATTCTGGATGATAACTTTGCGTCAGTAGTGAAGGTTTGTATTATGTAGTCCGCTTTTGTCCTTCTTTTTCCTCTTTTTTTCCGTGTCTACCTGGTAAAATATCTCATGCTCAAGTAAAAAAATCATTTATTTTTTTCCTGCCCTGTTTCTCCAGCTTTCATTAAATATTGCATAATATCTTTAGATCCTTCTGCTTAAAATAATTGACTAAACTTATCATGGTCAAGAGACATGCCAGCTTGTCAGGTGTATTGTCAGTGTGTATTATGTTATGGGGTTTTGGCTTCATTGTGCGTGAGAGATTACTTCCCTCTGAGACACAAATCTTCAGTTGATTGGTCCAATCTTTAATTTGTCTATGATTTCTACTTGATATTTTGTGTAGGTTGTCCGATGGGGCCGTTCCGTGTATGCAAATATTCAGAAATTTATCCAGTTCCAGCTTACGGTTAATGTAGCAGCTCTTGTAATTAATGTTGTGGCTGCAGTTTCCTCTGGTGATGTTCCTTTAAATGCAGTACAGGTGCCCCTCTCTCTTTCTCCTGTGTTTAATTTCAGTTATGAACATGAGTCAAATTACTTCTAGTGTCATATCTACTTTTAAATTGAAAAACCTGATATAATAATTACAAAAAGACTATCATTAAATCCCTTCTCTCTCCCCTCATTATGCCATTTCACGGGCTTTTAACATAATTTTTAGGTTGTGTAGTTCTGGGAGTTCTTTCTATTTCTCATTAAGAGTTTAAGACTCTGTTATGGAATGTTGTAGCTTTTCAAAAACCCTTGTTCTGTTGTGGATGCTAAACTATAGTGGAATGACATTTATAGTATTTGTTTAATATAAATAGTAAAAGCTGCTGTGAATTGCATAGTGATTAATAAATTGTTTGGTAGAAATTGTTGTAGAACTATCGTTATTAGGGTAACAACAATTAATTGTTATGTTTAAATAAAGGAAGAATAACATTAGCATATAATTTAAGTGAAGCATCTCTTTGATACTTCTCAAAAGCACATGTGACTCTGTAAAAACACTAGAACAAGCACCATCAAAAGAATTTTACCATAAAATAATGGATAATTTTTTTTGTCAAAAAGTGTTAGAATCAAAACTAGCGATATTCCTAAATAGGGCCTAAATCTACACAAGCTGGCTTAATTTTCTGTTATTATACTAATACTGCATTGCATAGTATAGTAAATGCTCAAATGGTACTATGATATCAATTGCTCACCCCAAAATTGCATGCACATGCGGAAGGGATAACACCCTGATTCCAGTTCATTGACAATGTTGGAAAGCAATATAGCTTGATCTTGTAGGGTTCACTACTTAGTGAGTTGAGCCTGTTTCAAATGAAGCAAAGCTGTTATAGGCATCTAATGTGTAATTAAAGTAGCTCTAATGTCTTATTCGTTCAGGTGAATCCCCAAAAGAAAGAAAAAGAATTCCTTAGTTCAACTTTTACTCTATTAAATTATGATTTGCTGAATGTGTTAATATATTTCTGGCTCAAAATTTTATGTGTTGTATATGTTATTAAGTAATATGAGATAATGAGATATTTAATTTGTTTTGGAATAATTAAGGACATAGCAATGAGGACACAATCTTATTGGTTTCTATTGTAAATGCTCTTGCTACAGCTTTTGTGGGTCAACCTTATCATGGACACACTTGGGGCTCTTGCATTGGCCACTGAACCGCCAACAGACCATCTTATGCACAGATCACCAGTTGGCCGAAGGTTTGTATTGATTGGCTTTCTGAATGTGCCGTATATATATTCTTATATTTAGTACTCTTAAAGTTATGTGTATCTGGCACATAAATGCAAACAAACAGGGACACGTGGCTTATACATTAACTTAAAAGAGCTGTCCAATTTCTTTGGATATCTGTTAAAGATATCCCCTTGAGAAACCATTTGTCTTACAGCGCAAGGAAGCCAAGGATTATTCCCATCTCATTGAATATTAGTTATGAAGGTGAAAAGCAAGGAGAGGAAAAATCTTAGATTCTGTTCAAAACAATTACACCCATGCAAACAACTGCACTTCGATGAAGCCTTACACTCCTTTCTTTTATTCTTTTCCTTCCAATGCTTGCATATGAGCGGAAAGAAAGCAATATAAAGTCGATGCGTACCGTTGTGTCTGTTTAACTTTTCAGTAAAGTGCATTTTGTCTTCACATTCTCACTTAAAATCTGTCAAATCTCTTTCCTGTGTTTGTCACACAAAAGTGATTGATTTTTCTCATTTTCTTTTTTTCAAAAACAGCGATTGATAACTTAATTGGATCTCAGATGGTCAGATTTTCTCTATAATTTTGGAGGCATCTGTAGGCTAGATAAAGACAAATTCTCACTATACACTTATGTTTGCCTTTTAGGGAGTCTCTTATAACGAATATCATGTGGAGGAACTTGCTCGTACAGGTAAAATTTATTTTATTCCAAGGGAGACTGATTAAGATTTTTTTTGGAATTGGGAACATTCAGTCTTGTCTGATTATCATTGATTTGTCATTGCAGGCTCTATATCAAATTACTGTTTTGCTTGTTTTAAACTTCCGCGGCAACCAAATTCTACAAATTCATGACTCTAGAGCTTATTCACATCAAGTGAAAAACACATTAATATTCAATGCGTTTGTCCTCTGCCAAGTAAGTAAATTTTATTCTGTAAATATGAATATTGAGCCAGTCCTTATGTAAATCATTTTATTTTTTTTATTGTTTTGTTTTCTCTCCATGGTTGATGATTAATGGACTGGATTTCTCTTAATTTCCATCAACTCTGGGGCCTCTTATAAGACACCCAATTATATAATTGAATTCTCTCCCGTGCTCCTTAATTTCTTGAGTAGCATATTTAAAGTGATTATGCTTGAGAATGCAGGAGTTCATTATACTTAGAGGGCTATGGTGTTACAAATGGTCAGTGTATATTTCAGTTGCTTCGTATGTACTATGTGCCATATTTAGTTATTGAATGTGTATATTACTTGTGACGCGCTTCCACTGCCCCACCTCCCCCCCGCGGGGGCCCCTTTTGTCTTTTCTTCTCGCATTCTGAGTGAGTGAGAGGGGGTAAACCTAGAAGAACTTGTTATCATTAATCATACAATTCTTTTCTTTTGGTCACTCATTAATCATACAATTCTAACTAGACAATTTTGTAATGATTCAACTTACAGATATTCAATGAGTTCAATGCCCGGAAACCAGATGAGATGAATGTCTTCCAGGGAGTGACTAAGAACCACCTCTTCATAGGAATTGTTGCAATCACCTTTATACTACAGGTGAGTAAGCATTCCTACTATTGTTTGTGTTTTATATGTCTACATTTGTAAGCATTGCTAACTCTGCTCCTATCTGTTAGATACTCATCATCGAGTTCCTTGGAAAGTTCACAAAAACTGTGAAGCTTGATTGGAAGCTGTGGCTTGTTTCTCTTGGTATAGGGGTGGTCAGGTTAGTTTGCTCATCAGTCATAATAAACAAGCTTCAAAATTAGCATATGCAAGTTAGTGTAGCAAATTGTGTTAAGAGGGGCTTTCTGGTTTGAATCCTGAGCAACTGTGTATTACTTGTCGCAGCTGGCCTCTAGCTATAGCAGGAAAATTTATTCCTGTTTCGAAAACACCGTGGTCCCGGTACTTGTTGAAGCTTTGGAGGCGATGCTGGAGGCCTCGGACTACACAATAAAGAGTTCAAATAGCATAGATTCTCTAAGAGGATCGCCCGCTATTTACGCTTGAGCTAATGCCTCACAAGGGACACTACATGTTGCTGCTCTACATTGCTGAACGATCCCCCCTTGCATTTGTAGAATACTGTATGTTCAATATATAAACCAATCTTAGTTGATGTCCCCTTTAAATTAAAGCATATACCAATATGGTGTGCGATGCCTTTACCATCGTTTTCCCGTATAATTTTTTGGGTATTCACCGTTGTAATATTTATAGAAATGTTTGACTACTAGACTGTAGACTTGCTAGCAATTCCTCCCACCCATCATATAAACCTGCTACAAATCTATCGCATAGGGTTTGATGCCTTCCTACCCGTTTAGACATTCATTTCGATTTTTGGTAGGCTAGACTATGTATAAGTACTTATTTACATGAATTTAATAGCTGCCCCCAGATAAAGAAAATTTTTAAGTATTATGTATGTATATAATATTATTGTTCTTTAAAATTGTTGACTGAGCTTTTAATTTACGAAGTCAACATGCTCTAATATGTTCCTTATAATTTTGCTCCCTGCATGCTATTTTTCTAATTCTGTACTTCAATACAACTGGGCGAAATTTGTGGTATAAAATGAGAATTGCAGAGTGCTAGAGAGGGTGGGTGACAGAATCTTAGATGCTTAGTTATAAGTTAGCCCTCTAGCTGGCATCGCTGTGGAGAATAGTAATGTATATGGCAATTTGCATTCCGCTTCTCTTCTTTCTCTTATTTCACATTCGTGGTATCAAAGCTGCATTACATCCATCATAGGTGATGGCAACACTTCGTCACCGAGTTCTCACTCCTTCCTTGAAAGCCAATCCGCTCACCTTGGATCATAATCTCTTAGCCTCCCCCAAATCACTCTATCAAGTTGACAAAGGCGCGAAAAGGATTTGAACAACATTTATTAAGTCATACCTATCTTCATCTTCTCATAAGCTAGCTATCGCCATTTTTCAGCAAGACAATATGGGTTTCGAACGCCAGCGAAACGAAACGGCTCTGAGGGGACTGGGCACACGCCTCCATGCGCCAGCGCTTGAAAATAGTGCAGAAATCTTTAGGCGGCCCGTGAGACTCACGCGCGATGATTCCGGTCACCGGACGTTAGGGATAAGCCGATCGATGCCTTTTGATTCTTCTGATATCGGCGTTGACTGAAGATGACCACCTATAATGGTGACCTGAATTTCTTTCAAACAAAAACAGTGAAAAGTAGCCAAGGAAATTTTTCTGAAAAGAGCAAGCTGATACCAAACAGTGAAAGGAAATAACTTTTATTTCACCTTATTTAATACACAAATAAAACGCATATTTATATACAAGACATACACTAAGAAAGAAGGTTAATTAATATTAAGGCTGGACTAATTAATGCTAGAGTTGGACTAATAAATGAGTTGAACTAATAAATATTCCAACTATAGATGTAAGATCATGAAGTGGATCTTCTATCATTAGAGTCATTGCCCCAATCTGAGTCAGAAAACCCCTGCAACTTCAACTCTACAGATTTACTAAAATTCAGACCAAATGACAATGTTCCATTTAGATACCTTAGTATTCGTTTTACTACTTTCCAATGCTCTTCAAGAGGTTGCTGGATGAATTGACATACCTTATTCACATTATAAGCAATCTCAGGTCGTGTTATTGTAGCATATTGCAATGCCCCAACCACAGACCTATAGAGTTGAGGAATAAACATGTAATTACTTCCATGTTTACTAAGTTTCTGACCAGAAACCATAGGTGTAGGGAGACTCTTAGCAGTATCCATTTTGACCCTTTGTAACAAATCAGAATTATATTTTCGTTGGGACAGTAACAAACTTCCATCTGTCATCCCCTTCACTTCTATTCCCAAAAAATAACTAAGCTCCCCTAAATCTTTTAATGCAAAATCAGAATGAACTTCTGTTTAAATATGGTAATATACTCTGAGCTGCTTCCTAGGATTAAGATATCATCCACATATGTAAGTAAGTAGGTACTATCTTCATTTGTCACACAAATAAAGAGTGAAAACATTTGCTGGCAATAAAACCATACTTCTGAACAGTGGACTTAAGCTTTTCAAACCAGGCATGTGGTACCTGCTTTAAGCCATAGATAACCTTCTTTAGTTTACAAACCATGTTCCTATCTGCATCTTCAAACTCAAGGGGCTGACACATGTATACTTCCTATTCAAGTGAACCATGAAGGAATGCATTATTACGTCAATCTGATTCACCTTCCAATCATTTGCAAGAGCAACTGTTAAGAGAGTTCTAATGGTTACAGGTTTTATCACTGGAGAAAGAGTCTCATTGAAATCAAATCCAAGCTCTTGGTGGAAACTTTTTGCAACCAAACGTGCTTTATACTTGTTAATTGAGCCATCAGCATTCTCTTTCACTCTAAAATCCCACTTGCACCCTATAACCTTTCTACCATTATATTCATATATCATGGCTTGTTCCCAATCTGGATCACTTATAGCAGCAGCTGGAGAATATGGTAAAGTCTTAGTCAAAAACACCTTAGGCTTGAAAATACCAGCTTTGGCCCTAGTAGTCATAGGATGTATAGCCTGAGCTTGAACAGTTGTATTTGTCAGATTAGTATCAACATTTGAACTCGAAGACACATTATCTGAAGAAACAGAATTTTCACTAGCATTTTCAGCTTCATGATCAGTTGATCCTGTAGAGTTTGATACTGAAGAGTCACATAAGGGATTAATATTAGTGTTAGAACAATTAACAACATGAGTATGCAAAACAGGTACCAAAGCAATTTGAGCTGATACTGGTTGTGTTAAAATAGATTAAATACAAGAAAAAGCATGAGAATTTCTCTTGTAAGGGAAGCAAAACTCATTAAAAGTAATATCTCTAGAAATATAAACTCTACCATTAGGATCCAGACATTTGTACCCTTTATGATTAGAGCTATATCCTAGAAAAGCACATTCATGAGTTTGAAAGCTAAACTTGTGAGTGTTGTAAGGTCTCAACAAAGGATAACATGCACAACCAAAGACTTTGAAGCTTTGATAATCTGGTGTAACATGAAAAGTTTGGTTAAAGGAATTTCATGATTTATGGATGCTGAAGGAAGACTGTTTATATGAAGGGTGCCAGTTAAAAAGGCATCTTCCCAAAAAGTGAGTGGAAGTCCAACATGAGACAGCAAGGTAAGTGCAGACTCTACTATTTGCCTATGTTTGCGTTCAATTGTGCCATTCTATTGATAAGCATATGGACAAGTGAGCCTATGTATAATCCCCTGAGTTGAAAGATAGGATGAGAATGATCAGAACTCACCTCTAGAATCTGATTGAAGAGCTTTAATTTTGACATTTAACTGAAGTTCAGCCATGGTTTTGAAGTTTATGAAGGCTGTTAAGGCATCAAACTTCCGTTTGATGGGGTAAAACCAAGTGTAACGTGAGAAAGCATCAATGAAGGTAATGTAATACAAAGAACCCTTGGATTAAGGATAGGGTGATGGACCCCAGATATCAGTATAAACCAATTCATGAGGTGTGGAATAAACATTTTGAGAAGAAAGAGAAGGTTGATTATGAGCCTTTCCTTGACAGTAAGCAACACAAAAAGGAAAAGATGCTTTATTCGAAAATTTCACATTACAAGCATTAAGAACTTGAATAACAGTAGACTGACTTAGGTGACCTAGCCGACAATGCCAAAGATACATGATATTATTTCTTTGTATTAAACCAGATGTAGTAGAATCAGTTACAACTGATGAAGACACAGAACTAAGACAAGTTGGTATATTAGTGGTTTGAATGACATTACACTGCTGAGAGGAAACATTTATATGAGCTGAGAAAGATGAAAAGTGATTTTGAGGTACTTTGCACGGTTGAACAACATCAAAAGAATAGAGTCCATCTGGTCTTAACTTGCCTTCAAGTAAGACTTCCTTGGTTACCTGTGATTTAACAAAACAGGATAAAGGATAAAATTCAAAATGAACATTGTTATCCTCAGCAAACTGTGAGACACTGATTAAGCTTTTAGTTATGGCAGGAACATACAAAAGATTTTTTAAAACTAATGAAGAGTTAGGACTGGTGGAAGAAGAAATGAAAGAATTCCCAATGCTGTTAATTTTTAGATCTGTACCATTTCCAATGTGAACTTGTTCAATACCATTGTACTCTTTAGGTTGACTGATGTTAGATACCAAAGGTGTTACATGGTTGGTGGCTCCAGAATCTGGAAACCATGCAGCTGGTTCATAGAAAAACTCTGGTGTAACTGATTGCCTTTGAGCAATTGGAGCAGAACTCAAAATATTAGCACTCATCAGATTTGGTTGATGTTGGCCTTGAATAGATGCCGAAGAAGAGTTTATATTTCTTCCTCTATAGAAATTTTGATAATTCATGTAACTCTGTTGTGATTGTGGAGAAGGTTGAGGATAAGAGTAGTTGACATAATTGTTTTGAAAATGAGACTGATATGACCGATCAAACCTGTGAAAGCAAATCAAAGCATTTTGACCAATTTTGAAACGGCCTTGACAAACTACTGAATTTCTACCTCCACTTTGACCATTTCTACCTCTATTTTGACCTCTTCCATCTTTGAGAGATCCAACACCACTTCTACTATCATATGAATGATTTGTTGTGTCTATATATTCAACAGTATTTTTCACATATTCATTAGTATTTTTCTGCCCAACATTAACAGTGTTAACTGAAATACTCTCAGATGATGTTACAGCTTTCAGATTCCTCTCAATTCGTATCTCCTGAGCTAGAAGAAGTGATTTAATCTCTCTAATAGTATACAGAGTTTGTTTGGTATTAATAAGAGTCACCAGCGCATCATACTCATTTGGCAACCGTTCCAATATGATCTCAGTGTGCTCTTGATCAGAAACCAGATTACCAATGGCCACCAATGCATCCACCAATGCCTTAATTCGTAACAAGTACTCAGTGATTGTTCTTGAACCTTTTTTAGTGCTCCGAAGTTCCATCTTATATTGATGGATCTTAGCTTTTGTGTGTGACTCAAAAGAAGTTTTGAATGCAATACCGTGCATAACTGAAGCGTTCATAGCTAACTAATCTCGTTAACATCAATTCAGACATCGATCACAAAAGCTAGGAAAATAACAACTAGTCCTGTTTTTCCAAGTGATGTACTATGATGAATACTTACCAGAAGCTTCATCATCAGAACTACTGAATTTTAATGAAAGTTTGTACTTTTTGTTCATAAACTTCTGAAGATCATGTCCTTTTATTGCCACAAAGACCTACTACTTCCAGAGAAGATAGTTATTCTCATCTACCTTTACAGACACCGGGTGACTAAATGTGACTGTAGACAATCCTTTCAAAGACTGAGTGAGCACTGCAGTGGACGGTAATGAGTTCTCCATGGTAAAGCTCTGATACCAAGTAGAGAAACTGAGCTAAAACTGATAAAAGGAAATACAGAGAAGTGCAGAGATGAAAATGATATCCATTACTGATGGAATGAAAAATATCATACATATTGAGAGGGTGGCTTCAGAATTTATATACAACATTAGAACAGATACACGTGAGCTAAACTAAAACTGATTCTGTTAATCAGATCTAACAAACTAGTCAGTACAATTAACTCTAACAGAAGCCTCTGTTATATATATTTCAACTAGTGGTGCTCAAAGTAACAAAGTTTGTGTGACTATCAAGTTACTAAGTTTTATCTACTGTGTGCTATCATTCTGACAGCAAGTTCTTCATCTTTATTCTTCTTTGTGTGAGATTGAGTAGTGTGGAGTGTTTCTAAGCTTGTTGAGAGCAAAAATCCTATACTTTAGTTGGTTTGTCTGATTACTGTTGTGCAGATAGACTTCTGCATCTGTCTGTGATTGAAAGTCTGTAAAAGTTGTGTGACTAATTATTATTCTGGGTTACTTAAGTTTAGTTTAAAAGCTATGAAGCTGAATCTAGTGTGTAAAGTTGACTGATTTAGTAAAATACTTAACAAGGGTACTATGAAGTGGACGTAGGATCTAGAATTAATTTGAACCACTATAAATTTGGTGTGTGTTACTCATTGTTCTTCTTACTCACATTCCATCATTAAACTCAAATAATTTTTAGGAAGCAAGTGAATCATAAATTACTTAAGGAAACAAAAATACAATCATATAGTTGTCTTTAGTTATATCTAAGCAATTCATCCCCCGTTTACTTTATTTGTGCTAATAGGTAAAGTCAGCTCTGAATTCGTTGCATGGAAGAAGTTAAATCACCGCTGTCATGATTGATCTCATCAATTAGAGAAAATGCAAACTAAAGTAACTCACTTTGAGCTTTTGCTTTTAGTGTGGAATCCATTTCATGAATTCTTCCCTTCACAGACTAGAGCCAAGATACATTAGTATCGATATGAACGTAGAAGGATGTGGAAAGATTCCAGAACTATTACGAATTATGTGTCGAGGGTTAAAATTTTAATGAATATATATGTTTTAATAGGTATTCATTTATTATATTCCATAATGAATGTATTCTTATTTCTTTTTACATAATAATTTTGTTTTAGTGTTATTGTTAGTATATGAATTATAATCATAGGCAAAGATCCAAATTCAAAATATTCTTACATTGAGGAACAAAGCTTTATGGGTTAAAGTTAATATTTGAATGGTTTATGGGTGAGAGTAAACCAAACCAGGAGGCAATCTAATGAGTGATTCTCAATTGTATAGGTCTATCGTGGGCACCTCGCAATATGCAACCATAACTAGAACAAAAATTATCATATTGTGTAAACAAAGTTTGTTAATTCATGCATTAACCTTTGGAAGAAGACTAGAAGGCAGCAAATGGAGTCCAAGATACTTGATGGAACATTTTATCCATGTTGCTTCTAATCAAAGCACGTGAGCCGTAACTAAGGGAATATTGTAGTGCAAATTGGAGAACTTATACCCATGACAGAAGATCAACATCACAATCCTACATTTTTCAAGGATCTAACTTGGTTTTGTGGTCTTCAAAGAAACAAACTATAGAGGCAAGGTCAAGTATGGAAGCAGAGTACAGAACACTTGCAGGAATGGTCGCACAAATGACATGGATCCAATCTCTTCTAAAAGAATTGACGATCAAAACATCAAGAAGTCCCACCATTTTTTTTTTTTGGTGACAATCAAAGTATTGTAATGTCTCCTGTCTTGCATTTCTCCATTTGGCACTTCTCTTCTCTTTCTGGCATTTTCATATCACCAAGGAAACCTGTATAACGTTTTTAACATGTATTCATACTGAATTTTTGAACCTCTCTATTCTGAAGTCACCGCTTGCACCATTGCTTCCTCGGAGACATCTTAGACTTCAATGAAGACATACAAAAGGAATACGAATAAAAAAGAACTAAACCAGTATCTTAGATATTCTTTACTCTGAAACATAGATACTACTAAGTTTTTAACATATTGAAATTATATATAAATCAGTCTTAAGAACGCTCATACTTAGAAGCAAGCAAAAGTGGACGTTTCTAAAGGCTGTTCACACAGAAATAAAGGTTAAGCAAAATTAATTATACATGAAAAGCTCAAATACAGAAAATTTATTTGTATATGAATCCTTGACTAGATTTAATCATTATACATAAAAAGCTCATATGACCATTTGTTACTGATCCTGCAAATGCTAGTTTTTTCTCTGTGCATAATAAATTGCTATTTCATCCTTTCTTTGTTATGCCGTTTTGTGTCTGGATAATCTTCAATACGTAAACTCGCTTCAAAACGCAAGCAATCTGCCGCCTCAGCTCGAAAATGCTCCGGAAGTTGCATATTAAACGACTTTCTCATCCGTATTAACTAACAAGAGCTTTCAGGACGCTGTAATATTTTCGAACACAATGTAGCAATGTTCTTTTCAATTTCCATAGAATGCCGAGCACCAAACCACTTTAATGGCAATTTATAATGATATTGCTACTTTGTTGGATTGGTTTTGATTTAAAAACATCTTGACAATAATGTGTAATGGGTGGAAAAGCATCGTTAGTTGTTCTTACCTGTAGCATTCTGGTAATATTGCTGGCACCAAATATTTTATGAACACTAGCCAATCTCTCTGGATTGGTTGACAGAAGATAGGGTGCTAGCATGCACATTTCGTCGAATTTGACATAATCAGATTCTTGAGAATTTGTTCAAAGATGTCTTGTACAAGAATTTATTAAGAAAATGGCAAATAAAGGTTACAGTAGGATTCTGTCAAAGATTTGTTCAAAGCTCGAATTGCAATTACATATGCTGATTGAGGCTCTATTATTGGCCAATCCAGGGGGCTCTCTTTATTTTATTATATTCTTTTAAAACTTTCTTCCACTCAACTGGCCATGCACAGCACTATACATTGCACTGCATAACAGAGAATCCCTTCTCGCAATGGTTATTCTAACATAAAAATAAGTATCACTTTTGCTTTAAAAGCAATCGAAACTTAGATCGTTCCTTTCTAATATTTCGTAGCGATATTTATTCTTTATCCATTTCTAATAGTTGCTCATGTTTGCCTATTAATAAAAATATCTTTGACCTCTTAAGAATGTAAGAAAGACTATATGCGCTAAAATCATACCAAGTAACTTTTCCATATGAAATGAATGCATCTCAATTGTTTCACCAACTGTGAATAATCATGAGGCAACGATAATTTCACAAACTGCATATGATGGACAGATTTTCCTGTGTACATACCAAATGACTGCGACCTCAATAGGTCGAATGAACACTTCTTCCTCCCATCCCCTCTTTACTCTGCACTCTCAAAATTACATAACCCATAACACTGACACTCATGAGTGGTACTTTGGACCCCATATTCTGTTTCAGAACTTTGAATAAGCAAGACCATCTTCGAGGTTTCAGAACATATTCCATTAATTTCTCGGCCACACACTAACAGTAACATGAGTATGCAAAGTGGTTTTTCTTGGAGACATAAGAGGAGAGGAAGTCGGAGGCAGAAACAGATGAATCTGAAATATCAGCTGGGACAAATATCTGGGTTTTACCAAAACCAATTCTCTTGCCAGCTACATTGGCATAGAACAAACCTGAGGTTGCTGGAACAAAAACATCACTCTGAGTACTTATGTAGAAACCAATCACTTTCTCAAATTCAGAACCATCAGAATCTAGGAACTTTGCCTTCTTATCTGCAGGCATGATGGCACCCTGCGATTAAAAATGCGTAAAGAGTTTAATAATCTCCCTTCAGATATTCCAATGGAGACAATGATATACATTTAGACGATTATCTACAACACAAGCCAAACACAAAAGTGTGTGCACAAGCACGTGTGTGTGTGTTTGTGTGCAAGAGAGAGAGATGAAGCAGGCAGATAAAAAAGGGTCTCACCTTTGTATAAGTTTTAGGAAACAAATCTTTCAGAGAATCTAGGCTGCTATCAGACCCTGATTCAGTCACGTAGATAGTTGTATCCTTGTCAAAACCAATCTTCCTTAAAAATACTGCAATTTCCTGTGCATTGAAGCAGCTTTTTTCTTGTTTATCATCACTTCCTTCGCAACCCTTCCCATCCAACATATCAACCCTTAAGTCCACGGCTATAAACCGGCCATCTGACTTCTGGCTCAAAGTTCTTAGTCTTTCAACCATTGATTCAATCAGTTCATGCATTTCTGGTTGCAACTCTAAACTACCAAACATTGCCAAGCATGCAACAGAATCAGTATCGCCTTTTTTGCCACCCTTTCTCATGTTTATAGAAGGGAAGTAAGTTGCAAGCCTTATATTTCCCTTTGATCTATATATTGGCTCAATACGAGCAGCTATGTAGTCTTCAGTAACCCAATTAGGGACCTTTACTGCAGCAATATTCCGGGTTGATATATAATCAGGAAGATCCTTTACCACTCTGACTACCCCTTCCATGCTTTTCATGAATACATCAACATCATAAATTTCCTCAAAGTTTCTGCACACATCAATAAAATTACACAAGCACTTGTTTTAACTAAAAGTATAATAGTCAGGTTTCAGAATTGGGTTTAAATGCGAGCTTTCACTTATATAATGTTTCACAATAGAACAGCAGCTACAGAAGCCAAACAACCATTGATAGAAATGAAGAGAAGGTTGAATTCAAATACACTTACAAACGAAAAAGCAGGGGAAAAAAATTCATTAAGAGTTACAAGATAAAGTTATCTCAATTTCACCATAATGTTTGCAATAAGTAGCTCACAAATCATGGTAAAGATAAACAATCATAACAGCAGAAATCAAAATAAGCAAAGATCTTGGAGTTACTTGTTTGAAAACCTAGAAGTAATACCTTTTAAAGTAAAATATGATGGGCAGAGAATCAAATAAGGTGATAAACTAATCTTTCTGATAAAAATATGCCATTTCATAACTCACCTCCTGTCACCAGGTTGGGTTCCCCTAATGTCAGGGAGCACAAGTTTTGCCCCAAGATATCTAGCAACAACCACTGCATCTGCAATCTGAACAACCATTACATGAACATTAGGGAATATAGGGAATAAAGGAAATGAAAATTTAAATTTCAGATTTCTTATTGGCAGTGGGGTTTATCTAACAGAATTTGACTGCATTCACAGATATACGGTAGTGAATTAAGAATAAACAGCTATATATACTCGCACCTAGCAGCAGCAAAGGAGAGAGTAAGCAGAGAAAAAGCCAAAGGTACCTTTTTTATATAATTCGATGTATTTGATGGAAAATTTTCTTATAATGTTTCAGAGTAGTTCCATAAGGGTGTGTGGCCTCTGATTTCTTTACTTATCACAAAAGCGCAAACTTGCTTTTCTTGTTACTTTATTTGTATTGTTGCACTTATTTTCTTACTATATACCTGTTGTATTCCATTTCCTCAATGAATGGGAAAAAAAAAAGGACGATAATAGATTAAGGGTATGTTGATGGCGGAGAATGAAGGAGAGGGGAAAGGAAGTCAAATTTTAATTTTTGACATTTTATTTTATTTAGATTTAAATCCAACTTTTTTCCTTCCCTCAAATATGTTTAGATTGAGGAGAATGAAAGAGAATTGCAGAAAATAAAAATTATATAAACCCAAATCAAATAAAATGTTATTATAAAAATTTCACTGCCCTTCCCTTCCCCTGTATTCTCCTTTATCTAAACATACCAAAACTAATATACTGAGAACACGGGCAAATGAAATAACCACATGCAACTTGATCCACCACTTGATGAAAGGATAACATGGTTGGAAATTATACTGTAATGTAGTCAGTCATCTACAGAGAGAAAATTAGATTTAGTAAAGAGACCAGATTCATAGGAAGAAAACTTGAGAGTTTATTTCTATTTTTGGGTGATAAAAGAAAACTTCATTAAATTTTGCTGATTTATGAGAAATCACATGTAGCCGCATATGCATTTCTGCAACACGTTGAACAGAATGGCTGAATTAGATACCTGAGAAATATGGTATTCAGGGCCATTGGTCAATGAAAAGGTAACAAAACCCTTAGTCCGCTCCACATGGTCTGCCAGCCAACCAAAATGTGAATTGATGAGGACAAAATAATTGGGCATATGTAATTGTGTTAGTACATTTAATATACCTCTTCCTAACGTGGGGGCCTTACAATCAAATCTTACCTACATATGGCTTAAGCCAGCATGGTTTTAGCTCGTCAGCTTCTCCCTTCCATGGAGCTACACTCTTTCTTAAATGAGTAGCATCAAGCTTTGCGTTGCTGAAGTCAAAGTTCTCTGTTCCTGGAAGTGCTTCCTGGTAAAGCAAAAGGTCAAAGAAGGGGAAATGAAGTTAATCATAATCATAATTGAATGTTAATTATCTGTTCTGTTTGAAAATTAAAAAAGAGGCGAGGGGGAAAATCACGCATTAGAAAAGCACTTGAAACTATTGAAATAAATTTCCTTGTTCTTTTTTTTTTTTTTTTTTTTCTGGGTGGGGGTGGGGGCAATGATGATCAAATAGGAGGATTCTAATTTGAGTTGCCAAGAAAAACTCAATAGAGAGATTAAAATTGGCCTAATTAACTAAGTTGAGCTCAATCAACTAATTTAACCAAATTTGATCAGACTTCTTATGTTCCCTCTAAGATTCTACCATGCAATCAATTAATTTAAGCAAATTTGATCAGACTTCTTACGTTCCCTCTAAGATTCTACCATTAGCGTTTAGTGATCCTTTTCAATGATTAGGAACACCAGCGGACTACTACCAACATTCAATCTTTAAACCAAACTGGAAGTGCTTGCATTATGCCACAATGTCAGACGTTGAAGTTTCAGGATTTGCTGACTTCATGTAATGTTGCTAGATTTCATAATAGTTATAGAAACATAATTTATTGAAATTCAAAAAGTAAATGGCTGATTTCCGAAAGGTAAAGTTCTTAGTATCGTTCGCATGCATTCTTAATTTCTTTTCATCCCGGTCAAATATTAATACCTTATCGTCTCCCTGTTTGTTAACTGAAGGATCTATCATGTCTACAAGCTCCTTACTTTAGATATGCATAATAAATTTTACGTCACCCTTCAATTTCCTATCAGTTTTCTTGCACTGTGATCTCTGCAATTCAGAAGACTGCTTGGCAGCTATTTGCTTCATCTTAATTTTGAAGCAAATTAACCCGTCTGAATGCTAGCTCTCAATTCAACCATGGGACGAGGGACAAATTGGTATTCTTAATGATGAACTTTACCTAGATAACCCCAAAGAAAAATTCTCAGTGAATGGTACAAGATAAGAAGAAATGAGGCCGAACGAGTAGCCCAATTAGTCGAATCCAGTTAGTAAAACCGGAGCACATCTATGTCTATGTTCGTGAGAGAGACAGATGGAAGGAAAGAGATAAAAATGAGAACTTTGAAAGACAGACAAAAGCGAAACTGCAAAAGAATGTATGTGAAACGAAATGTGTAGTGGAACATATAATGAGTGAGAGAGTCTTACTTGAACTGCATCAAAATGGTCTCTTTTGATCATATTCCCAAGCATCACGAACATTGTGAGGGTGAGTACAGCTGCCACCACTTGCCTCAAATCCACTCCCATGGCTTGAAATTCTTCTGTGTCTCAGTTTCTGTGCAAACAGGACAGAGAACAATGCAGAAGGAATTTATTTATTTATTTCTGTCGATGAAAACAGAGCGACCCTAAGACCCAGACAACGTTTCAGGGTCAAATTTGAGCAACATAGAGTCGAGTCCGAATGTCGCCTATCTCTCAAATCTAAACCCATGTTGCTCTTTCTTTAAAGACCCTTTTTTTTTTCTGCTTCTTTTTCTTTTTACATGACCGACAGTATTCTGAGATATTGATGGGCTGCCTATTATCTTATGTGGATTTTACTTTTTGATTTAGAATTGATTCTTTAATAATAGTTTTTGTATTAAGTAATTGGACTGTCCCATTCAAATTCAAACCATTGACAATGTATATTCGCTAAAATTGAACATCACTTGTTATATTTAGGAGTGTGTTAAGGAATAGATAGGGCAACCAGTAGTAGTTACGCGTCCATTTCCTACAAACTCATCTCAACTTTTTTGATAAAATTAAACATTTTGACTAATAAGTGTTGAAGGATAAGAATTGGCTAAGTACCAGCTAATCCGCCTCAAACAATGGCTTTTAAGATTCCTCTAATTGGTTTTGAATTAGAAATTATATATTTTGGACCTATTTGATTACTAAAATCAAGGTGAAAAAAATAAGAATGATAATATTATTAATTGACAGATTAAATCTCTATTTTCATTTTTTAAAAAACTTGCTCTTTCTCATAAAAAGAATAATTCTTTCTCTACTTAAAGTTATAAAATAAAATTGGTTTAACGGAAATAAAAAATATATGACAAAAATATCTTCACTTATAATAATTCGCAGACAAAAATATCTTTGTGATACATCAAAACCTTAATTTATTATTATTATTTTATTACTAATATGATTAATTATTAAATATACATTAATATATAATTATATTATTAAATAATAATTTGAAGAGATATCTGTCTTTTTTTTAGTTTTATGATAAGAGATAATATAATAAAATATGCACACTACTTAATTGATTTTCATATGTAATCTACTAATCAAACAAAATAAATAGAGACACGTCAACTTTCATTCCTTCTCAACTAAACAACATTTTAATATTTTTATTTTCACTTTTATTTCTATTTTTATTCTCATTCTCATTTTCATTGTATCAATTCTAACAATCAAATAGGTCTTAATATTTTGAGACAATCCATAGGGGTAAAAAATTCCGTCATATTCAACTGTTGATATATCTAAATCTGATGTTATTGATACAATGGATCAATAGTATAACATCCCACAAATTGAGCGCAATTTGACTAGTATTAATGTATGAAAGTAGAATCTTAAGCTTAGATTTGGCTTTTTGTGATAATTGTAGTTGGAGAGATGACCAAAAAAAGTAAAATATGTAACACATTTTGAAGAGGAAAAGGAATGAAAAAAGAATTATTTAACATTTGTGTTCAAAATTGTAAGCTTGGAATTATAAGTTGGATAATTAGAAACACATGCTAGTGCAAAAATCGCCAAGTTTTAGGATATATATATATATATATATATTTATTTTAGAAAACGTAGCTAATGGGAAAAGACAAGGATTTTGTTAGATTGCGGATTGCGGATGGTTGTTTTATGCCTGGATGTATAAATTAGAATCATTAAAATAAGATAATGAAGGCATGGCATATAGGATTATGACTTTATCACTATATTTAACAAAAATTGTGAATATTACACTAGTATTATGAATTAAAATATATTTATGACGTCAAATATTGATGCTTTTGTGTTCAAACTCAATTATTTTTTCATTCTTTATTCTTTATGTCATTGATTTTTTATAAATAAAGAAAATTTGGTTTTTTATAATTAAATTATGATCATTTTGAATTGAAAATATCTCGAGGAGTCATTCTCAGACCATTCACAAGTCGATGAAACATCGTCTACCTTTGTTATTCATATCTCTGACAAACACGTGATACCAATAAGTACAAATTTGTATTATGAGAAGAGAAAGGGCAAGAACTATAGTCCCATGCCAGCCTGTGAGTACGTGGATATAAGGGATCCAAATCATGATGTTTGATAATATGTTCTTACATACTCACCTATTATTTTTATTGAAAAAAATAATAATAATTTGTGGGTTTTTAAAAATGTTTTTAATTATTTAATAAATGATATTTTCAAATACATCATTTTAATTTTATAAGTATTTGATTCGCTACTTGTTAAGTTTTGTAACCAATGAGTCATAACGTTTTTGAAACTAAATTGCATTTGTTGAATACTCAACGAAATATTTAAAAGTACGTATGTTTTGAGGGCTAAAAAAAAAGTTATGTTGGAAAATAGATCAAATTTACATCTAATTCCTTATATATTTGTTTAGCAATTGAAATATGTGAAGTTTATAATTTTTTAATTGAAATATGATGATGCATAATTTAATTGAAGGATCTAAAAAATTATACACTTATTATATTTTAATTGAATAATAAAAAAGAAAGTATGTATAAATTTTTCTCTATTTATTTATTTTATGTAACCCCTCATCCATTACAAGCCCAAGGAACTGGACTCGAAATGGCGACAGTTTTTGAAGGCCCAAATGCCTGCTCTGAGTCCAATTGAAATTAGATTTTAGTGGGCCCATCAACCCACCAAACTGAGAATTTTTTTCTTTTTCGTTCTTTTCATTTCTTCATAGCTCTCGGACAGGAAACGAAACTCATGAACTCACAGATCTGCTTGCTCTTTCTCTCTCTTTCTCTGTCTGATTGAACTTCGTATAGGTAAGCACTAAGCAGATCGGATTACGGAAATTTCAAATTCTCATTGATTTCCAAACTTTGATTACAGATCTGACACAGAGGTTGCTGAATTCTCCCAATTTTCAGATCCAAAAAATGGACAAGTCCTGCACTCTACTCGTTCACTTTGACAAGGGCACCCCGGCACTAGCCAACGAGATCAAAGAAGCTCTCGAAGGAAATGATGCAGCGGCCAAGATTGACGCTTTGAAGAAGGCTATCATGCTTTTGCTTAACGGTGAGACCATTCCTCAGCTCTTCATCACCATTATCCGCTATGTGCTTCCCTCCGAAGACCACACTGTTCAGAAGCTTCTCCTTCTCTATTTGGAGATCATTGAGAAAACTGATTCAAGGGGCAAGGTTCTTCCTGAGATGATCCTAATCTGCCAGAACCTTCGCAACAATCTACAGCATCCCAATGAGTACATTCGCGGGGTCACATTGCGCTTTCTTTGTCGGTTAAACGAGACTGAGATCATTGAGCCATTAATCCCTTCGATTCTAACCAATTTGGAGCATCGCCATCCATTTGTTCGAAGAAATGCCGTGCTGGCAGTCATGTCCGTCTACAAGCTTCCCCAAGGTGAGCAATTGCTCGATAGTGCCCCGGAAATCATCGAAAAGTTCTTGTCCACGGAGCAGGATCCTTCCAGTAAGCGAAATGCTTTCCTTATGCTCTTTAGTTGTGCTCAGGATCGCGCAGTTAATTACCTTTTTACCAATATCGATAGAATCAATGATTGGGGTGAGCAACTTCAAATGGTTGTCTTGGAGTTAATTAGAAAGGTCTGTAGGTCGAATAAAGGTGAGAAAGGAAAGTATATAAAGATTATTATATCTTTGTTAAATGCTCCATCCACTGCAGTTATTTATGAATGTGCCGGCACCCTTGTGTCACTCTCCTCTGCCCCTACTGCTATTCGAGCTGCAGCTAGTACTTATTGTCAACTTTTGCTTTCACAGAGCGATAATAATGTGAAACTTATCGTACTTGATAGGCTCAATGAACTGAAAACTTCTAATAGGGAGATTATGGTGGAAATGGTTATGGATGTTCTTAGGGCGCTTTCAAGTCCAAATCTTGATATTAGGAGGAAGACGATTGATATTGCTCTGGAATTGATAACTCCAAGGAATATTGATGAGGTTGTTATGATGCTAAAGAAAGAAGTTGTGAAAACTCAGAATGGGGAGCATGAGAAGAATGGTGAGTATAGGCAGATGCTGGTGCAAGCTATACATTCTTGTGCCATTAAGTTCCCAGAGGTGGCAAGCACCGTTGTGCACCTGTTGATGGATTTCTTGGGTGACAGTAATGTGGCTTCTGCCATGGATGTTGTTGTTTTTGTACGTGAGATCATTGAGACGAATCCAAAATTACGTATATCAATAATCACCAGGCTGTTGGATACTTTCTATCAAATTCGTGCTGCAAGGGTGTGTTCATGTGCTCTATGGATAATTGGTGAATACTGTCTCTCACTTTCAGAAGTTGAAAGCGGAATTGCAACCATTAAGCAGTGTCTTGGGGACCTCCCATTTTATACGCCCACTGAGGAAGGAGAGAGCCAAGATACATCAAAAAGCACACAGCAGCTAAGCTCAACCACTGTGTCTGTGTCTTCTAGGAGGCCTGCAATCCTTGCAGATGGGACCTATGCCACCCAAAGTGCTGCTCTGGAAACTGCCATGTCACCACCTACCCTTGTGCAGGGATCATTGACTTCTATTGGGAACTTGAGGTCACTGATTCTGTCAGGAGATTTCTTTCTAGGGGCAGTTGTTGCATGTACACTGACAAAACTGGTTTTGAGGTTGGAAGAGGTTCAGACTTCAAAAGTTGAAGTTAACAAAGCTACTACACAGGCCTTGTTGATCATGGTCTCAATGCTGCAGCTGGGTCAATCTTCAGTTCTTCCACATCCAATTGATAGTGATTCTCATGATAGGATTGTCCTCTGCATGCGATTGCTTTGCAATACAGGCGATGATATAAGGAAGATATGGCTGCAATCATGCAGACAGAGCTTTGTCAAAATGCTTGCTGATAAGCAGCACCGTGAAACAGAGGAGAATAAAGCAAAGGCGCAAATATCTAACGCACAACCTGATGATCTTATTGATTTTTACCATTTGAAGAGCAGGAAGGTATGTTGGAAGTATTTTTCTACTCTCTTTAAAATATACATAACTGAATTATTGCTCAATTATATACCTTGAAATTTTCACTTTTATGTTTTCCTCATACATAATGTTTGAAGTTTGATGCGTTTATGCTAATATGACATCCTGATGTTTTATGCATTGTTTGATGTCATGGATGATAAAATCAACCCTTAATCATTCTTGTACTTTTTTTCTCCCTATATAAAATTCTCTTTTACTGTTGTGCCGATCGGGTGGATGTGCTTTCTGTTTTCAACCTATGTTTCTACTTTTGGGTCCGCAATTTTTATGTGTTCATTGCTTTATCTCTGTGTTTCTTTGTTCAAATGTTTGTACTTTGCAGGCTAATTAATGTTTTTGAATCTGTTTTAGGGTATGAGTCAACTTGAGCTAGAAGACGAGGTTCAAGATGATCTCAAACGTGCTACTGGCGAGTTCAACAAGGATGGGGATGATGCAAATAAGCTCAACCGTATTCTTCAGCTTACTGGATTCAGTGATCCTGTTTATGCTGAAGCATATGTGACAGTGCACCACTACGACATTGTGCTTGATGTGACGGTCATCAACCGAACCAAGGAGACCCTTCAGAATTTGTGTTTGGAGCTGGCAACCATGGGTGATCTCAAACTTGTTGAGCGCCCACAAAACTATACACTAGCTCCAGAATCAAGCAAACAGATTAAGGCCAATATCAAGGTGTCTTCCACTGAAACAGGGGTTATATTTGGTAACATAGTCTATGAAACATCTTCAAATGTGCTTGAGAGAACAGTTATAGTTCTCAATGACATACATATTGATATAATGGACTACATCTCCCCTGCATCTTGTGCTGATGTGGCATTCAGAACTATGTGGGCTGAATTTGAATGGGAAAACAAGGTATATCTTCCCTGTATCTCTCATTCAGTGGCAATTGAGATCTATAGAGCTCCTTGTTTAGTGCCCGTGCCTCCATCATAAAAAAAAGGCTCATAGATTAATCTTTATATTGATTATGTGCTCATTGGATAATTCTTGGTGCTGCTTTAATTGAATATGTGCTGATGCAGAACCAATAGGAAACTCACAGAGACTGGATAATGGTTATCTATACCTCATTCCAAAATAAAATAAAACTCTTAACATTTGAATTAAAATCTAATAAAATCAAAATAGTATTAAATAAATTAAGTTCAGCATCTGCATCATGCATTCTTACAGTTATGTTTCTGAGTGCTAGGATATGATATATGAGATTTGTTTCATGACGTGATTCTACCCTTATCATATGCAATTGATGATATGGCTTGATAGTTGGGATAATGGAATAAATGGTATTGAAGTGTCCATACTTTAGCTAGTTTTCATTACTGTAGTAGTTATGCTTAATTGAATCACAGATTTCATAGGCTAGTTTCCTGCCTTGGTAATACTGATTAGAGACTTGATATAGTAATATATTGAGTAATTTGATTCTTATTTCTGCTCAGTGGTTGGCTGTTTTGAATGGGTTTTCCCAAGTGATATGATATTAATAGCCTGAGCATTGGTAGCTGGAAATGAGGTCATTTATACATGGTTACCACTACTTCTCTCTTTTTGCAAATGGGGAAGTAGGTTTTGGTAAATTTGTATTCCATTTGAGTTAGGCACCACACGCTGTATCTTCTGTTTGATGTTTTATTTGGTATTTATCTGTATAGACGTGGTGTCTGGTTTATGAAAGAAGCATGAATTCAAGAATATATATATATATATATATATTTTAAATTCATTTGCATGTTTAAGCAATAATCTGTTGATATAGGTTTGTACTCAGATATCAACTTTCAGGGAATCTGTGGCTGCAATATTTGAATAATATGTCTGCTTCTACTTACGTATTAACATCAATTCTTGTTTCTAGGTTGCTGTAAATACAGTAATACAAGATGAGAGAGAGTTTCTGAATCACATTATCAAGTCTACCAATATGAAGTGCCTGACTCCACCGTATGTTCTCTAACTTCCTTTTCACAATTCTAATGTTGACTGTATATGCTATTCTTAGTGACAAACCAGAACATGCAAAACTTTTCTCATAGCTGTTATCTGATGTATGCCTGAGCATTGACTATCTGTATTAAAAGCACTGTAATTTTTAGGTTCCACAGGAGCATTCTCGATTTTATACATCCTGTCAACATGATGTGTCTGAATTTGAGGAATTTTAGAATTGGACAATTGGTTGCTAATGATATGCAAAACTTTAAAAAGGATTTTATAGCAATTAATGGTTATAATGCATGAATAGTGAAGCTTGACGAAAAAGGTTTTTCAGGTTCTGATCTGTTCTGCATTTTCACTTTGCGGGACTACCACTTATTGGCCAATCTTTATGTTTTACGCTATTGAATCTTGACTTTGTGAAACTGGGAAAGCTTCACAGTTATGATATTTATTTTGATTAATTCTTTCTTTAAACAGTAATTTCAATGAATAGTATAAACAATTTTGGTGTTCTCTGTGATTTCATGCATGTACGTCAGAGGTTGTTATGTATTGCTTGTATTCATTCTCATTATAAAATATGGTCTTGTATCTGACTTGATGAAGACCAATGCTTTGTGATTAACTGATTTATTCTGGTTTCCATTTTCACTTGCCTTGTTGGATTTCAGATCCGCATTAGAAGGGGATTGTGGTTTCCTAGCTGCAAACCTTTATGCCAAGAGTGTTTTCGGGGAGGACGCTCTAGTGAATGTGAGCATTGAGAAGCAAGCCGATGGTAAGTTGAGTGGATACATCAGAATAAGAAGTAAAACTCAGGGAATTGCCCTCAGTCTAGGGGACAAGATCACTTTGAAACAGAAGGGAGGTGCTTGATTGGAGCAGATGCCCTGTTACTCTGATGCCTCTCTGCACTCTCTGCTTGTATTTCTATGTCAACTTTGTGTAGCTACTGCTGGCTGCTAACATCAAGCCTTGGATTTCTGCTCTGAATTCTTGTGGCTTTTGCCGGCAGCTGATCTTGTTACATCTCTTACCTTGGTTCCAATTTTGTATTCTTTCCTTTGATATTGCTTTAGAAAATCCTTTTTATCTATCTCTCTTTACTACACATAGGGTGGACACCTCATATTAATATCAATCAGCCAAATGACTATTATCTGTTCTGGCCATATAGAATTCATTATATGTTTTTGGATAATGAACCTTAATGGCATTCTTGTTATTCCGAGAAAGATTTGTGGCAATTAGGTCTTTAATAATTATTATCTTGATATTTATCTTTCTTTTTTTTTTCCTGTGGTTTCATTTTATTTTCGCTATATATGCTCGATGGTCATATTGTCCTTCGCTTGACTTTCATTCGAAATCTCCAATTAGCACTTCTCGGAAAACACATCAGGTGCCTACAAAAATTAGCAGAATCATTGAGTTGGAACCAGATGATCAATGGGTTGAATATTACATAAAAGCTATTGAAGGTCAGGGTGTCACAGTTTTAAGCAAGTAGGCATTTATTTTTTTTTCTTTGAAATTTCTTTAGAATTATCTTGCTTTCATTATTCTAGGAATTCTGTTTCCGGGGTTTTGCGTTGTCAAAAATTGATAATCATGGAAACAAAATTCATTTGAGGAAAATCGTTGGACTAGTTAGCCAAAAGAATAAGAATAGAATTGTAGTGAATCGCAACGGCATGAACGAGTTACATTCTAATTCAAACGAAGTGCACCCAGTATTATCAAGCAATGACTTAGCTCAAATGAAAACAGACTTCCACAGATCTTGCAGATTTACTCAATCCATAGTAGGTGAAGATAAGTCCATAGGCGTAAAATCCTGAAGGTTTCTTTTACCTTATCTAATATGTACGTTCTTATATTTAACTTGAAAGCGAGAATTTCAATGCTTTTCGCTGGGAGATTGTTCAGACAACTTTTGCACGAATCACAATTCTTGGTCTTCGAAGTAAACAAGAAAGGCTGCATAACAAGATAAATAAATGGCTTGGGAAATTAGTTGTGTAACGCTACACCAATTTAAGGAAGATCTACCGCCTGGTGGTTGAAGTTTCTGAGATGTTTGTTTTGCAAGTGAAGTTTGGTTTGAAGACAGGCTCTCTTCTTTTTACTTTGTTTGTTGAGTTTGGTGAAAGGAAAGTAAATGGACATTGCACAAGAAACCAACAAAGAACATCTTTTTCCTTTGACCCAACTTTGCGTCCAATATGAATGCAATTAAAGGCCTACCTAGCAATAATAGCGGTTGTGGAAACATTGAGATTGCCATTTTGTTTTTGCCTGTGGCTGATATGGAAAGCACGGACAATCTTGAAGCCACCAGGCAGTACTTGAAATCTAGCCTAGAAAAATCAGGTGCTATTGCTTCTGCATTAGATGATTCAGGTTCAAGATTGGAGCTCCTAAACCACAAATGCCAATCCTTGGAAGCAGAACTTACGGCCATCTCTACACAAAAGTGCTCATTTCTTGACATAGGAGACCGTATTGATGGTGTCCTTTGTTCTGCTGCTGCAGTCCTCAAGGTGTTCGACGCCATTCATCCGCTGGAAAATTCTCTCCTGACTGACCCCAGTTCTGATCTTTGCACTTACATCTCAGACACGAAGAAGCTCGAGGAAGCCCTGAAGCTTCTCACAGATAACTGCCAGCTAGCAGTAGGGTGGCTGCAGGGCATTTTTGAGTTGTTGCAAGACAAAGCTATTCTCTCTGAGCTTTACCTGTTGAACGTGAAGGAATCTCTAAGAATATTACAAGACTTGCACGCTATGGAAGAAGGTGCTCGCCTTGACGGAGGCCTTCTCTGTGCAGCTTTTGACAAACTAGAGACTGAGTTCAAGCGGCTTCTGAAAGCAAACTCACTGCCTCTTGCTTTGTCTTCATTGGCATCACCCATAAGCCAGCAAGCCACCATACGAGCTTTGCCAGCTTCTGTCACAGGGAAATTACAGGCCATTATAGAGAGATTAAATGCTAATGGCAGGCTAGATAAGTGTAAATCCATATATGTTGAAGTTCGAGGAATGAACGCTCGAAGAAGCTTACAGGCTTTAGATTTGAGCTACCTCGAGATTCGAACGGCTATATTTGAGGATGTACATAGCATAGATAGTTACATAGAACAATGGGGTAGGCATTTGAAGGTGGTAGTAAAGGACCTGCTTGAGATGGAGTACAAATTCTCCTGTAAAATCTTTGAAAAAATTGGCGCAGAAGCCTGGATGGGATGTTTTGCCAAGATTGCCATTGAGTCAGGAATTCTTTCTTTTCTTATATTTGGAAGAAATGTTACTGAGAGTAAAAACGACCCCATCAAGTTGTTGAAGTTGCTGGACATATTCAGAGTCCTGAACGATCTAAGACTAAAGTTCAACCAGCTTTTCAGTGGGAAAGCTTGTGAGGAGATTAGAACTGTGACAAAGGATCTTATCAGTAGAGTCATCAATGGAGCATCTGAGATATTCTGGCAGCTTCCAGCCCAAGTGAAGTTGCAGAGGCCAAGTTCTCCTCCCCCAGATGGCGGTGTTCCTCGGCTCGTAAGCTTTGTCACTGATTACTGCAACCAGCTGCTTGGTGATACTTATAAGCCACTTCTGACGCAGGTTCTGGAAATTCATCATAGTTGGAGAAATGAAGTATATGAAGAAGGCATTATCTTCACCCAAGTTTTTACCGTAGTGAAGGAAATTGCTGTTAATTTGGATGCTTGGTCAAAGACCTATGAAGATATCACTTTGTCCTACCTTTTCATGATGAATAATCATTGCCATTTCTACAACTTGAGGGGCACTATGCTTGGGAACATGATGGGAGATTCTTGGTTAAGAGCACACGAGCAATATAGAGACTATTATGCTGCTCTTTATCTGAAAGATAGCTGGGGAAAGCTTCTACCAATTCTGAACAAAAAGGACGTACTTTCAGTTTCATCCTCTGGCCAAGATATGGCTAAGAGAATGAACGCTTTCAACGTGGCTTTCGATGAAAGGTATCAAAAGCAATCAAATTGGGTGATATCAGATGAGATGTTGAGAGAGAAAGTCAGGAAGCATATAGTGGAAGGGATAGTGCCAAACTATAGAAGCTACGTGAAGAACTACAGTTTAACAATGGAGAACGATGAAAAGGCTGCCAAGTATATCAAATACACAGAGCAGAGTTTGGAGAAGATGCTTTGGTCTCTGTTTCAGCCCAAGCTCAGCAAGTATGAGAGCATCAAACAAGCACACGTTATTAGTAAAATAAAACAACTGAGCAATCAGTTTCGCTTCACATTAGCAACTATGTAACTGTAACACGACTAATTTACTCAGTATTGAATGTGAATGTAGCAACATTTTTTTTTATTTGGGCCAAGAGTGTAGTAACCACTGGCTAGCACATTTCAAAAGTAGAGAAAAGTTACAAATGATTAGCAAGTAGGCTATCTTTGTAGTTTAAATGTCATGGGCTTGACTATAAAATATTCATAAACCGCTGGATAAAGTTCCCTCGGGACGATGAACTTTTACCTGACGAACTTTTTGTTGCCATGCCCACCCTTCAACGCCTTTTTATGTTTTTTCATTTTCCAAAGAAATGTATTTTTTGGTCATTAAAATATACGTGTCCCAATTATTTGGTTTTTAAATCTAAAAGTATGCCATTCAGTTTTTTTAAAAAAAATTAACTCCATAGTGGTTAACATTTGGAACATATAATTAGCGAATAAAAGACTTTCAGTTGCTAAATTATGCATTTCAAGATTTTAAAAATAAATAATTCAAGCACATACATTCAAAAATAAAAATTTACATTTCCTCTTTTTCTAAAAAAAATTATTTTCTACTTCCTCTGTAGGTGTAAACAAGAGTAAAAAGGACCATAGATGGGGTATTTTGGTTAGTCATAGAGGCCAAATAATTATGATCGTGCTGCGGTTTTAGTTTGTCCAAAAATGTCTTGTTAAGCTGGGTTAGTTGATCCTCCAAACTCGGGTATACAGACCCTTATAGCCTCTTTCATTTTTGGGTTTGAGTACCTTCGAAGTGTTTGGTTCAACTCGCTCTATTATTTGTGTGACGGAGAAACAATATTAGTAGGTTCAGGTTGGTCACTCATCGATGCTAACATGACGGAGGCGTCAAATTTCATAAAGTTTAAATACGACTTAAGACCCAAAAAAAACAGTTGAAAAATAAAAAAAAATCATATTTACTAGTTTCACCCAAGAAAAATTAAAATTAATAGACATGAGACAGAACCCCAAAGTGAAAAGGCATTTCTTCATCCATAGAGTGCATATCTGTTTCTCCAATTTTCCTCTGAATCTGATCAACACAGAAAGTTCACCCCACAAGAAGCATGTAACACCAAAAAAAAAAAGTGCGAACTTAGATTGAGTTTAGCAACCATGATGATCCGAGAATCAAGCCTTAAATGAATAAACATACAATAAGAACACTAATAAACAATAACATAGTCTTGGAAGACTACAGTTTCACCGAGGATGCGTATTTGACGAAAATTTGAAGAATAAGTAATCAAAAACAATACTAGAAATGTAGCATCAGGACTTTATGTGCTTCAAATGTTTCACCTTTACAAAATCTGGAGCATGGAAGTTTTTTTCCACCTCCCAAGCCATTTGAGACATACAGTTAAATGTTGACTTCGCACCTTTTTCATCAGTGACTTCTCTAGGAAAAGGAATGCGGACCTCAAATATGCCTTTCTCAGAGGAGCAGAGACGCATGTCCAAGCCCAAGCGGTCAACCCATATCATCTTTGCCTCTGAGACCTAGAGAGGCAAATATGGAAAGATAATATAGTTAGTTTGGTGATGATCACCAGTCATCTTCTGAATCAGGAAAGTGACCTAAATTTCCTATGTATACTCTCCTCAAGCTCCAAAAGTTCTTTCTATGTAGATGTTTCACAAAACAAATCCAACACAGATACATCAGGTGTACAATTAAAGTCAATAGATTGTATGGTACAAATAATAACAATGATAAGGTATTTCTGCGGGAGGTCACTACTTCAAACCTAAGAATGTCAATAAAAAGTGTTGAGATCAGTGATATAAGGGTAATTGCCAAACTTTGTATGATCCAATGGGTGTAAATTGCAAAACGCAAGTAAAACACAATATAAGCTTCGGAGCAAACCTGAAAATCCAAATCAACATATACATTGCAAAAGCGAGTAATATCTTCCATGTTGTTGGTGTTAATTTCATCTACTAACTTCTCTGCACAATCTCGAAGAGGATCAGGTTGTGCATTTTTATAATCCAAAGAAGTGACCCATACGCCATTCTTGAACACGTAGACATAGGACTTAGCGTTAGACAACAACCAAACTTTCAAGTTTCAATATTAATGAAAAATATCAGCAACAAAAAGAAGTATACTTGGTTCTAAGAAAATAACTATGCTCAAAACATGAGAAAATATAAAAACTGTCACACCTCCTGGAAGTCTTCCATCTGCAGGACATGCTCTACACCAACAGTGTAAATAAAATCTTCATTGACTTTTTCTCCGAACCTCTTCATCCATAAAGAAATAAGCCGCTGCATAACAGCATTTAATGTCAAACAATAAGACTAGAAAACCAAGTCAACAGAAAATGAATACAGATACATGGTTCCTGTAACCAGACAGTGCCAGAAAAAATACAGCATTCTAGTTTATTTCTAACAGACATGCTAGAGTGACATAGAATATATGGTCAAGTGCAGCAAATTAATCCAGACGCTTGAGTCTGAGATAAAGAACTCCTGGATGATAACTAACACCTAAATTGAAACAACCTCCTCTGTCTCAAACTCCATATCCTAGCCGTGCAGAACTTATAACTTGAGCAAAGCAATTTCCATTGTGCATGACTCAAGCAGTAAGCTAGTAACCAAGAATTATAGAAATCAAAACATACATTATGCAGAGACAACGTGAACAATATTGCTAATATTTGTCTTTTGAACTTTCAGAGATGCTGAATCTAAGTGAATAAAAAGTTTCCCATATGATGAAAGTTACCCTCATCAGGACTCTATCCTCTGGTTTGTTAAGGCTCCCTTGAAGTGTACACTGGGGAGTACGTAACCCAGACTGTGTTAACTGAACAACAGAAACAAAAATTCGTTATAATGAAATTCCTCGAACTATTCTCATATAGAACGAGAGAGAAGGGCGCACCTGAACATGAAGGCTAGTTCTCGTGTCAAAAGAGAAGTGCTTATTGATAGCGTTCAAGCACAATACAGGAGTCCCTTCTGGGTCAACGGCGAATTGCACGCCGATACCTATAGGCCAACCCTCTTGATTCAACGTAGAAAGAGTACCTACGGTGGCCAACTCCATTATAGTCCTTGAAACTTCAGCAGGAAACGGCTTATGACTCCTCAGTTCCAATTGGGATGGCTCTGATAAAGTTGAAAGCGAGCATTTTAAAGTCTTAAATGAAGAATTGCGAAACGATACTCGTTTTGGAGCCTTGAATGCACTAATCTGAGTTTCTTTTAAGGGTTTTGGGGGAGCGACTGAAGGTGCAAAATTCCTCGCAAGAGATTGAGTCTGAAGAAGCATTTGAGGAAAGTTAAAGGCTTTAAGGAAAATTCGATTTATTTGCAAGAATGAAAGAAATGTTTCAGTAATCGGAGAAAGTCGCGGGGTTATCAGAGCAGAAATTTCACTAGTAGGAACGACGACAAGGATGACAATGACGATTAGCAATAAGATGGGACAAAAGGGAACGAGGTCTGATCCAGTGGACCGTGCAACGACATCGTTGAAGATGTTGGAAAGTAAACGACACCACTATGTAATGTCGTTTGATGGCTTCAAACGGCTTTGCCTTGTGTGAAAAATCCCAGCAGCTCCCACTGCGATTCAAACCCAGCTGGTGTGTGGGTGACCTGCAGAAATGAAGGCAGCAACAGCAGTAAGTTGGTGCATACAGCACCATCCAACTCCTCCTTCTCACTTCGCACCCTTTTCCTGCAAAGCTAAGTTCCTGTTTGTACGGTTGGCACAATCCAAAGGTGAGAGCAAATACGAATTGTTACTCCTTCTGAGGCGTCGAAAAGTGAATTGGACAAAATTCTGACTTTTTTTTTTGGCTGCTTTAGGTTTGAGATTGTACAGAAATGGGCTTCTACTGCAGTCTACCCGCGGTGCAACTCATGCTGTCTCTAGAAGTACGGAAGAGTATGTGTCGCCTTGGGATGATAAGCCGTTTGAAATTCTTCCAAGTGGTAGGAAGGCTTACTTGGATGAACAAGATGTCGTGTCGTTTCTTGATCCTCCTAAGGAGTTGATTCCTTTGGACCCAACTTCTTATAATCCTGCCGCGTATCTTTGGTCAGTGTGCTTTAATGTTCTTCTTCTTTTGTTAATTTTTCTCTACTATAGAGAATATGGATTCTGATTAAACCACCTTGTCTGGTTTTTGGGTTCTCATCTGCGTGTGATAAATTTTCTTCTGGCTTGTTAACGAATTGTTTGGCATTACCTCTGGCTTCATTTCTCTAAACACAGAAGCTAAATTGAACATAGCTCCAAGGCTTTCTTCATTTATAGTTATTGTTTTGTTTTGAAAGGTAAAACTTTGAAATTTAACACTTACTGAATATGTTTGCCAAAAAAAGAACACTTTCTGAGTATGGGAAGCAACAGCATAACACAGAGCATATGATCTCTCTAGCTATGAAGGTGTAAACAAACTGAAATAATTTTGAGAGTTTGGTTGTTAGCATTACTAAGAACCTTGTGAAACTTAGAACTACAATGAAGTTGAAACAACTATTCTTTCTTTCTTGAGGAAATTAAAATAACTTAGGGTAAATTGTTTATTCAATTCTATATTTCCATATACTCAACCATTGAATGGGTAGACAAAAAGCCAACCCATCTGTATGGATTACTAATAATGAAGGGTGTGCCTATTTTCCTTTATTTTTCCATTATTGAAGTGAAAGTAACAACTTGTTGGAAGGTGGTTACAGACATGAAGCATATAACTTTTCAGTAACTTGCAAGGCTTATACTAGAATTAATAGATGTAGATGAAAAAGTAAACTACATCTTCACATCATTATGTTAGTTCCACAGCAAAAGTTTCTCATTTTGAATGAAATTACAGAACAATTTGAATTAGATAGCTTAAATTTATGCTCCCCTTTGATAGTTGCATTAGTTACTTACTCACTTGAATAATTTTAGTTGAATATGGCTCACTTATAAACCTTAAAAGTAATGTGTGGATGGAGGTTGCAAGCTGTGTGACTTTCCATTCAGTTACATCGAAGATTTATACCATGGATTTGACTTCAAAAGAGGTTATGTTAATGCCAGTCTGCTAAAGTGAAGTAGACATTTATTTGCATGGCTTTACTCATCTACTTCCCAAAAGACGGGGGAATTCCATTTAACTATCTTACTGGTTTAGTAATATGGTAATGTTGGCAGTTTTAAAATCCAGAGAAACAGTTCTCCTCTCACATATTCTCTTATCTCTGTGTTCAGGAAAAAAATTGAAGATATTCCTGAGGAGAGGCGTCATCGACTGCTGCACTTGTTAGAACCTAGGTCTCTCTATCACCCTTTTGTAATTTCTATTGCTATAATATAAGTGAAACTAGAATATATAATTCATATTGATCTTATATGAGTGTGGAAATTGATATCTTTGGCAGATTTATGCAGACTTATATCAAGGGCTTGGCAAATAGCTGGCACACGATATGAGGATTCCAAGTTAGTAAAGAAAAGTGCATCTACATTGATTTCTAATGAAAAAGATGTGATGCTAGAATATTATAACTGCCGAACAAGTGGAGGTTAGTTAAGTGATTCATATATTGATGTTGGTATTTAGTCATTATGAAGTTGAAGACAATGCATTTTGTTAGCTAATGCATTATTCAGTTCAGATGAGCATTGTGAAAAGTACATAGAGTAATCCACATCAAAGGACTTGTAACTTATGGGCTAGAGTTCTTGTTTGCCAATACTAATGTATTTGGACAAGAAAATTGGAGGATAAAATTGTCTTTCCTTCTCTCGGTCATAAGCACTGTCTTCGGACTGGACGAAAGCTTTTTTCCAATTTGATATGACTGCCGTCATAAAATCCTTTATATTCAAACTTTAAATTCTTGTATACACTTCTTTGACCTGCCTTCATTGATACCTTCCTCTTCTATCACTTTGCTGGTGTGGAACATCAATTTGTCTTTTTTCCAGTAGAATATAGTTGTCATATTTTCATGAGTATTCTCCTTTTGTTTACATGTATCAAACTTAAAAATCTAAGGCAATCAATTTTGTAAAATAATTTTTTAATCTCAATATATAACTTTCTTGAATAGGACCAATGCCAATTTCCTGGATCAAATTCTTCAAAAAGGTATTTTCATTGTGTTTCCTCTACTCCTGTAAAGTGTATCTGAAGGTTTTGGTTGATTATTTTGCTCTTTTTTTAGGCTATATTTACTTGTGAGGATGGAAAGGCTTATGGACGACTCATTGGTAAGTTCTTTTCATATTTGACAGAGAAATGTACATGCACTTGCACAATTACCAATTTTAGTGAAGGTATATTGTCTGATACTGAAGGCCACTTACACGTCTAAGTAAATGCAATAGCTTGTAGGCCAAAAGAAAGTTAATAGTACACTAAATTGACATTAAAATTCATACTGTCTTGTATCTTGTCAGAAATGTTAAAATTGAAGACAAGTGGTGATAACTTGATTTTGTAATTAAATAATCATTAATCATCTTATACTTATGAGGAAACATTATATTTACATCTACAAGGTGCTAGACTTGTTTATAATGATTTAGGTGCGCAACAGAATGATCATTTATTGATATACGCACACAGAAGGTAAGGAGTAAAAGAAACTCATCATTTCTTGTTTATAAGAAATTTTCCTGGATATAAACTTGTAATCCTTTTTTGCATGAAGAATTAGTGAATTGATATTTGGTAATTATCTTGATTGCCTGAAGGAAGAAAAGACAAATCATATTTATTGTCATTGCTAGCTTTACCTGTTTAGGTGATCACTCTTCAATTCAAAATTGCATGGTTTTCTCTGTCATAATGTTAGTTTATTGAGAAGTGTAGATGGAAACGTTAAATGGTCAAGCTGATTTTCCTTGCATATGCCAAAGTAGTTGTGGCTTAATTAAGAATCTTTGAAGGTTCATTTGTCTGTCTTAGCTTGCTTTCAACTCCTTTGGTTGTGTTCAATAAAATAATTCTGGGTTTTATTGTTCTTTCTATTTGACATTTTTTTCATGAATTTTGGAATAATCCAGGCCGACCGGTTTTGGCTGCATTAGTTGAGTCTTTTACTCCTTTGTATTTTACGTTGAGACAACTTAAGGAAGTGATGTCAACTGAGCAGCCCTGTGATTTAGCATACGAATTTGGTGAGGGACTATATGATATCCAAGAACTCCCCCAAGGCTTTCCAAAACCAGGTGGGGGTTACTTTTTTCTTTTATACCTGGTTAACCTTAATTCTAATGCCAACAATTTCATATCTAATAGTTTAAAGTTTTCATTATCTGTTAATCCTCATTGATAATCTGGTTAGGCTTTTTGCCAAATATCTTCCTATTATTGTTTGTTGACGCTTTGATTATGGTATTGCTATATTTAGAGCCAATAATCTGTTAAGTTTGCAGGATGTTATTGATGTTTAGATATTAAATACCCTACTGCGTAGAAGAAGTTTTCTCTGTGATAGATGCAAGTCGCATATCTGTGTAGTGTGTACTTGTGGCTTTATTTTCTTATAGGCTCTCTTATAGATTTATTCTGCTTCTTCAAGGTTCCTTTTCTTATAATATACCAGATAACAAGCTTATTCTTCATGGCAATGACTTTATATTTGCAGTTAAACATCCTTATCCTTTCAACGATCAAGTTGTTATATATGTCCGTGATCTAGGACCAGGGATTTCAGTAGGCCAAGCATGGCAAGAGGGGAAGAAGTTAGAGCAAATACCGCAAAAATTATGTGGTGAGATTTTAATGGTGAAGGATTATGCTTCGTTACAACAGTATATTCACTAAAAATGGTTATTGAGCTTCCCCTAGAGAGAGTTGAAATATGATTATGTAAACACGCATAAATGGTTTTAAATCTTGAAGTCTGATGCGTGATGATGTGAGGATAATGAAGTTTTCTTGAGTCAGATTTATCAAGGATATATGACTCCATGTGTGCTCTGTGCTGTGTTATCTACAGATCAACTGAGTAGTATATGGCCAGTTGAAAGTAGAGTATAGCAGAAGCATCATTATTATGCTGAGATCTTCTGAACACTCTTAAAGTATTATTTTCATTTCTGCAAAATCTAGGTACAGATCCAAGTTGCATGTCACTTTCAACCTAAGCAACTTGCAGTTAATTGTTTATTTACAATTTACATCCAAATATGTGCAGCTTGTGAATCCCATGGACGCCAATCATGGACTAAAATGACAGGTTACCCATCACTGCTTCACAATTTGCCATCCCTACCAACCACCAAGCCCCCGCCAAAAAAAAAAATGAGGTTAGAAATGTCGGTGAGGATTCATTTGAATGCAATCATTATGGTATAGTTGGAGGAATAGCTTTTGAAGGAGGAGCTAAGTGTAGTGTCACCTTTCAAACCGGGGTCCAAAGACTTTCACGGTAATGGGAATCTGGCCAGTAGCGTCTTTGTTTAGACGTATGACTAACTATTCCCCTAAATTCTCAAGCGAAAAGAACTAATAAACTTGGTTATTATATTTGGGGAAGAAGAGTTGAATCATGGAAATACACACAATTGAGTCCTTCAAAATTTTGTCACATTTCAGTCAAATTTATGACGAAGTAAATATATAGGCTTCTTTGTTTTTTATTTTTGTTGGTCAATGAAATATATAGGCTTCAAACGTTAGACAGTAACCGTTTTGGAAATTAAATTAAAATTAATTACATAGATGGCCTTCTAAGTTTTACTAAAATTATACGTAGTTTGGCTCTATATTTAAAATATATACCAATATATTCTGAAATAAAAAATTATCTAACATTTTAGTCCAAATTAGAAATTTTTACTAAAATATCTTTTATTAATTTAAATAAATATATATATTTTTAATTTAAGAAATTTAAAATTGAGTATTATTTTTTTGAAAAAAATTTTAAATTAGACAACAATGAAGGCTAACTTTTTATTTCAAGGTCGGTCAGCATGTATTTTGAAAGTAGAAGAAAGTTCATGTAATTTCAACAAAATTACTTAATAAACTATATATTTCTAAAATTTAAGGAATAAGATATATATTTTTCAAAGATGTAAAATTAGATACAAGTCTTTATATCTTTGTCCTCAAATTTTTTAATTAACATATAACAAGTTCATGATTAGTCAATAATAACATAAAAATATCTAATTTATTTTAAAAATTATATCTTTATTATATGTCAATTGAATAATGAGCTAGCAAAATATAAAAAATTGCATACTTTTTTTTATCTCAAAATTCATGAAGTACATTTCTTGGCTTTCGGAAGTCTTTGCCCCTAATCACATATATTTTCGTGCACTAGAAGTGTGCAAACTATAAAGGCACCAGCTAAGCATGGTACCATATCCCACGTATCCTTCTCTGCCTTTAATTACGTGAGTTTAGAGCGATAATCACGGTTCTCGCGAAAAAGGTGAACCCACAACCATAACAAATACATTAGAAGTAGTTAGCTTACAGTTGAATGTCATGTCAGAGGGCATTTACACTTGTTTTCGATGCCAATGGCCATATAACACACTCACAGGGCACCTCTTTTTCAGAGACAGAGATTGAACACAACGCTTTACAGTTAACCCCATAGCTGGATGGATGTTCTCGCTTTCTGGATAAGTTCCACCTTCACCTTATACTCTCTTGTGTTCTCACATTTTAAAATTGCTTCCATATTTATTGATGTACAAGTACCAACTAACAAGTGTCTCGTGTACTCTTTTTCAATTGTTGCTGCAATACAGACAAATTTCAATATTTGGTGATCTTAAAAGGCCCATGCACCCTCAACGCCACTTGTGAAGAAATTAATAATCTTTTAGGTTGATGGTATGCCCAAAATACAAGTTTTTAATTTTCTTCTCTTTTTCAATTTTACAATACTCACCACCAGAAGGTCAAGGAAGAAAATTTTATTCCGCAATTGCTTATGCGTTTCAGACTCCAGAGTAGGAATAAGATAGGATAGCACAAAAACAAGAAAATGTTCTCTTAACTTTCTAAAGATATATACTTTCAACTATTTTGTCCCTGAATTTAAAAAAATATATGATTGAATTCTTGAAAAATTTTCCACTTGCTGTTTACTAGTCTTCTGCTGATCCAAGGCAAGTCAAATAAGCATATATCGTATAGAGTAATAAGTAGTAAATTAAATTTTTAAAAAGTTGAATTGTTCATTTCTAAGATTCAAAGACTAAATAATAAAAGTGTGTATATTTGAGAGATGAAAAAGTGCATTACCTCTAAAAACAAACTTAGAACTGTAATTACCTGTAGTATGGGTTAGTTGGAACGTGCTTGAGATATTGGTCTAGTCTCACAGTAAAGTGCCAAAAGCATAGTATAATTGCATTGCTATGATGGATACAGGACTCAGACGTGTTTCAAAAGCAGAATTGCTAGAGCGGTAGGTGTTCCTGTGCCCTACCACTATTGGAACAGCGATTGGCAGGGCGACACATACCCCCAAGCCAAAACCTCTTTGGTTTAGCTTTAAGCCTGTATTAAAACAAAGGGGTCCCCATGTGGGACTCTCCCAGCATAACTCGTCCTTGAGGAAATCCATGACCTAATACCCACATCAAGAAACCAACTGTCCCTGTCCATATGATACTATCTTCTTTCTTTCTCCTCAATTCTCACTGCCTGCCGACACTATCTTCCTTTCACATTTATAAATGTTTAAGTTAAAAATTGCAAACGTAAACCCAAATTACATCATCTTCAGACTTCAGCAGAACTTGCTATGAAAAAAGAAAAGGAAAAGGAGGATATACCAAAATAGTATGATATGGATATTGCAAATTTGCACTTGAAACCTTCACATTTCTCAAACCATTCGGTGTTTCATTTCAGGTTGACTTTATTTGAGATACCAACGTATCTAGCGGGATTACATTCAACAGATACATTTGAACCAATTGACATGCGATGTAAGGAAGAGGGTGATACTGTGATAAAATGAATGGGCTTATGTTACAGAAAATTCATAACGACAAGAAAAGTAATTGTACTGTGGACAACGATCAATGGGCAAGTGAAAGAAAAAAAAAAAAGGAATTTCTATGAGGGCACATCAAGAAGAGCAAACTTATTTCTACGATTTGACCCATGGTAGCTTCCAGCTTTTACCTGAGCCAAATCCGGGCACCTTCAATGTGAGTGCTAAGCTTCTCAAATGATTTATATTCTTTATAATATTCATCTCAATTTTTACCATACCTTCGGATCCTCTAGCTCATCTGTTCACCAATTAGATCCAGGCCTACAAGGAGGAACGACACACCTTGAAACAGTAAGTAGTAGAAATGCATTCCCTGTGCTGATAGGAGGCTCCTAACTGCAGCAGTGAGCAGTAAGAATGAAAGGGCTAGCTCTTTCTTATATATCTTGTTCATTTTCTTTGCTGGGGTTCGGGGAACAGATTCTTGGCATTCCTTCATTTTGTTGAGCTCAAAAAGTCCACTATCAGAAGTCCCTCTCTGAAGTGGAAGACTCATGGCCTTTGATTCTCGTTCTTCAGCAGCTAAGAGATCAGTCTCTGATGAGCGACCTGCTTTTTTGGTGACAATCCATTCATATGAACTTCCCAGCTGGAACAACCCTGATATCATAGCATTGAATTTGGTAACTGACATAGTGTTCTCAAACAGTAGGTAAGGAACAATGAAGGGAAAGGATTTTGGGGCAGGAAGGATGTTCAAGAATGACATAAATACAGGAATATAGCAAATAACCCAGATAGGAAGCTCGGCTTCAGGGACAAACATTGTCAAAGGAAGTACGATGCAAAACAATGTGAAGGAATAGAATGGGAGGATTAGCTTTCTAAGCAGAAAGAACAGAAATATAAGGTTTGCTTTCTTCCAGAATGCAATCTGCAATGTTTTGACATCATAACTTTAGATCGGGCATCCTCTCAAAATAGAGTAACACTACACAAAAAGAAAATAGGTAAGTCTTACCTTAGAGGTTATGATGGCTGGAAGGCACAAACGAAAGAGCTGCATAGGACCCGAATGCCATCGATGTTGTTGTTTCCTATAAGCTTCATAAGATTCTGGAAGTTCACAAAGCACCTGAAAGAGTGTTCTTTAGACTTGGCCATTATTGCATCTCAAACCAAATAGAATTGCAAAATCAACTAGACTTATCGTCAATGTTACACTGGTTTTTGAACCCATTGTTTAATGAAACTACAAAATAATTGTTGGCTGCAGGCAAAAAGAAATGTACATTACATGAGAGAATTAGCCTGAAATAAAACAAGAAGGTTACCTTTACATCATTGAGAAAGACAAATTTCCAACCATTAAGATGAGCCCGGACTGCTATATCCATATCTTCAACAGTTGTCCGCTCAAGCCAGCCACCACATTCTTCAAGAGCTTTTATTCTCCAGACACCAGCAGTGCCATTAAAACCAAAGAAGTTGAGAAAGACCCCATTAACCTGCTGCTCCACCTCAAAGTGAAAACATAAATTAATGTTTTGGAGCCTTGTCAACAGGTTTTCATCTTTGTTTACAAAAGCCCACCTAGCCTGAACCAGTGCTAGCTCAGGATTGTCCTGCACAGCAACTTCAAGAATGAAAATGGAAACTATTGGGTAGAATCACCAAGAAATTTTTTTAAAAAAAATACATATATAATCACCTTAAAATGTGGAACAGTCAGCTTAAGGTAATCTGGATTTGGTTGGAAGTCAGCATCAAAAATTGCAACGAACTCATAATCCTTCAAATAAGCACAGTTCATAGCAGACTTGAGATTGCCTGCTTTGTAACCAGTTCTTAACTTTCTATGACGGTAGATGATATTGACACCTCTCTGGCTCCACTTGGAGACTTCTCCCTTGATTAACCACTGTATGCCATCGTCGTCAGAGTCATCCAGAACTTGAATCAGCAATCGGTCTCTTGGCCAATCAAGTTGGCAGGATGCTGAAATAGAATGTTCATATACCTGCAGTTAATGCCAAAGTCGTTATGACGTTTAATGAGGTAAGTAATCCACATCCATACACTAAAAAACTCAAGTCTCTGTTGCATGATGCAGTTCACTAACTTTATTTACTTTCGTTTGAGCTAGGAACGGTAGAGGGGAAAACAAAATTCACTAGAGCAGATTTTAAGCTAAAACACGAAGAAAAAGAAGAATCAACTGAATGATTGATTCTTTCTTAATTAGCCACACCGACAATAAAAAAAGCAGTAAGTTTATAAAAATAAAGACTGTCACCTCTTTCTCATTACACATAGGAATTTGAACAAGCACCATAGGATATGTATGGTTGGACCCTTCCAAATCCTCTGACTTGAAGGGATCCCCTTCAATCCTGGGCTTAATCTTCTTGAATTTTATCCAAAAGCAACCTAGACACAGCAGCATTCGATCCACTGATTGAATTAAGAACAAAAGTATACAGAAGGTTGAGAGAGACTGAATTAGGGGTGCAATATAGTCTGCACGGAACTCCAGCCACCCAACATAAGCTGCGTGAAACCATCCTTTGATTTCCGAAGTTTGTGGAATGTGCAAATTATGGTTCTGAAAATAGTGCCAGCCTCTGATGTGAGCAACCACTTCAAAAGACAGAAAGGCCAAAGCCATTACTAAGAATGCAAGAATTAATCTATAAAGAAACTTTCCCTTGGCAGATTTTTCATTCTCCACTGAAACTTCCTGCCCAAATATCAGTCTCTTCTTAATAGCACCAAGCAATGCCCAAAGAGCACTTCCAAACCAGACAACGCAGCCGACAGCTTTGTGTGCTTTAAGAAGCAAGACCCATGTAAATTGTTTAGCATTTTTACCTCTGTCCTTGTCTACTGGCCGGAATGCCGAGTCTGGGCCATCTATTTCCAGCACAGAGTAATTGGGGTTCTCCATAGTCACCACAACTGGGTTTCCCTTCCGAGTATTGTCCTTTGCCCACCACCTAGAAAAATCTATGCCTGGAACCATCTGTTCTTGCACAAAAGTGAACAAGAAGATACACAACAGGAAAATTTTCCCAAAACACTGACCAAAGTCTCAGCACTTCATAACACCATTACTGAGAAAGTCCAAAATCCATTTTCGAAAAATGTAAGAGAGACACAAGCTCAAATGAGAGAGAAAAGTTCAGAAATAAGATATAAAAAGAAGGAAAGATTCACAATCACAAACTCATTTGGGGCATGGAAGTGTCAGATCCACCACTGAACAATTATAAGTAACTTAGTCCAAGCTTCAGCATTTCTTGTCTCAATGCAGCAAAGGAAAAAGCTAGAGAGAGAAGCAGCAGTGTGGGGTTCTTGGCTTGCTTTGGTACAGTGGAGACTCTAGAGACCCAAGTACAAAGCAGCAGTGATGAAATTACTAAGATGGGATGGGTTAATCTTCTTTTCTTCAATTGTTGAAGACATAATTCACGTTGGTACGATTAGTCAACTTGTCATTGCCGCTGTAAACAAACAAAAAACCATTTTAACTCTCGACTATTACCTGGAGTCGGATTGGATAACAAGAGATTCTCTGATCCACGCTCGGTAATAAAAGGCAATAAAAGAATACCAATTATATATTACATGTCGTTAACGACATAAAAAAACACCCATAATTAGAATTTAGACATTTAACTTTAATTAAAACATCACCGGAAAGTACCAGACCATGTGAGAACGGACAAAGACGTGCCTTCGAGCAAAAGTGGAATTGTTTTGGGTAGTGTTTCCGATTGATGTCACCTTTTTCTCTTCTTTTTGTTTTTGTCATAATTATTTTTATTCTAAATTTTAGTAATGTATAATTTAATTTTTTTAAATTTTAGTTCTCATGGGTTGAAAACGAAAAAAAAAAAAAAAAACCGTCACGTATATGCTTCAGAAATTAATAAGTAACGAATTAATTTTTAAAAAAAATCGAATTACATATATTTAATATACAAAGATAAACGAAATATAATTTATATGCATGTATTTAATGTCTCTAAGTGAGGAAAAATGAATAGAAAAGTGGACAATTGGCGAGGTTAAAAAGAAGCTAATCTCTGTATTGTATAGTTTACAATGGTAATTTAAAAGTCTGAATTTTATAAAAAGAGAGAGAGAGAGATGGAGGCAAGGAAGGCTCAAACAACGAGGATCCAAGATGCCCAATGGGCCAACCTTTCATTCACCCTCATGATTTATAAAAACGAGATTTTTTTTTATTATTTGTGAAATAACTGATTCAATTAATAATATTTTGCTAATAAACATATACTAGTTACCCCTCGAGTACCAATAGATGTTACCAGCTTAATATAAGTCTGTTGCTTTAGATGTACCATAAATCAACTGTTTTAAATGTAACAATAATTATAAGCAAAGGTTTTTCTTTTTATTTTTTTACAACTGGATGATTCAATCTGTAACTTTTTACTTGAAATTTTCATTCATTTAATCATTGGGGAAATTATAGGGTTTTAAAAATCAGATTTAAACCGTAAAAGAATAACAAGAAAATTATTTTTTTGAAAAAATAACATGTTAAGCTTCATTATACATGATTTGCTTACTTCTAGCCAATCGTGGGTTTTAAGAAATAATTAAATTTGGATATAATTTTTATATTTTTTAATTAAAATTTGTTATAAAATTATAATTTATATGAAAAAAATTTTCAAAATTAAAGCATGTGATGCTATGCTACACATATTATGAAGTTATTTGTAATAGTTATATATTTATTATATTTTTTATTTAACAATTATATATTTATTATGTTATCTTAAAAAAAGATACACTTGGCTACTCTCCTTGTTAGATAAGCCAATTTATGCAATTATTGTACTTGCATGATCTTATTGTCACATTCACTTCCATAGTTAGAGGCTACTTCATTGTCATATAACCAATCGAAAAATCTATATTTTTTCTCTTCGCATATAACATATAGTCTATTAAGGTTTATCTTTGACTCCGATATCATTACACAGGGCCTTATGCTATAATAACAATTTCTTTTTTAAATTCTCTCACTACTTGCAGACTTTATCATCATGTTGCAATTTGTAATTAAGTTGGTGGGGGAATCAAGTCGGTTTTAGGTTTTCATTATCATGTTGTTTATTTTTGTGATTATAGTTAAATAACTAATTTAATTGTGTTTATGGTGCAAAGTGCTAATTATATATTAGTTGCACTTGAATATCTACATTGTGTTTAATTGTAGTAAGAGAAATACTTATGTTTATGTGTTCTACCATTTATGTTTAGTGCAGAGGTATCTATGTTTTGTGGTTCTAGAACAAATTTAAGTAGATTACTTTATGTGTATATTTGTGTTAACAAATAATTTATTATGTGTTGCTATTAAATCTTATTTATATTGTTATTTTACTTTAGCTAAGTGTTGCTATTAAATTCTATTTATATTGTTATTTTATTTTAGCTAACATTAAGATTATTTTATGTTATTGATGGATTAAATTGATCTAGTGGTGAAAGGTGATGAACCAAATTGATCTAATAATTAGACTTAATTATCAAGTTAGACTTTTAAAAATAGGGTTTGAATTTAGACTTAAAAAAAGCCTAACTCATATTTTAATTAGGTTTTTTATTTAAATTTTTATCCATAGTTTTTTGGTTAGGACTAATAAGCCAATCATGTTTTTTTAAATTATGATCAAGTTAATTTATTAGTTAATACTTGAGATAAATAACATAACTAATTGTTATTATTATTTTTAAAATAATATATAAAGAAATTATAAATACAATTGACTTGTTGTATTGACATAAATTATTTAAATATGATGTATTAGTTTTTTTTTATTTACCAAGATGTCACATAACACTAAATTTTTCATCAAATAATAAAATTTTTCTCACTAAAAAATATTTACTCAAGGTTTTTTGAGCTTGAGTTGGGTTTTATAAATAGTCTAAGTTTGACTTGTTTTACCAATTGGGCTTTTCTAATCAAACTTTTTTTAGTTTGGGCTTTTTTTTTTTGTCAGACTTATTGGGCGAAGCAAGTTTTGAATTTATGATCTGTGTACTAATAATACGTTTCGTGGCAAGGTTTACTATTAATCCAAATAAGCAAATAACAGTCCTAGTCAAAAGAAAGTAGTCTACCTTGTTATTTTTAGTGCCTTTATGACATAATGACCAATTCTAATCATGGGCAAATATTTGAAGGACTAATTTAGTATTTTTAATCTTTCAAGTATCAAATTAATCAAATTGCAAAAGATGAGAAATTAAATATATATTTTTCTCCTTGTAATACTTTAATTGAAGAATCCAACAGTAAATATATAAGACAAGTAATGTAATTGGATTAGCGCTTTAAGAGCTAAAAACCTCATTTTCACATTAAAATTGAAATTTGTTTTATAAATAGTCTCATTTGATTTAGTGTTGGATTTATCTCCAAATTATCTTCTAAACTAATAAATAAAAACTTAATCTTACATTAAATAAGTATATTAGTGGTAAAACTTATTTTTCAAATAAAATTTTTTAAGTAAAATCTTAGGTGCACTCACAATTATACCAAGTTGTAATGTAAGAATATAATTATAATATTATTATATTATTTCAATTATGTTTTTATGTTATAATTAGGTATATTAATACATTCAAAATTGTAAGTGTACAAAAAAGATACCAATTTTTAAACATAAAATAGAGTTATAAAAATTTGCTTTTGACAAAAAATAAAGTTTATAAAATACCCTAATCCAAATCTAATTTGCAAAAACAACAATGGACAGTAGTGTAAAGAAAAAAATAAACTTATAAAAATACTCCCCAACTCTCTTAATCATTTTCTTGTACAAGATATTACAACTTTAAACCATTTCGTCATCTCTAAGTGGACTAATGTCAAGCCTCAAAAGCCAAGTAAGCGCTCCTGCATTATACATTTCCCCCTTTTTTTCTTCTCAATTACATTCTTCATATGGCCTCTTTTTGTATCTTTTTATTTCTATATGATTACTAGTGTGTGGATGGATTTCGTTACTTCTACCCTCTCGTCAACAATTTAGCATAGTGACCCGCAAAATTATATGTGATGATACCGATTGATTATTCTTTGTAATATCTTATCACTTTAAGAATTTAATGGGAGATGTTTATTTCTTAGACAAAAACATGAGGAATAAATTGTTTCCACTTTCAAGTATATATATTTGACCATGCATGGTTTTAATTATCAAAATTTAAATTTTGTTATCATCATTTGGTTGGCTATCAATTTATGCTTAGCAAAAACTTCCCTTTTTTATATATAAATATTGAATGTTAAGTTGGTTTAAGTTATTTTGGTTTATAAATTTCTCAAACTTGGTCTTTCAATGCTAAATATGAAGGTAATGTGTGATGTATTGGTTTTGTGTCAAATAATAATTTGATTGACTCTTGGGAACACATATTATAAACTATGGAGAAAAGTAAAAATTTGGTCCTCGATTTTAGTCATTTACAAATTTACTATGACAGATGAGTCCCTTATAAATTTAAACTTGTACAAACTAGTTCTTAACAAATTTAAATTTGTACAAAATCAGTCCCTTCGTTTAAATTAATGAGGGGCTAATTTGGCATAATATAGGTTTTCTAAAGGAATGATTTGTCACAATAATTTATGATAGATCAAATTATTACAAAATATAAAATTGGAGGGACTAATTTGGTACATTTCTCATAAACCATCTATTCATAAGAGCTCACTAAAGGTTGGTGTGAAGGGTGGTGCTCACGGTATAATACCCTAATTATTCTGTAGCATATACTTGTAGATCTTCAATGAAGTGCCTATTGTCCTAGAAAGTTGTTTTGCTACCTTATTCTAAATGAAAACTCACACCGTCTCATTCTTTAAATTAGCTAAAAAGGTGACTTATTCTAGCCTTTCGGTCAACCTGGAAACTCTGGTTATTCTTAAAAGTTATGGTCAATAGGGCATTCATAGAATTGATTGCTTAAGGTTTCCAGTTAATTGGTTATAAAGAATCATAAGCATAGTTTACAATGAATGATAAGATATATTGAGTTGTTATTGAGGTTGGGTAGATGGGAATTAGGATGATGATTAAATATTAGTATACAAGTATTAACCATTGCTGCATCATCCAGAGAAAATTTGTGTATTCATCATCATATTTGTTTGCAGTTACCATGTATTTTGTTTGGCTATCAAATTGTACTATTATGACAAAAGTCTTAAAATTGCTTTATTATCATCCATTCATTCAGACACACCGGCACAATGATGGGAGAATTGTTTGAAGCTTGGCATTCGAGTTTTCTGAAAGTCATTGTCTTTGTTGAGCTTTCTTGTGGTTTGTTTTGTTTCATTGTTCCTTTTTTTTTTCCCCCTTCCTAATGTCCATGCTATGGGTCATGCATACTTGATTTTGGATTTGCATTTGCATGGCTAACCGTATAATAATGTAATTTGCATCGTCTAGTTTAAACTTCCACACTTAATAAAGAGTTGCTGAGTATCTTGTATATCCTGTAGTGCCGTGAAATGGAAGAAATTGCTTATTAATTCCTCTTAGCTAGGGCAGTTGCGTAAATGAATGACTTAGGCTCATATTGTTAGAATATTTTTAATATTATATGGATTAGCATTAATTATACTATTAGATTAATTTTATATTATAACTAATTAAGCAATTGATATTGTAATTTATAAACTAAGAATGGATTGGGTTTTATTTTATTTGTGGATAATCGGTGATGGGTTCAATTATCCGCAAACCCATTGGGTAAAAACCTAACCCACAGCCCATGAGTATTAGTAATCATCCCGTTAGATTACTAATTTGATATTATTACCTAGAGAGAGATTTAATGGGCTTATTTTGATTAATTAATTAAATGAGAAATTATTTTAAAGATTCTGAAGGATTTTATTTGATAATATTGATTAATAATATTATTAAAATAAAACCCTATAAATAACCCTAAAGCCCTAGTTTTTACATACTAAATCTGTCACTCTCTCTCTGCCATTAAAACACTATGAGAAATGCTCTTGGGCATTGTGGGTTGAACTTATTAAACTCAACCAATACTCAGATCAACGATGTCGTCTTTATCAGGTTAGATTATTGATTTATTTATTCTCCCAATTTGTAATCATGTTCAATTGCATGTTTTAATTCCGCTATCACATATGTATTTCTATATCATAAATAAATGAAATTCCAAGTTTAACAATAGGAAAAGTTAATCATTTGATTACTATAGTTTCCATCAGTTTTTAATTTAGTCCTATAGTTTTTTTATTTTGTAAATCACTTCTTAGAGTTATAAGATATTTGAAAATTACCCCTGTCGATCAAATCTGTTTAAACACTGTTAGTTTGATGATGAGTAGGCATATAAACATGATGTGGTGGATACATAGCTACTTACTTGACACCTGGAATCCATATAAGCAAAATATATAATTTTTTTTCTTAACAAAAGAGAGAGAATACCAACTAGAAACCATAAAGAAGCAAAGCTTATAGTGTCTTGCTCTATTCATAAGACTTATGAATGTTCTAATTGAGCCTCTCCATCTCCTTCAACTCACTTTAATAAATTGCATATACGAGAAAAACTTGTAAAGGTTGACATCGTCGCTCGACAGTGATGTGGCCATCATCATGGTGGTCCTTATCCAGCGAGACTTGCTCATTGCGAAAGCCAAAAAATAGGTTGTTTATTTTTCACGCTTCAACTCAAACCATAAAATGAAAAAAATGATGTTTTTTTTTTTTTGAGGAATTTGGATATGAATATAGAGTTTGAATGAGCATATATTGGGCAGGATAATAGCATGAGAAAATTTCCCTAAGAAACATATATGAGACATAAACTCATTATAGATTTTCACTAAACAAAGGAAATTGCATTTGTGTTTAGTTCCAGGAAAGTGTGAGAAAATTTCAAGTTGTAGAGATTGAAAATAAACATGAAATAATGGTTCTTCATGCATTTCTATATTACAGAAAAAGCATATGAGATGAAATAGTTAGTTGTTTGATATGCAAAAGCCATTTTTTAATAAGACAAAAGCAAGTAAATGACAAATATGAGAAATGAAATTTATTACTTGTCTTAGTCAAGCCATTCAACCTCTTGCTATCATACATTGGCAAAAAATTCATTAGCAACAATTAGAGGGAGTGAATGAGATCCTTCTGAAAGTTACTATATGCTCAATGGAGGTGGAGAATGAAGGTTTAGATATGCAAGATAACTAATTAATTCCTAGGATCAAGAAGCTAGATTTTAATGGGTACAAATCCAAGTATGCAGGAAAAGTTAAGATGAAATTTCCTTACATATTAGCGATAAAATGAAGATGGGCTTTCTAAAGAAATTTTTCCTTTGATATTTCTCTAAGCAGATCAATCAAGCTTCGACTTCAACCTTAAGCCCTTGATGTTTCTTTTTGTTCAATAAAACTCAGTGAAAATTTTATCTTAAACTATTGCAATACATGGTTCACATGAAGGAGAAAACGAGATATGATAGTTTTATAAAACTAGAAAGAATGAAAAGAAAGAAAGAAGTTGATTGATTGAATGTAAATTACATCAGCTCAGGTTTATATAAAACTCTTTGCAATAATATCATAACAGTATTTAACTAACTAAGCTAACTACTTATATCACCTTATAACTACTAAAACTAATCTCTTAACATTCTCTCCAGAACTAAAACTCCTTTTAACATTCTCCCTAAAACTCAAACTCTCTACCCTTTGTCTGACTTTCTTCCTTTGACTCAAATTACCTTATAGTCTTTAGCTTCTCCAACTCTCAACTTACTCCTTAATTCTTTAAACCGTGTTGCAACTAATAGTTTTGTAAGAACATCTACTACCTGAACATGAGAATGTATATGATGAATTGCTATCTCCTTTGCTATTGTCTTCTCTCAGACAAAATGCAAATCCAGTTCAAAGTATTTGGGTTTTGAGTAAAGTATAGGATTTGCACTCATCAATATGGTGCTCCTATTATCACAGAATATGGGTGGTATTGTAGGAGAATAAATATGCAACTCTTTGAGTAAGGGTTTTACCCACATAACTTCTATAATAATAGTGGCTAGACTTTGATACTCTACTTCAAAGGTAGAACGAGAAACCATAGATTGCTTCTTTGAGCTCCAAGAGATTAAATTATGACCTAAATAAATTGATGAACCAAAAGTGTTTAAACTATCATCTATATTGGCTACCCAATTAGCATCACAATAAGCTATTATTACAAAATTCTTAGGTTATGTAATCTAAAGGACAAACCTTATGTGCATTATGAAGTAACATAATTGCGTTTAATAGCTTTCCAATTGTTTTCAAGTGGGGTTTGCATGAATTAACAAACCTTATTGATAGCAAAAGAGATTTTAGGTCTAGTGATTGTAACATGTCAAAGAGCATCAACAACTGATCTATAAAAGAGATGGATCAGATAAGACATCATTTCCATTCTTGTAAGTTTGAGATTTGCCACCATAGTTGTAAAAATGCCCATAGCTCTGTTCATATGTGCTTTATGAGATAAGCCTTTGATATATTTCTTTTGAGTTAAATGAAGACTCCTATCTGTAAGCTTTGTAACTTGAACACCTAAGAAGTAGTTAAGTTCACCCAATTCTTTTAGTGAAAACGTATAATTCAATTGCTTCATTAGTTGCTGAATTTCAAACTTAGCTACTAATGATAATAATATCATCAATATATACCAGGGTAAGAGTTGTGTGTTTGGAGGTCATTCGAATGAATAAGGATTACTCACATCTACTATTTCTAAATCCAAATCCAATAAGTGAAGTCGCTAAGCATTTGTACCAGGCATATGGAGCATGTTTAAGGCCATAAAGAGCTTTGTGTAATCGACAAACAAGATTCTTATCACCACTTTCAAATCCAAGAGGTTGAACCATATATACTTTTTTGTGTAAAATTCCATTAAGGAAGACATTATTCACACATAACTATTGAATGCTCCACTTATTAGCTAAGGCTATACTAAGAATAACTCGTACAGTAGATGGTTTAGCCATTGGATTGAAAGTTTTAGAGTGATCAAATCTTTCTTGTTGATGAAAGCCTTTAGCCACCAATCTACCTTTATGTGGCTAAATAGAGCCATATGGATTATATTTGATTTTAAACACCCTCTTACATCCTATTGCTTTATGATTTGGAGGTAAAGCAACCAATGACCATGTTTGATTCTTCATTAATGCAATATATTCTTCATTCATAGCTTTGTTATATTATGAAGAAGCTAAAACCTCTTTTACACTAGCAAGTTCACATTGAGCCAGAAATACCCGACGCTTAAAGACACATGCTTTTGCTCTTGTAATCATTGAATGAGTGGGTACTGCCATTTTGAAGTTTTTGTTGCAGATTCAATAGGTTTAACAAATTTTTCAAGAGTTGGTGATATAGTCTACACGTTAGAAATTTCATTTGAAATATTCAAGCAAGGTTGTCTACTGGTACTACCATGTTGTAAATTTTGTTGATGTTCACATTTAGTATTTTGCATATTTTATAAATTTTGCATGGATTGTTGCATATCTCCTATATAAACATCTAAAAATAGTAAAAGAGTAATGTCATTTAAATCTGAAGTAACAAAAGAAGGTAATACAAAATCCAGATTATTCACACATAAGGTAGGAGGTTTAGCTGGAGGTAAATTGACAAAGAAGAAGAAACAGTTTTGGAATGATCAGAGGACTAACTAGAGAACGAGAATTTGGTTTCATCAAATATGACATCTCGAGAAACATAGATTTTTACTTTGGGAGTTTGACATCTATATCCTTTTTATACATTACTATATCCAAAGAAAATACACTTGTGAGATTGAAACTCAAGTTTATGTTTGTTATATGGATGGGTATGAGGGTAACACAAACAAACATAGGTTCAAGGAAAGCGATAATCTGGTTTATGACAGAAAAGGTTTTCATAAGGCAACACATTATTAAGGAGTGAAATATGTAATCTATTGATCTAGTAAACAATTGTATCAAATGTTAGTGTCCCAATATTTTAGAGGCATAGAAGCATTGGCTAACAAAGTTAGACCAATTTCCACAACAAGTCAATGCTTGCGTTCAACTAGACCATTTTGCTCATGGGAATGAGGACAACTTCTTATATGTCTTATGCCATATTCATTAAGATATATTGTAAAAGTTTTGAATTCTTAAAATTAGATTACATTACTTTAATCTTATGTCCAAAATGCAGTTTAACTTAAGCTATGAATGTCTTGAAGACTGATATTACATCTGACTTGGCCTTGAAAAAATAAATCCATGTGTACCTTGAGTAAGAGTCTGTAAAGTGTATATAATAAAAGTAACCTTGAGAGCTCAATAATGATGTTGGACCACATACATCCATATGTATTGATTTTAAAGGATTTGAGTATACATTAATGGAAGAGTAATGTGGAAGTTTATGTGATTTTCCATACCAATAGGCTTTACAAACGAATGTGATTTTTATTTATAGGTATATTACATTGTTGAAGTACAACAGCTACTATTTAAACTCCAGGGTGTCCTAACTTATTGTGCCACTTCTCAAAGTTCGTGATAGTATTAGATTTTTCTTATACAAAACATTTCTGTTGATAACTGCTACTGTTCACATTCTTGGCATCAGTACAACTTCCTTCTTCTATGCATATTCAAAAATTCTCAAAAGCATATAAGCCTCCTTTAATCCTCCTTTGCAAAAGGGTTTTATGGGAAACTTGATCCTTCACAAAATAGATAGTAGGGTGAAATTCAAAATAGACTTAGTTGTCTTAGGCAAATTCAAAAACACTAAGCAAATTCTTTGTAACATTAGGGACATGTAAAAGATTTTGTAAGATTAAGGTTTTAGGTTAATAAGGAGAAACTAAGTTTGAATACTCCTGTATTTTGAATTACCAAACCAGTTCCATCAGCTACATAAATCCTCTTTTTTCCATTGTATGACGATTTGTGAGCAAGATTTGACGCATCAGGTGAAAGATGATAGTTTGCTCTGGAATTTGGATGCCGAGATTGATCACAATTTAGTTCGGTTTGAGCTATATATGCAGCTAAATTTCCTTGCAGCCTCGAACTTCTTTGCTACTGAAAACCATAGTTTCTTTGCTGTTGTGACATCTAAAACAACGAACCATGACACATTTGATCATACCTATAGTAACATTGTCATGCAAGATGCCCATCTCTTACACAAAGTTGATAGATTACACTGCTTCTTCCAAATGATGAGTTTTTGCCTCTTCCATGACTACTAAATGAAGATAAATTCATACCTCTACCTTTGTATACTCCTGGGGAAATCTTATCGAGCTACTACCTAGCTGTCCATTATGCTAAAACTGAGACTTGTTCTGAGTAAGCTGAGCAAGATTTACATTTAGACTTGTATTAGTCTCCATCTTTGTATTTCTTTCAGCATTTCCTTCAATTCTTGATCCTTGTGCTAAAATTAATGATTCTATTTATGTTACTGCATAGGGATCAATCCTTGACATTACTAATGTCACAAATGCATCATACTTCTTACCTAAAACTTCTAAGATTGCTTTTATATGATCACCTGTTGATACTGGGTGTCCTATCGAGACTAAAGCATCAACTATATATTTCACCTTGAGCAGATATTCATTATCTGAAAGACTTCCCTTCTTGTGACTCATTAACTGTGCTTTACATTGTTTTACCTTGGCCCTTATCTGAGAGGCAAAAAACATAACTATCTAATCCCAAACTTGTGCAAAATTGATACAACCAATAACTCTTGTGAGCATTGCTGGATAAAAAGACGCCACATCCAAGAAATCAACAATTGATCTTGCCTTCTCCATTTCACAAATTCTAAATTAATCTTCCCTACATGCTAATCAGCTTCTGTGAAAATCTTAACTGGAATCTTAAGATTCTTTTCAATAAAGTGCTCTAATTTATACCAATAGATCGCAACACTTATATGTTGTTTTCACGAAAGAAAGTTACCCTAATCCAACTTAACTAAAATCAGGTGAGTAAAAGTAAGTATGCTCTACCCATTGGCAGACCTTAGAACATTCAAAGACTTCATCAAGAGTGTAAATGCTCTGATACCATGTTATAAAAACAAAAAGAAATCAAAGGGATGAAAAGAAAGAAAGAACTTGATTGATTGAATGTAAAATATAGAGCTCAGGTTTATATAAAACTCTCTGCAACAATATCATATAGTATTTAATTAACTAAGCTAACTACTTATATCACCTTATAACTACTAAAACTAATCCCTTAACATTCTCCCTAGCACTCAAACTCCTTTTAATGGACATGAACATTTTCTAATGGTTGCTATGTTGCTCAATTGTTATATGAGATTCCTCTTGATACGTTTCTTGACTTTTGTGCCACGTAGACTTTCTTTTTGCCATTTCAAGCTTTTAGCATACATTTGATAGTGTTATAATAGCCAATGATAGTAGGGAACAAATTTTATAGGATTGTAAATTATAGGGAGCCAATTGAAAAAAAAAAACTATAAGGACTAATTTGTAAATATAGGTAAATTATGGGGATCATATGATTAATTTTCCCTTAACAATATCTTCAAAAAGCAATATCACTACTTGAAGTGAAACTTGCATATAATTCATATAGATGCATAAGATAAGCTAGAAGGCCAAGCTAAAAGGCATGTTTGATGTTATATCATTGAAAAATATGTAAGCTAAAGTTGCAAAAATGACCTTTATTTTCTCTGAGGGTGCATTACCACGTCTTTAATAATAAAAGATCAACCATTCATCAAATCCTAGATCCTCATTAGAGCAATCCTATATGGGGATGCCTTGGTGGAGCCACATATATTTGAGGGGGGCACTTACCCCTTCAATTTTTTTTAATATATATTGTATTGAATTTTAATTTTTTTACCCCCATATATTTAATTTTTTGAATCCATTGAAATTATTGAACTTGATAATTTAATCATATTATTTTATTTTTGTTATTTGATACATTAATTTAAACTCATTAGATTCACATATATATTATATATATAATTTTATATTTAATTTTTGCATAAACATTTGATACATTTTTGTAAATTGTAATCTTGCAATAATTGAGTAGAACATAATTAAGTTTAAATGTCAATATATTATTTTTAGTTGGACCTCGAACAATTGTCGCTATGAATGCTAAAATAAAGTTTTGAAATGTTAATGGATAAAACAATATTTATAATCCTCTATAAATATTTTTTTTTTTTATAAATTGATAGAATTCAATGCTTTATTTGATAAACTTATTTACTTCTTTCAAAATATTATATTGGGTTATTTATTGAAGTGATAGTATATTTTGTTTAGTATATCTTTATTATATATTATATAATTAATGAACAAATATAAATATTTTTACAGGTATTTAGATAGTAAAATTAATATTAAAATGAAAAGTAATATATGGTACAATATTTTAAAGTTACCCTTATATTTAAGAAGGAAAAAGTTAAGATATTGCCTAATAAATTAACCTCATTTAGTTTAATTTAAAAGTTTAAATGAAAGAATTTTATTTAAAAAAATATAATATTAAATATAATTTTTCAAAATAAAATATAAAAAAAATTTAAAAAAATTTGCACCCCCACTGCTTCTGGGTCCTAGCTCCGCCATGGTAGACTTGATATCGAAAGATTATCCTTTTCCTAATTTTGTCCTAATAAAAGTTTGTTATTTAATTGTTGAAATATCATTTTTCTATCAATTTCTTTAAATAAATTTTCTATCAAATTCTTTAAATAATAAATTATTTTAATTTCGTTTATAAAAAAATTTTCTTCCAATTTAAATAGTTTTTCTATAAAATATGTGTTTCTTTGAAACAAGAATAATGTCATTTTTTTATTAAAAATATATTAGAGGATCAAATTGAAAAAAGAACAAGTTTTTAAAAATTAAGTTGAAAGAGTGTATTTATTTTAGAATTAAATTAAAAGAAATAAAAAAAAAAAAAAAGACTCAATAATTATTTACCCTCTAGGTTTGGAGTGAAAGGGCAGGGTCATGATTGACTGTCTCTGGGGCACCAGCTGGATTCTCACAAATGATGACATGGCTATGTTCATTATTCTGTGCTAATGATGTTTTCATATATTCTCCGTCATGTGCTTTTATACTCCATTCATGGTTCAAAAATAACCAAAGAATACTTGCTCTAATAATGAGCTCTCCTTATCCTTTGTTCTATTATCTACGGACACGTAAATGTAAATAGCAGAATAATGCTGATGAGCTCCCTATTCCCCCAAATACTACTAAGAAAGAACTAAAAAACACTATCAAAGCTTATTTAGATAGGATGGAAGGTTGAAACAATGTATATATGTGCATAGGCACGTGCCTATGTGTGCGTAACGTGGCTATATGTATGTAATACTACACATGAAAAAAATAAAAATATTAAATAATTAAGCTTTTATAACCAAAATTCAAAATTAATTAAAATCTTATAAATTGACACAATTATTATTTGACAAAAATAAGAAAAACAATTGCTTGTGTAACATTGATGCATGTAACAAGTCAAATGGTGTTTGTTTTGGTCAAATGTCTAGTGATTCAAATTGTATGACTATTTTGTTTAAATATTAATGCGAACATTTATTTGATATTAGGATTTGAACTCTCAACCTTGAAGCATGGGGGTTCATGCTTGGCGAGAAATTTCCTACTTTTGATGTAAACATGCAGATATACTTTCTTTTTATAGCCAAATGTTAATGAAAAATGTTTTTTTTTTAATTTTTGAAATTGGACAATAATGTCTTACCCATTAAGAAAAAATTGCGTCATCATGTGCATGTGAAGTTTTGTACCCACTTTAATACTCTTACATTTTTAGTAATTTATTATTGGTAAATCTCATATTGACCATATTCTTACACCAAGTTTTTTTTATTTTGCAATGCAAGCATGTGTGAGTAAATAAAGAAACACAATAATAAATAGTCTATATATATATATATATATATATAATTTAAATTAACTTTTCGGTTAAACTTAAAATCATATTTTAAATATCCTGTTTTGGTGCAGGGGATAAGATTCATCATAATTCTAGAATTTTGTCCTTGACATTTTTTGCCGCAGTCAGACTTGAATTGCGAAGAAAGGAAGAAACTGTTGAAGGAGAAGAGGTTAGGCAACGGAAGTTGTGTTGTGCTGGCGCTCTCTCTCTCTCTCTCTCTCTCTCTTTCTCGTGTCTGCACCGATTGCTTAGGGATAGGGATAGGGATTGTCCTCCTTCGTTCCCTATCCCAACTCCGTAGTGCTGCTTTCATGGCACTTTCCCCTCCCTAAAACTCCATAATGCTAGATTCGTGCTTGGATCTAGCTTTTCGTTTTTTGTTTTTTAACCCTAAATTTTGCTTATTGCTTTTGATCTCCCCATTCCAACGGTGAATTTTGGAGTTCCTGCCAGCATTGCAGGTTATGGCTACTGGGAAGATAGCTCGGTCCAGGGGTACACCTGTGAAAGAGAGTGGAGCAAAACTCGTTGAGGGTCTCAGTTTCTTCAAGTCTGATAAATTTGATGCCGACGGCTATGTCCAGTCCAAATGTTCTCTCAACGAAAAGGTTGGTTTTCGTATTTGAGTGTACAAAATTATAATTTGAATGACGAATTCACCGATGAAATTGGTTCATTTTTATTATTTTGGTTTATGATTGTAAATACTAGTATTATCTGATTATGTAGTTTTGATAGCCTTTCAATGCCGATATTTCTGGCAGCTATAATATTGAGCCGGAGGCTGTAAGGTTGAATTCATTTCAAGCGGTGGAGAAATTTATGTGTTATTAGCAACGTTTGCTGATTTTATTAGTGATGCTGCCCTTCTCCTCCTGGTCATCTGGAATTAGTTCCAAGACCGTGAATTTCATCATCTTTTGCCAAATTGCCACAGCCTTTGAGCTACCAGTGCCCATTGTTCTGTTACTCTATTTTTTTTTTCTTTTGTTTTCTTTTTTTCAATTTACCTCGAAAAATATCCAGCATTCACTGTATCCAACTCAGGTCTCACCAAACATATCCTATATATTATGCCTTCGTAAGAAAATTATAGAAGGACGAGAGAGGAACTCTGTGAATTTTTTTTCTTTTGTTTTCTTTTTTTCAATTTACCTCGAAAAATATCCAGCATTCACTGTATCCAACTCAGGTCTCACCAAACATATCCTATATATTATGCCTTCGCAAGAAAATTATAGAAGGACGAGAGAGGAACTCTGTGAACAAGTTATCTTCCTTTTGCTTGTGTTGGTTTTGCCGCATTCTACGAGTTGGGCGCCATGCAGTAGCGTTACATGGGTATTTGATGATATTAGAAGCTTAACTATAGCTACATGGTTCTGGTGATAACAACTATGAAGATTGTTCAACCGTTAAAAACATGAAATTCTGCTGCAATTGCTTGATAAATTGATTGTTCCCTTCTTAATCACAGTATTTTAATTGCATTCTGTTATATACTAGAAAGAAGTAGAAGACTATTTACTATGATAATTGACCTATTCTACCATTTAAAAAGGGAAACCAGTTGCCATGCCTGCTCTTACATATTGTTTATATGGTAAGGTGTGTGCATTATTGACACTATACGGTGTTTGTCTAGGCATTGTTTGTTGAAACTAGCATTAATACACAACCTTAGCATATTAAAGTAATAAACCAGGGCTTGAGTATTGACGAATGATACTACTGAAGACCACCTAATAGTTACTACTCACTATATTTAGTGGTGGAACCGGTTACTGGATGTGTGTTGTCCCTACCATGCGGAGAAGAACTCTCATTGCTTCATCTTGCTGGTTGTAAATCTATATTCCTTAAAGCCATCCATGATAATATTTGCTTCATTTTTCAGGAAATAAAGCAACTATGCACATATTTAGTAGATTTAAAGAAAGCTTCTGCTGAGGAGATGCGTCGAAGTGTCTATGCTAACTACGCAGCCTTCATACGGTAAGTTGTTTGTCAGTGTGTATAAAAGTTGTGTATAAGATATAGTGTAATCTTTTACATCGTGCTCTCATGATTTCTTGGCATACTTAGTAAGACTAGAATGTCCTAATAATTATGGTACATACTTGTATATCATTCAAATATAAGCATTATATCTATATTAGATTAATGAACTAACAGAGTTTGTTTAGCATATACCTTTCTATCTTATCTCAAAATATCTTATTCAAATCACTTCTTTTATTTGTGAAAACTTCCCTGCTTGTGGTGGTTTTTTTTTTTTTTTGTGGGGTGGGAGGGCGTCATTGTTCAACCTTTTGAATTACACAATTTATATTAAAACTTTTTTTTTACTTGAAACTGTCGCTGCAGTGTTCTAGGGCTGATGTACCATTTAACTGTTTTGTATGTATGTTAATATTTTACAGCAAAATATGTTTACTATTGTTTAGGTGATGTATCAATTATTGTGTTTTAAATTTTAGTACTATGTATATCTTACAGTACATCTAAGGAGATATCAGATTTAGAGGGGGAGCTTTCATCTATCAGAAACTTGCTATCTACGCAAGCTGCTTTAATACATGGTTTGGCTGAGGGAGTTAATATTGATTCCTTATCCATCTCCATTTCTGAAGGGCTTGCCACAGATGCTATATCAAATTCTAAAGATAGGGAAACATCAGACCTGGGCAAATGGTTAGTTGAATTTCCTGATCTCTTGGATGTTCTCTTAGCTGAAAGGAGAGTGGATGAAGCTTTGGTTGCACTTGATGAAGGAGAACGTGTAGTTTCTGAAGCAAAAGAGATGAAAACTCTGAACCCATCATTACTTGTGTCTCTACAGAACTCCATTATTGAACGCAGGCAGAAGTTAGCTGATCAGCTTGCTGAAGCTGCTTGTCAGCCATCCACCCGTGGCGCTGAACTTCGCGGATCAATCACAGCCCTTAAAAAACTTGGAGATGGTCCCCGTGCTCACAGTTTGCTACTTAATGCCCATCTCCAAAGATACCAGTATAATATGCAAAGTCTTCGGCCATCAAGCACCTCATATGGGGGGGCATATACAGCTGCTCTTGCACAATTGGTTTTCTCTGCTGTTGCACAAGCTGCAAGTGACTCATTGGCTATTTTTGGTCAGGAGCCATCTTTTACTTCTGAGCTTGTTGTGTGGGCTACGAAACAAACTGAGGCATTTGCTCTTTTGGTTAAAAGGCATGCCTTAGCTTCATCAGCAGCTGCAGGAGGTTTAAGAGCTGCTGCAGAGTGTGTTCAAATAGCATTGGGTCATTGCTCACTCTTGGAAGCTCGTGGCCTGGCTCTTTGTCCTGTGCTTTTGAAACTTTTTAGGCATAGTGTTGAACAAGCATTAAATGCTAACTTGAAACGAATTCAAGAAAGTACTGCTGCTTTGGCTGCTGCTGATGATTGGGTACTCGTGTACCCTCCAATGGCTAACCGTCAGACTAGTAGGCCTTCAAGTATATCCATTAGTAATGCAACAGCATTTCAACATAAACTTACAAGTAGTGCCCATCACTTCAATTTGATGGTGCAGGTGAGAATTTTACTTCCGACACAATGTTCACTTATATCTTGGAATGACATGTCGAATTTGGGAAAAGGGATGTAGCATTGATTGTGATAGTGCTGTGTGAAAAGATGCTGTAAAATCAAGTAGACAAACAGACTGTTTATTATTATGATTCTCAATCTGGGTGTGTTCTCTCTTGCAGCAAAGATATTTACATTTTCAACTGCAATCAATTACTTTATTCATATTCAATTATTATAATGTTTCCATCTTTTGTGTTGTATTCTCTAAATTACTTCCGTTTTCTTATTTTGGTCTCTTACAATATGTTGAACTCTTTCACCAATTCACCAATATTGAGTAAGCCATTGCCTACTTACTGACACACACGCACTCTGTTTCAATCTTGTATAACTGTGTGTAAAATTGCTGGTTATTTCTTTTGTGTTGGGCTGTGCGTGTTAAAATTTGTACAAAACTGTTGATAGTGATAATTTCGGCTTCATGTTTTTTTGTGTTTGCAATTTTAGTGGTTTTATATTATCAATTCACTCTGTATGGATGTTCTGTATTCTTATGCAGGACTTTTTTGAAGATGTAGGACCGCTGCACAGTATGCAGTTGGGAGGCCAAGCCCTGGAAGGGTTGTTTCAAGTATTTAACTCATATGTGAACATGCTAATAAAAGCATTACCTGGATTTATGGAAGAGGAAACAAACTTTGAGGGTTCTGTAAATAAAATTGTACGAATGGCTGAGACTGAAGCACAGCAGATTGCATTACTAGCTAATGCCTCGTTCCTAGCTGATGAACTACTTCCGCGTGCAGCCATGAAACTTTCTCCCCTAAATCAGGCTGCCTACAAGGATGATAATCGAAGAAGACCGTCAGACAGGCAAAACCGTCATCCTGAACAAAGAGAATGGAGGAGGCGACTTGTAAGTGCGGTGGACAGATTAAAAGATACATTCTGTCGTCAGCATGCTTTATACCTCATTTTTACTGAGGAAGGTGAAAATCATCTTACAGCTGACATGTACATAAATATGGATGGAATGGTAGATGAAATTGAATGGTTTCCATCTTTGATTTACCAGGTAAACTGGAAACATGAAATTTAAGTGTCATGTTACCTTTGTATGCCTATTTTTGTTCTTTGAGTGAAGTTTATTTTATTTTATCTTTGTTGGATTTTCTCTGAGTGAGATATGTTTTGTTTGTAGTGTCTCATCTCTGCTGTGTGTCCTCATAGCCGTCCTCATCTCATCTTGTTGGTGGGAAAATGGGGATTGCTTTAATTCATTATAGCATGTAAAGAGTAAGAAAGCTCCAGATTCTGATTTAGCAGTCCTTAAGCTGTATATGAAAATTTGACAGGAATTAGGACAGCTAATTTATGGTCTTTGTAAATTCATCTTTGTTGTATATGCATTTGAATAATAAATTTTATGTCTGAAAGAACCATATCTCCAGAATATCTGCGTCAAAATTTTCATCTATTTCTTGACAAGGGAGATTGCAGTTTGGAAATATTTAACATTTTGAAATCACTTTTGCGCTAATAAATAATTAATTTGGGTACTGAACAAGACCTTTCTGAAAGCATATGTTTCTGTCGGCCAGTTTAAAGGTTCTGTTGTGTAAATGATTAATTACAATTAAACTGAAACTATTCAGGGGTTAGCTGGCTGAGTACTAGGGTGCTGCAATATCCTGATTCATGTTACAAATTATTTTATTAATTCCTGACATTACTGCAGTTTAATTAACCCTTTCTTTCTACTATATGAGAACAAAAATTTCTACTGTCTCACGTAGTCTTTCATATCATTTAACACTACACATCCACTTTTTAATGAACTGAAACGTTGAGTCATATTATGTCACCAGGTTGTCTTAGTGTGCGTTGATGATTGAATAATTGAGTTTCACCAAGTGGTTGTGTAAATACATATGTTTTTCTTTCTAGTTTTGGAGATAGATTTTGTTAATTTAAGTTATCAGTATCACTACAATGAATTTGATGGGTTTGTGTTCATTAAATTGATGTAAGCATAGAAGCACTTAAATATTGCAATCCCTCAGATTATAAAATTATGTAGACATGATTATTTACTTCATGCTGTGTGATACATTCTTCCCATTCGTACCTATAATCTAATTTCTAGTTGAACTTGACTTTTACATGGATTTCGATAGCATTGTGAGATGAGGAAAATAATTCTATTTATTTATGAGTAATTGTCATTTGGGAATTAGGGTTTGTAATTTGAAATTTAGGGTAGTTCATGGTTTATTACCTTTAATTTAATATTTTAATAAAAGGTGTGGGCTAGGGAAATGTTATCCAATAGTAGTATTTTATTAGCATTCCTTTATCTGTGTTATACTTTAGTTAAAGAAGTTTGAGCTTCAGTTCAATTGAAGTTGTTTAGTCTGCGTATATATAGGCCTGCTGTCAGTTTAAGGAAACAAGCCCTTATAATGATATTGGATGAAGAGTGGTCTTGAGTTCTTTTTTTTTTTTTTTTTTTTTTGGGTGGTTTTTTTGGATATTTTCCTCATTTTTTCGATGTGCTGCATCAAGTTCTTGTTAATTTCTTCTTTGAATTGCTTGAGCAGAAATATCCTTTATTCACCATGGTGTTTGAGTTGCATGTTGGATCCAAGAATTGTTATTATATCAACTTGTGTGACATGTGCTAAAATTTTGTACCACATTTTGTTGCAGTATGAATCTGTATGAGTGGTCTTATAATTTCACTGCAGATATATGCTGCAATTCTTGTCATAATTTGATGATAATATTGTATTGTTGTTGTCCAGGAACTTTTTATAAAACTGAACAGAATGGCCAATATAGCAGCTGATATGTTCCAAGGGAGGGAAAGATTTGCCACATTGCTTCTGATGAGACTTACAGAAACTGTTATTTTGTGGCTTTCAGAAGACCAAAGCTTTTGGGATGATATTGAAGAAGGCCCAAGGCCCTTAGGTCCTCTTGGTCTTCAACAGGTGTGCAAATCTATATTCATCCTTTGGAGTTTACCGTTTCACAGATTCTTTTTTTCTATCTATCAAGTAACTAACAGAAACCTATGTGCCAAGACAGAAAGAAATTGGTATTTTTATTTTCAAATCTGAAAGGAATTTGATTTAGGGTAAATTTTTGTGGTCAAGTCTTATATATATTAGAAATTCAAGAACTTGCCTATTGTTCTAACAACCTGTGTTTTTAGTACTAAATCCATTCTTTAATATAACTGAACTAAAATAGTTAATGGCGTGTATGTCCCGTTGCCAACATAGCGACTGGATATAATATAAGCTACAATAGCATGAGTGTTTATATTATAACTTTCCCGTTGTATGTTGCTATTAATTTTTGCAAGAATCAAACATAGAGAAACATAGTGAGAGTAGTAGCTTTGGTCAATGTTATCCCTTTAAGCTTCCCATCCTGCTTTTGACTGCATGTCAGATCTCATTTATATTTGCATTGAACTTTAATAGGACATTTATATGTCCTCTGTATTTGTTATATTATTTAAAATGGCCTTATTTGCTATGTTCTTGTATTGCTAAATTCGTTGTACTCAGTTTCTTGAAAGTGTATGTGTAATGTATATGGTAAAAATTTAACATAGCAGATCCAAAAGCAAACTTTACATGAAGAAAATTTCTAAACTGTGAAGTTCATCACAGCCTTATGATTTTATTTTTTGGTGCATTGTGCAGTTCTATTTGGATATGAAGTTTGTCATATGTTTTGCTTCCCAAGGTCGGTACTTGTCACGGAATTTGCAAAGAGTTATTAACGAGATCATATCAAAAGCAATGGCAACATTTGCTGCAACAGGGATGGACCCATATAGGTTGGGTATTCGTGCTTGCTGTTTTAACATTGAGCTTTAATACTTTCATATTTTTGTTTTTGAAGTAATACTTTTGCATTTTAGTAATGGTTACCTTATTCTTTTTTATGGTTACTGCATGTCTAAATTTGCTAGACATGTTAGTTTTAGCGGTTGCTTCTTCTCTCTATCTCTTTCCGAAAAAATAAAAAAAAAAAAACAAAAAGAAAAAATATTGTTACAGTTCATGATTGATATTTCAACGTGAATTTTGTTCCTTTAGGGGAGAAGACTTGTGGATAGCAGCAAAAATATTATTGTGATTACTGTGTGTCTAAATTCCTGAAACATAGTAGCTTTAGATACAGCTGATGATTTTTTTTTTTTTTTTTTTTCTGGTTCTGGGATGGATTTTATTTTTGGTGGTCAAATCTAATGCTACATGATGGCTAGCATCTGTGTGTGACCTTCACAATATGTTCTTGTATGTTATTTTCGTATGTGCTTTTGCTATCTTGATTTGCGTTTTCACATTTTGTTCCACTTAGTGTTGTGGCATTAAAGACACTTACTCTTTCGCCAAGGCTAATACATCTTTCTTGTCAGTGAGTTGCCTGAAGATGAATGGTTCAATGAAATCTGTCAAGATGCTATGGAAAGATTAAGTGGAAAACCAAAGGAAATAAATGCGGAGAGGGACCTCAACAGCCCAACTGCATCTGTCTCTGCACAGTCAATTTCATCTGTCAGATCTCATAGTAGTTCGTAAGCTTTAGTTTCATTCTTGTAAATTAGAATAGTCCAATCTGTCAGTTTTCCGGCAGATCCTTGTATTCATAGAAAGATGCATCTGTTTAGTGCTTTTGATTTTCAACATATCCTTCATTATTTTCCTAACTCTATTTGATGGGGGGATAACCCTGCATTTGTGTAGATCTAGGTTTGCACAGTCAGGGTATTTGACAATAATGTCTATTTTTCTGTCAATTTTGGCCTATGGTTTGTAAATGTTGATTCCATTATTTGGATCTGATCCTGATATATAGCTTTTTTTTGTCCTGAAAGTGTATTTCGTAGACTTAAATTTAGCTTTTTGTGAACTATACTAATTCCAAAGGCAGGCAACGCAGGCTAAAACTTTCAGCGTCCTGACATGTGTTTAATACGTAAATTATGAGCCACGTAATCAATAATGTCTGGATTCTGGATTTGTATTGATACTGTGCATGCTAATTGTAAATCCCAGAATGTGACTAGGGATCGAGGAAACTACTTGCACTATAGGAGAAATATCATTAAAACCAAGTTATGGGCACAAGAGGATGTGAATGATTGGATGATGGGAGTTCTTCATTCATGTATAAGACCAGATCAGAGTATGGGTGGCTATGATAAATTCAAAAATATTGGTTGATTTCCTATGATACCTCTCCTGGACTTCTCTGGCAAACTCAGAGCAGATAACTATTATGAACCTAAAATCTTTCAACAAATGATTTAAGATTCCTTAGGAGAGTATTTAAAGGTCCCAGCATGTTGGTTTGTACGCTGATCTAATCACGGGACACTAAAACTGATCCATTAACAAAATGAACTGGGTGAGCTGGAGAAGAGAGTGAAATTTCTATTTATAGCGTGACAACCTTAAAATGGATACGTCACAGCTCAAGAGGTAACTGAGTTTCTTCCTTTGATTACATATTCTTTGTTTCTAATTTTGCTTTATTCTAAACTTTCATGATTCATTAGTAACGAACTCTTATGAGATAATACATATTACAGTACTCACTACAGAAGGGCGTGAATATTAATTAGTTGTAAAGGATTCATCATAAATTAACCATATTGAAACAAAATTATGTTTTCGCAAAATGGTGTACTCATATGAATGTCTATGGGACCACTCATATTTTAATCCAAACTCTATGGGAGGCCAGCCAACGACCTGCTCGAAGTCGATAGGCATCTCCAGTTGATAACCAAAAGACATGGACAAAGAAATAATGTATCGATTTTTTACAACGTATGGATAAAATATCATTAAGGAGTTGAAACTTCATAGACTGTTACTTCCATGTCCTGGGATTAGCATCTACTAATTGCTCGATAACATCTCTCATGGTGGGTCTCATGTGTGGGTCAGTGTCAGTGCATCTCAGGGCCACCTAAAGCACTTTGGTAACTTGCTCATGTACATTTGAATTCAAAACCTCCCCTGCAAGGCTTGAATCAACAATTTTATCAAAATCTCCCGTTTCCCGCCATAGAGTTCTGACCCAACCCATTAGATCAATTTCCTCCACAAATGATGGATTGAAGGCCTTCTTTCTGGTTATCAACTGAAGCAAAACTACCCCATAACTGTAGACATCAGACTCCATAGTATTTGTTGTTGTATATGCATCCTCTGTCATAGGCCAACGGAAACATATTATTGCGTATAAGCATTTGAAAATAATAAAGAAAGAGAAGATTCAAAATGAGTAGAAGAAATACCTGGTGTAATATACCCTACTGTGCCTGGAACAGATGAAGATGCTGTTGAAGAAGAAGCAGCTTGATCCAAAAGCTTGGCAATACCAAAATCAGCAATTTGAGGCTCCATATCAGAATCTAAAAGAATATTTTTTGGTTTGATGGCACAGTGCACTATGGCAGGATTACAATCATAATGGAGATAAGCCAATCCGCGAGCAATTCCAGCAGCTATCTTATACCTGACTTTCCACTCTGGATATGGCGGTGGATTCTTTTCAAGCAAACAATCATGAAGGTTTCCATTTGGCATGTAACTGTACAAGATTAGAACATGGTCCTTTTTAAACAAGAAGTCTAGCAATCTGACTAGATTTCGGTGGCCAATCTTCTCAAGGATTTGAATTTCTTTAACCATGCTTAAGGTCTTGCCTTTATTCCCAGCAGAAGTAACCTTCTTCACAGCATAATGTCGGCCATATATTTGAGCTTTATAAACAACACCATGAGTTCCTCTGCTGATAATATAAGCATTCTGTAGGTTTGCAGTAGCGTTAATCACCTTGTGAATGATTGAGAAGTAAACTCTATTGGCAGGGATCACGACTTCCTTCCTAGAAAACTATTAAAACAAAAAGAAAGAATGATAGCAACTCAAACTTGAGGGAAACTTAATGAAGAGGAGGAACATGGATGAGAAAAAACTCGAAATGGTTTCTGAGATTGAACGAAAAAGCTACTACCAAAACTGCTATAAAACTATTATCAAGTCTCACTTGCCAAAATCAAGGTACTTGACTACTTTATATACGGAGTAGTCATGACAGATGGGGAAATTCTAGAGCAAAAAAAGGGGATAACAAGCAGAACAGGTACCATAATGACCTCTTTCCATGCTGAGCCTTTTAAAGTCTATCTTGCAAGGCCTTTTCTTCTCTTGATTTTTTTCTCCGTTAGTAGACTTTCCTATATTTAAATATCCATACAATATCAAAGGGTCATGCTTGTTTTTGCAAAATTTTTTGATAGATAATCCTCCCTCATTAAAACCCTAGTTACCTATTTCAAGAAACTTTTGAATTTATCAAAAGCAGTGAAATTAGGATAAGTAGTAATTACTTGTTTTATGTTTACGAGCTAGTATGAAATGTTTCTAAAAATAGCAATACACACATAGGTAAGGAAATGATTTCTCATAACAGAACCAAAATAAACTTTCTGAATTGCAATTTTGACAGTGGTAGTCATGCCTGCTAGACCAAATTACCTGCAAAAATATAGAGGCTGCAGCAGTTGCAAGGAAACTCCCCAAATGAAATGAAGCTCTGTCATGTTGAAAAAAACATTCCTGTATAAATTAGGCAATACATAAGTCCCACAGCCCTTTCAACAGCTATGAACAGCTTGAATGTCAGAGTATTATTTATGATCCTTTGATGTAAATGAGCCATGATTCATGACCGGTTCAATAGCAAATAGAAAGCCAATCATGTGGTGTAATGACTAAAGACGGAAATAAGATATGATTATCTTTGTTATTTCCTTATTTCTGCTGAGTTGTGCCATGAAATGAAATTAAGCTACTGTAAGATGTCATGTCAATTCATGGATACCATAATCTGAAACTCTATGGAAAAGATCCACAAACTATCATATATGAGAATTGAATATTCTTAATTTTAAGCACAACTACATGGATGTTAGTAACATTTGTAATTGTCAATCGGACACAACTCTTACCTGGGTCTGTGGGTGTTTCAAAGAATTCAATAATATCTCTCATTTTCAGTCTCTTTCCAGGATCTGCCTCAGTACATATCAAAGCCACCAAAAGCATTTTGGTAACTTGCACCACTACATTTAAATCTGAAAGCTCCCTTGCAAGGCTTGGATCAACAATCTCTTCAACTTCTCTAGTTTTCCTCCATACAGATTTAAACCACCCGACTAGAGTGGTTTCCTGCTCCTCAAACGAGGAATCTAATACTTTCTTTCTGGTCATTAGGTCAAGCAAAATTACCCCATAACTATATACATCAATCTCACAGCTCGGCATTGTTATATATGCAATCTCTGTCGCAAGACAAAGTAAACATGTTACACCGTAAGAGAAATCATACTTTTGGCTTATGTCTATATGTCTTATGGAATTAAGAAACTAGTAATTGCTCAATGTGGAGGGGGAATCACGTCCCCTCATCTATCTACACACTTGTCATTACTACTAATGCATCATCTGGATAGATATGTTCTTCATATAGGCTGAAACCTATTCCTGTTTAATTAAACATGTGAGAAATTGAAGTTAATCAACCAGAGGAAGAACAAGAGAAATTACCTGGGGCCATAAAGCCACGTGTGCCCAGATGATATGTTGACCTCATATGAATCATAGTGGAGGATTGATTCAAAGCCATGGAAATGCCAAAATCAGTAATGTAAGGCTGCATATCAGAATCGAAGAGTATATTTTTTGGTTTGATGTCTCTATGCAATAGGGCGGATCACAATCGTGATGTAAATGTGCCAGTCCCTTTGTAATTCCAATAGCAAATTTACTGCAGACATTCCTGGTTAAGAATGGTGCTGGATTGCTTTCATGCAAAACATCGTTAAGGCTTCCATTTTCCATGTACCTGTTGATGATTAGACCGTAGTCCTCTCCTATCCAAGAGCCTAGGAATTTTGCCACATTTGGGTGCCTAATCTTCTTAATGATTTCAATTTCTCTGAGCATGCTTAATCTCTTCCTATTGCTCCTTGCAAATTCAACCTTCTTAACAGTAAAAGCTCCAAAGTCTAGATCGGCTTTATAAACATTTCCTTGCCCTCCTCTGCCAATTATATATCCATCATTTAGATTCTCTGTAGCCTTCACTAGGTCAATAATTCTAAGGTTTCCATCATTTAAAGGCCAAGGCTCTCGCTCTTCATTATCAGTAATGACCTCCTCCTCAGATCTTCGGCCATAAAGGCGGATGTAAAGTTGACGTATTCCCAGCTGGTGAAGGTCCAACACTAAGAATTCAAGTGCTATAAATAAAATTAAAAGTTTATTGTCTTTGTGGTCAGTTGATTCAGAGTCACATGGCTTCAAGAGGCTAGTTTTAGTGCAATTTGATCCGTCTGAAGAAGGAAAATGGACATATAGGCCAGGATTGCCCAAGAATGACGATGGAGGAAAATTCATATATTCTGGTACAAGACCGGCAAAGGAATTGTATGAAACATTGACTTCTTTTAATGAAAGAAGTCTTTCAAGAAAATCTATGCTTCCTGTGAAATTGTTCAGGGATATATCTAGACTATGCAGCATCGAGAAAATATTGATAGTTACAGGAACTTCACCTGTTAATTTATTGGCACTCAGATTCAAACCATATAAGAGATTCCCCATTCCTCCCACTGATGTAGGAATCCTGCTCCAAACATATTTCCACCAAGTTGTAGCTCAAAAATCTGGTCAAATTTAGACAAGAACTATGGGATAGCCCCACTAAAACAATTCTCCCTTAAAATTAATGTGGTTATACCTGTCCAGCTCCTCAAACTTGACGAGAGTGAACCATTTAGAAAATTGAATCCCACATCAAATATTACCATTTTGGTACAATAAGATAGTTGATGTGGCAAAGGACCTTCCAAGTTGTTGTGAGAAAGATTTAAACCCTGAAGGTTCACAAGGTTTCCTAGCTCAGAGGGTATAAGCCCCATAAAGATGTTCATGGACAAAATTAAACCGAAGAGACTTATGCAGTTTCCCAAACTTGATGGAATTGCTCCGCTGATGTTATTCTTGCTGATGTCCATGTATCTGAGATTCTGATTACTTTCAAATTCAGGAAGAGACCCGAAAAATTGTTGTCGTTGAGAACCAACATCCTAAGAGTTGGACATCTTCCTACATCATGAGGTATGCCACCTTGAAGTTGATGAGGCTTAAGTTCAGTAGGCGTAATTGCTTTCCAAAACAAAGATTTGGCGGGATGTTACCAGTGAACTTATTAATCATCAAATCCAACTTCACTAAACTGCTATTGATTCCCAAGCTTTGCGGTATTAATCCAGAGAATTGGTTGTCAAACAATGAGATATTTTTCCGATGCTTGAGCTCTGTTAGTTGCAGAGGTAATTCCCCAAAAAGGCTATTATTATGAAGAAGGATATGGTCAAGACTTTGAATCTTCCCAATAATATGTGGAATTTCACCAGTGAACATATTAGAAGAAAAACTCATATACTGCAAATTTTGCAACCTTTTAAAGTTATATGATATGTGTCCACTAAAGTAGTTATCAGAAAGATTGATATACTCAAGCAGACTACAATTGCCTAACTCTAGAGGTATCAGTTCTGAGAAATTATTTTTCAACAATACAAGGGTCTGCAAGTGACTCAACTTTCCAATTTCTGGTCCGAGTTGACCATTAATCCCTGAAGCAGAGAGGTTCAGGGACATCACATTCCTATAATTGTCGCATTTTACTCCTATCCATGAGCATGGGGTAGAATCAAAGGACTTTTAGCTTGAATTTAGGGAAGGAGGCACAGAAGTCCAGTGCATCAAGAGTGACAACAGAGTCAACTCATCAGAGCTCACAGCAGAAGCAACGTATAAGTGGGCAGAGAAGCATAGGATCAATAGTAGGAGTTTCATAGAGACAAGAATTACTCTCTAACGACAACAATTTCAGAGGAAGAAAAAGCACTTACCTTGCAGAAGCATATAAGAAAAGCAAGCAATTGGAGGGGTTCTCTCACGTGGAATTTGGAAACAGAGTTGGAGAACAAGATAGTAAATGAAATATAGGGACAAAGAAACCTATTAAAACATTTTAAAATTATATGAATTAGCATAAATTATATTATTAAATTAATCTCTTATTATAATTAATTAAATAATTAATATTATAATTAATAAATTAATAATGGTATGAGCTTATATTCATTGTGGGTAATTAGTGTTGAATTGGATTATCCACAAACTTATTAGACAGATATTCAACCTACAGCCTATGAGTATTAATAATTATCTCATTAGATTGGTAATAAAGAGTTAATTACTAAGAGAGAATTAATAAGTTTCTTTTATTTAAATAATAAAAAGAAAAAATATTTTAATATATTTCTAAGGGTTTTATTTTAATATTATAATTAATTATTATTATTAAAATAAAATCATATAAATTATTTTGATGTAAGTTCCAATTTTAATTTGCGACGATAACTTTCTTTTTAATAGTTGTTTACTCTGAGAGTCCTCTTAAATACTGTGGGTTGGCATTTCTTTACAAGATTATATTATGTAACATTCAACATCAGATCAAATTTTTGTATCTTAATATTTTTTAATTTTATATTCATGTATTGCGACTTCAAAACCTTCGTCATTGAAATATAACTGATCGGTAGGATTAACTATGAAGAACATGTATCCCCACAACGATTAAAGTGAAAAAGAACTTCACTTTTATTGTGAGAATAATATTTAATATAAGAGAAATATCACTCCTGCAAAAAAATTCCTGTCTGATTTCAAAAACTTGCTTTTAATTTTCAAATATGAACGCTAGGACTTGACTCTGCTTATGTCAGTTTCCTCGAATGTACAATTTACACAAGAAGTTGAAGAGTTGAAGAGTTGAAGGGTGAGCAATCGAAGCCAATGTCAACGTGTATTCATTGCAATTCCTATTAGACGCTACATACAAGAAAGTACTGAGAGAGTGGGAAAACCTTGTTTTCCATTAAGTAAAATGACAAGTTCCCATTTCAGTAGGACCCAATTTGGAATAAGGTGTCCATATTTGACAAGAAGCGACAGACAAGCATAGGATGAATTATAGGAGTCTCATAGGGAGGAACGTTAGAGGTTGAAAAGTATGCATCGGGCATTTCAAAAAAGTTCTACTTTGCTTAAGAGAGTGAGAGTGAGTCTTATTATATATACGACGTTGGACTAGTAAAGAGTTAAACAATACAAGAGATATCGTTTTCAATAAAATTGTGGGGCTTAGTTTGATGTAAAATTATTGTTGGTAACTTATTCAGAAATTATATTTTTATCAAAATATTTTTGGTTATTCGGAAATGGTCAAAATCTTGGTTTTGGTTAAGACTTTGTCTCCCCATTTTCTCAACGTTGGTTTTAATTAAAATTAATTGACCATTATCGTAAATTGTATCTTACCGAATTTGATATCAACGTACATGAAACGTGCCAATAGTAAGTTGTCCAACTACTATATATATACTGTCATTATATGGGTTACCACAAAGTGTTTATTTTGAAATTGCCTTCTCTTTTCATCTTGTTAGTTGCTGTTATGAGTATATGCTTAAAAGGATCTATTAATCGGAGAAGAAATTCATGTGCGATAAAATATTATTTAAAAATAACATATTTAAACTTGATGAGTATGTACTTGCATTCACAACAATCATTCCTAATATTTTTCAACAAAAAAAAAGGTTTAAGAGGAACAAAAGTGCTTATACCTTGCTGCAGCTTAGAAAGGAGCCAGCAATTAGAGGGGTGTGGTTTTGGAATTTGCACACTGCTAAGAAGAGGTCAATATGACCTGGATAATAACATATATAGTGAATGAAATGGGAAGGACCTTCTTTCTCCCTTTTCTGGAGGTGCTACATCAATGAAACAACGTGTTTTGCACTTTCCAAAACTATGTCCTAATTAATTAGAACTTCTCTAACACTTTAGCAATCAAAGCTCCACCCACCTCCCTCTCTTTCATAATGGTATGATTTTTCTCAAGCCTAACTCAATTTTACTTCATCAAGGGAAAAAGATAATACTTCCCCTCCTACTAAGTATGTTTTTTAGATGCCAAAGCATCATATTTTGCTTCCTTATAATAATAAGTGATAAATATGCCGCTAGACCAAAGAGATAGGTTTACTTGTTATTTCATATTCTAAAGATTCATGGAGCCAACAGGAGAATGTGGCGGGAAACCCAAGATATTATTATTGGTAACCACAGAAGTGCTTAATGTTTTTTACTAGGCATCACTCCAACATTTAGTCAATTAAAGCTACTGTTAGTCTGAAATAAATGAAGGGGGAATGGAATGAAAAGATAAAGATCTATAATACAACATAAAACATATTCTTACGTGCAATTCAAAATATTGTAATTATTTTTGTATGTCACTGTATAAATAAATATGCATGCATGTACATGGGTAAATATATTTATGCCGTACATGGAACTTATAAAAACACTCCTGAGTTTGCCTGTGTATATATATATATATATATATACACATGGGTGACTATAATAAAGATACAAGAAATTAACCTACAAAATTTATAGGAAATGAATATTTTAAATTTTTTTTATTACATGATTAAATTACCTAAAAAATTTAAAATATCATTCCCTCATAATCCAAAACAAAGAATTTTTCAATAAAATAATTCAAATTTTTCAAAAAAAAATCACTATCACCTCTTAATATTCTATTGCATTTTAAACAACCAAGGGTATGAGACTTTTGACCAAAGGTATAAGACCATAAAGTTGTCAACAACATTTAGGCTGTCCAATGTCAGCTTAGAACCTATGTTCAACAAAGATGATCCCTATTATGTAGCAAAATTGGAAAATAAAGAACAGAGCACATCCCCATCAAGCTACTCATATATAAGTCATGGTTTTTTTGGTGATTAGTACCCTCTCTTTTCCCAAATGGGTTCTTTGAATATCTACTAAGAAGTCAAGGAAAGCATCAAACATTCCTTACCGTAAACCAAACACATAAAGTCACAACCAATTTATACGAGACGGAGGGCTTCAGTGCATATGGAGATTTAATATACAAGTGATGGTAGCAATATCATCAGTCAAAATTTCTGAAGCTATAATTTGAAGACGTACATTATAATTTGTCAGATTAAACAGCACATGTACATGTAATTGGTTACATCAGCAAATATAAGGCAATAAAGTTACCCTTCGTTTGGCTTCAGCTACTCTCTTCTAATTTGCTTACATGGCAAGGAGTTGACATTTTCAGTTTCTTTTAAACAATAGGAAGTGTTACTACATGTTATAGTTGATATTTTGAAATTATAATGTGTCTAGGGACACACCTCAGTTAAAGGCATCTTCAGTTGATAACCGAAAGATGTGACCAGTGTTGAGAGGCAATATCATTGCATGAGAGAAGAAACAATGTAATTCTGTATCTTACAATGTGTGGCTCGACTATGCAATAAGGAGTTGGAACTTGGAAGCTTTTTACTTCTTGTCCTGGGATTAGCATCTTCTAATTGCTTGACAACAGCTCTCATAGTGGGTCTCAGGCGTGGCTCCTTCTCAGTGCATCTCAGAGCCACGAAAAGCACTTTGGTAACTTGTTCTAGTACATTTGAATCCAGAAATTCATCTGCAAGGCTTGAATCAACAATTTTATCAATATCTCGTGTGTCCCCCCACAGAGGTCTGACCCAACCCACTATATCAATCCCCTCCATAAATGATGGATCTACTGCCATCTTTCTGCTCATCAACTCAAGCAAAACTACCCCATAACTGTATACATCAGATTCCCTATTATTTGCTGTTGTATATGCATTCTCTGTCATAGACCAATGTAAACATGTCAATCAATATGAGAGTTTGCAAATAACAGTACAAGCAAATTCAGAATAGCAGTAGAAGTACCTGGTGCAATATACCCTGCTGTGCCAGGAACAGATATAGATGGTGTTGGAGCAGACGACTGATCCAAAAGCTTGGCAATACCAAAATCAGCAATGTGAGGCTCCATATCAGAATCTAGGAGTATATTTTTTGGTTTGATGTCGCGGTGCACTATGGGAGGATCACAGTCATAATGGAGATATGCCAATCCATGAGCAATTCCAATAGCTATCTTATACCGGACATTCCACTCTAAGGATGGCGGTGGATTCTTTTCATGCAAGACGTCATGGAGGCTTCCATTTGGCATGTACGTATACAAGATCAGACCAAAGTCTTTTCTCAACCAAAAGTCTTCCAATTTGACTAGATTTCTGTGCCTAATCTTTCCAAGGGTTTGAATTTCTCTAACCATGCTTAAGCTCTTGCCTTTGTTCCCAGCAAATGCAAGCTTCTTTACAGCATACACTTGGGCTGGATCTACTGAGGCTTTATAAACAACTCCATGAGCTCCTCTACCAATAATATACCGGTCACTTAGGTTTTCTGTAGCCTCCATCACTTTGTTAAAAAGTGAGGAAGAACCTTCTTTGGCAGAGATCTGGACTTCCTGCTCAGATTTTCTGCCACGGACACACATATAGACTACTCCCAGCAGCAGACAAACAAGAAATATTGAGGATCCAAGTGCTATCATTGCAATTTTTACTCTACTGAGGCCTTTCTGATTTGTCAATTTATCATCACATGGCTTTAGATGGCTGCTTTCATTGCAAATCAAGCCATTTGATGATGAACAACTAACACATAGGCCAGGATTTCCCAAAAACGGCGATGAAGAAGAATTAAGAAACTTCATCAGCGTCTTCGGTACAGGACCATCAAAGGAATTGTATGAAACATTGATTTCAACTAATAAAGGAAGTTCAGCAAGAACTCCTATGCTTCCAGTCAAATTGTTTCGAGAAAGATCCAGACTTTGCAGATTTTTCAATTTCCCAATCTCTAGAGGAATTTCACCAATCAGCCCATTAGCACTAAGATTTAACCCATAGAAGAGATTCTGCAATGCTCCAAGTGATCTAGGAATCTCACCTCCAAACAAATTTCCACCAAGTTGTAGCTCAAGAAGCTTGGAAAATTCTGACAAGAGAGTTGGAATGCCCCCCGTGAAATGATTCTCTCTTAGAATTAATGTGGTTATTCTAGTCCAGTTCCTCAAACTTGATGGAAACGAACCATTCAGGAAATTGAATCCCACATCAAAACTGTCCATTTTAGTACATTTTGACAACTGAGGTGGCAAAGGACCATCTAAGTTGTTGTGAGCAAGAGTCAAAGTCTTCAGGTTCACAAGGTTTCCTAGCTCTGACGGTATATGCCCCATAAAGTTGTTGTATGATAAAATTAAAACAGTGAGACTTGAGCAGTTTCCCAAACTTGGTGAGATAGTGCCATTAATATTGTTTCTGCTGATGTTCATGAACGTGAGATTGGGATTACTGTCAAAATCAGGAAATGGCCCTGTAAAATTATTTTTTGCGAGAATCAACCTTCTAAGAGTCGTACACCTTCCTACATCAGGAGGTATGCTACCTTGAAGCTGATTTAGGCCCAAATTCAGCACATTTAATTGCTTTCCAGAACAAAGATTTGGTGGGATGTTACCAGTGAACTTATTATTTGTAAAGTCTAACTGTACTAAACTGCTATTAATTCCCAAAGTTTGAGGTATTACTCCAGAGAAGTGGTTGTCAAACAATGAGATATTCTTCAGTTGCTTGAGCTCTGTCATTTCCAGAGGCAGTTCTCCAGATAGGTTATTATTGTACACAAGGATATGCTCAAGACTTTGAATCTTCCAGACACTGAGAGGAATTTCACCAGTCAAACGGTTGGAAAACAATTCAAGATCCAGTAATTCACTCAACTCTCCCAGCTCACTGGGGATTTCTCCCTCAAGTTGATTGGAATACAAATGTAACTCTTTCAAAGACTTACAATTGCCAATTTCTGGAGGTATTTTTCCAGACAAATTGTTCACAGGAAGGCGTAAATGAGAAAGCTTGCGAAGTAGACCAATGGAGGATGGGATACTGCCAGTTAAGCTACTGTTAACAGCAGCAAATTGCGTTAAATCACTACAATTCCCCAAGCCTGAAGGAATGCCTCCACTAAATACGTTGTGTGAGAGATCCAAGAAAAATAAATTTTCACAACTACCAGAACCCAATGGAATGGTACCCCTAAGACCATTATCAGCAAAGTCCAGATATGTAATATCATGGAGATTGTTAAGAGTCTCAGGAAGGGATCCCTGAAACGGATTCCTATCCAAAAACAATTCCTGCAGCTTACTGCAATTCCCAATTGAAGAAGGAATTTCCCCAGACAACTGATTACTTTGTAGATACAGCACCAAAAGCTCACTCATGTTTCCTATACTTGAAGGGATGGGACCACTGAGAGTGTTATAAGACATGTCAACAAATTGCAAGTGAGGAATTTGAGTGAAGAATTCTGGGATTTGACCAGTGAGTAGATTAGTAGAAAGGCTGATATACTTCAGATTTTTCAAGTTGTTGAAGCTCTCAGGTATTTGTCCACTAAAGTTGTTTTCAGAAAGGTCTAGGTACTCTAGCAGACTACAATTTCCCAACTCATGAGGCATTTTTCCAGAGAACCTGTTAGTCAACAATACAAAGGTCTGCAAGTGACTCAAAAGTCCAATCTCAGGTCCTAAATGACCAACAATCCCACAGTCAGTGAGGTTAAGGGAGATTACATTGTGGGCATGGTCGCATTGGATTCCTACCCATGAGCAAGGAGTGGAATCAGAGGGATTCCAGCTGGAGTTTACGGGATGAGGCACAAAAGTCCAACGCCTCAAGAGTGACATTAGGGTCACCCCATCAGAGCTCAACCCAGAGACTGAACATAGGAAGGAAGAAAAGCATAGAAGAAGAAGCACAAAGAGATGCCTCATTGGGATAAAATAAAGACACGACAAAACACCAAGGATGGAACTTGGAAGGCTAACGAGGAACAAGAAGTACGCACCTTGATGCCTTGTTGCAGTTACTAGCAAGAACTGTCTTGAAATTCACATTCTTCTGTTCAGGAGGGGCTGAATTCAGATTTAAAGAAAGTAAAATCTTCGAAGAAGAAAGACGGAGAAAACGCAGTGAGAGCAATGTGAAAGTAGGAGAGGGAGCTAGAATGTTGGTGTTCGGTGGTCATTGATATGGCATTAAATAGATGAGCAAAATTCATTCATAGTGGTGCTGGTGCCACGTCATCCCTGACACTGTCTGTCTCTTTGTTTAAGATAACTCTGGTGGTTAGCTCGTGTGAACTGGGAACCGCATTTTGATCCAAGTGTAATTCCAAAAACAAATATAGTCTCACTAGTATATTGACGACCGGTGTGTATCTTGCAAGTTGCCACCACCTGTGGTGAGTCTATTATAAATAACTATTGCTAAGTGCTATGTGGGGCTTGATATAGTATATGGGAAAATAAATTTGGTCATGCTAAATCTAAGGCAGCTTCTATTGTTGACAATATGATACTGTTAACAAGCCTAGATGAACCCTTTTGACGCGTTTGGAGCCGTTTCCCATTAAACAAACAATTCCCATGGGGAAGACTTTGCTTGGACTTCGTGTGTGAACAAGAGTGTAATTGTTGACTGAAAGCAAATACAGGCAGGCTTTGGCTTATTATATGACTGAAAAATAAGTTTTAACGATTATTGTCTGTATATGTTTTTTCTTGAAGAGAGGACTAGGTTTTTAAGACTATTGTCACTTTCCTTAACAAGTTTATATACAGTTTTAGCTCTTTTTTGTTTTTTACGGTAGTTAAGTCAGCCTTTTAATGTTGTGAACTAAGTGATTAGCTAGAAAAAAAATAGGGAAGGCAAGAGAACTCTTTAAAAATTTATGAATGCTTAAAAGCCTAATGTTTGAATAATTTATAAATGAGCATGCTACCCATATTTATATAATTCTATCTCTTTAATGGATGGTAATAATTAATTTAATTTAATATGAGAGAATATTTATTTAGAATCCTCTATTAAAATATTAAAACCTAAAATATCTAAGAAATATTCATAAAAATATTTATGAAATACCCTCATTCTAGATTACACCATATGTTCCTATGATTTTTTTTAGAGAATTCTATATATAAGAGCATGTAAACCTCAAGTGCCGATATCAAGACAAAAAAGGTTGTGACACTATTCTTAGGACATATTTTTTATCTTGAATTTTAGAGGATTAGTTATTTAATTTTCAAAAATTTGATTTAATTTCTAAGAATTTTTAATTTTTTATTTACTAAGTATGCATGTTTATCTTATTTTGTCATTATTTTTATTAATAGAAGATTGATGCAAGTTAAAAATTTTAACTAAGATCGATTAGTAAAACATACATGTTTCGAGGATAAAACTGCAATTTCCTCTTAAAACAAATAGGGAGAAGTTAAGCAAAATGGCTTTCTTTTACTAAGAAAATATAACGAAAAGCATAGAAAATTTCATATAAGAAATATAAGTTGAGGATAATTACACTAACGGACATTAAATTTCTAATTACTTTTAAGGATTCATGGACCTCAAAATTTTAAGTGTAAGGACAAAAATATACCCTTAGTGACTCAAGCCTAGGGCAAGATAAAGATAAGCATATTTTGTCCTTCCATAAAAAAATAACTGATCCTTGGGTCCCTCTAAATAATTATGAAATTAAAATTTTTTCAGTATAAATATTCCTAACTAATGGTCTTCATATAAAATATTTCCGAAAGAAAATATAATAATTGTAGACTTGGTATTGCATTTCACACTCAGAAGCCAAGCCATTTCAAAGTAAATGGCACTCATTGTCTATTCTTACAAAGTATTCTTCCGTTTCACATTTACAAGCCATTCACATTGTGAAAAGGACCCAATTGCAGGGAATGATATTTCAGTCTCATCACTATTTTTATAACTAAATCTATTTAGGCAATTTTAGTTTAGAAGAACATATTATCAGGTACATATAATCCGAAAGACGAACTCTTTGAACAAAAACGTACAGAAATATCGTTGATTAATTTTATTAAGACATGCTAGCTTATGAGGATTTAAAACATTAATTTTGAAAATTTTAAAGCACAATATTGCATTATTTGAAGCATGTATGTATGTTCTGAATAGAGATTCAGTATATTGGACTTGTCCTGCTTATTGCTTATCTTTGTCCTTTTTTGAGTCATTAATGAAAAGTAATTTTTCTCACGGTGTCTTTTTTTTTTTTTTTTTGGAAATTTACGGTGTCAGTATATGATAGTTGAAAAAAAAAAATCTAATCTTTATATATTAACCATGCTACTATTTTGGTACAATCACAATTTTAAATATATTAGTGCATTTAATTATAATATAAATATATAATTATAATAATTCCTATATTATAGCTTAAACCATTAGCCCTATTAGCTTCGGTTGAGAATATACATTGACTAAATATATTAATCAATTTCATAGGCCATACAAATTACAATTGAGCATAAACATTGATTTAACATGTCTCACTATTCACTAAGTTGAATAAAAAATATTGAAAGTAACTGATAGTAGGCCCCATATGACATTAGTTTGGAAAAACAAAAGTCAAAACACCAAAAAAAAAATTGTGTAGAGATTTATAAATGAGAAAAATATTTTTTTTATCCTCACATTTTGTTATTAAATCAATTTAGTCTCTAAAAAATGAAAAATATTATATCAGCCCTTCAAAGATTCCTATGATCATATTTGATCATTTCGTCATGATAGCGTTAAAATTAATCTTAGCTTGACCATTTTCTATTGATACAACACATTATTTGTTGATGTGAATTAGTAGCTTGCATTCTCTTTGAATAATTTTGTCCTTCATCTGGCATCACTAGATTAATTTAATCCCTTATCTTTTACAAATCGATCAATTTTGTCCCTCAATCTTCAACATTAGATCAATTTTGCCCTTTATTTTTTGACACTTGATCCATTTACCTATCACCAGTAGATCAATTTGGTCCCACTCATTTTTTGCTACTAAACAATTTGGTCTCTCAAAGATTTTAACATGATCAAAGTTGGCCTTTAGCGATAAAAATAAAATAATTATGGTGCTACTTTTGAAAGAATTTTGTGTTGGCTAAAATAAAATAAAAAATACAAATAGAATTTAGCAACAACGCGTAATAAATTATTTGTTATATTAACACAAACACACACACACACACACACATATATATATATATATATGGCATTCAACTTATACTTGTTACTTGTTCTAGAATCACATAACTCACATACCTCGTAAGTATCCAAATAGATGGCCATTCATTAGTGTTTTTTTCCTTAACCAACAAGACATAATTATTTTCAATTATTTATTAATATTTTACATCTTTTTATTAAATTTTATAAGATATAATTCTTCCTAATTTATATATTTCAACTTGTTATCATATATTATTTTTTATATTTTTGATCATCTTTCTTAATTTCTTTTTTCCATTATCTTCTTTATGCTATATAATATTAGAAAATTTTATATACGCATCAAATTTTCAAAAACTAATATAATTTCCTTCTACTTATACAATTTTTGACAATATTGTACCCTATTAAATATCATTATAATTATAGTATGAGCTTATAACTGAAATGTAATTTTAATAGTAGTATTCAAATTGTTCACGTTATAATTATGTTTTAAAACATTAAAAATCTTTTGAAAGTGACACCATAATTATTTTATTTTTATCGTTAAGGATTAACTTTAATCACGCTAAAATCTTTGAGAGACCAAGTTGTTTGAGTGGCGAAAAATGATGGACCAAATTAATCTAATGTTGAAGATTAAGGGGCCAAATTGATCTATACATCAAAGATAAGTGACTAAATCGATCCAATGGCATAAAGATAAAGGGACCAAATTATTCAACGATAGAGCAAATTTATGATCCATCTCAGCAAATAACATGTTGCATCAGTAGAAAACGATTTAGCTTAGATTAATTTTAATGACGTCATGATAGAAGGACCAAATGTAATCATGGTGCAATCTTTGAGGGACCAATTTAATACTTTTCATCTTTCAGGGACCAAATTGATCTAATGGTAAAAAGTAAAGAACCAAAAGTATATTTTTCTCATTAATAAATAGTAACATAAATAGATTCTAGATTTTTCTTGTTGATTAAAGTTAAACAATCATCTTGACCTGAAAATTTAGCAAGCAAAAAATAATACGTGTTGAACACTTGATAGTTATTGACTATTAATTGTCATATCTAATTAGATTTAAAGAATTTCAATTCAAAAGAACCTAATATCACATCACATACGAATGCAAATACATTATGGGGTTGAGTTATTTATTTAAATAAAAGATAGACTTAAATATACAATGCTTCATAAAAGCACAATATCACATTGTTTTGAGAGTAGATGTTTTGAATAAATGTAAACTTGAACGATAGATATTCAAAATCTTATTTTGAAATATATGTAAGGATAAATATTCTTAAATAGAAAATATGCTGAGTCCTTTAGTTTGCACTGGAGATAAACATCTCTTGTTTTATTTAAGAACCATTTACATATGTATGTAAATACGTATGTGATATGATATTGGGTTCTTTTGAACTAAAATTCTCTAAATTTGACTAGGTATAACAATTAATAATCAATAACTACACCATGATATATATATATATATATATATATATATATTTATATATAAAATTTATGTTTAAACTTTTATATTACTTACAAATATTAAATAGTGACTATTAAATAAAACAAAATTTAACATTTTTTAAACTTTTTTCATGTGTTTTTATGTTATGTTGCCAATGGTATCTGAGCTCAATGGTTTCACAACCCATAAAAGATCTAACCATCTAAAGTCCAAATATTAAAAAAATAAAAAAACTGGTACAAACATTCTGGCAAGTTGGACTAACAATATCACAAGTCATACCTATAAATGATATAAAGATTTAAAGTCCAATACCTAAAACCCAAGAAGGAAGGCTTAGTGAGGAAGACCCAACCAACCTAACTTGAGACTCAAGACCTGAAGCTTAAGAAAGGAAGTCTTAGTGAAAAAGACACAGACAATTTGTAGCATCTAATGTTCAAAAGAGTTAAGCCTAAGCAACTAGGACAAAAAAAAAAAAAGAGGAGGCTCGAGGCCTAGGACACTCAAAGAACATAGGCTAAAGATAAAAATAAAGGCATGAAGTCAAGTTACAACTAGGCTAGGTCAGGTAGACTTGAGGAAGAGCATTAAAATAGTAAACAAAGAAAGAAAAAGTTAACATTGGGTAGTTAAAAGAAGAGTCAATGTCATATAAGTATTGAAGTTAGCCTACTAAATTATCTTAGGCATTTTATATGAAAGTTTGACTATCAACACTTATATATGACCTAATAAATTTCTCACTCTAATGTAGACCAAGACTCATCATCTCCAACAATTCTGTTAGAATCATTTTAAGTTGGTTCATTCGAATTCAATTTAGTCATACATATTTATTTTCATTTGCTTTAAACCTCTAACTATTAATTTTTAGTCTTCACTCAATTAGAGAAATGTTCATAACTTTAAGTGAATGTTTCATCACTTAGTAGTACTATTCACAATTCGCTTCATTTATTTACTTCAATTCAATTTCTGTTATCCAAGTTTTGAACATTTCCCAATTATTTTGTCTAGGATCGCCTTCCTTTCATTTTTAAGTATCATATTTTATTAATTTTTAATTCATTGTTTTATGATTAATATTTTGTTCATGTGTTCACTTCACAAGGTGCAAAACTATGACGTATGTGCCTTACTAGTAATTTTCTCTACTATACTTGTGCTTCTTATTTTATTATTAGTTAATGTTTTATCTATATTATGATAAATTTTGAAAAAAAAAACAAATGTGTTTAGCTTAGTTATATTATATAGTCATTTCTATTAAAATCCATTCTTGAATATCATAATTAAAAAAAAAAAAAAAAAGAGACATTAATTTTGAATATATTTAAGTAATATATATTATTCAAAATATAAATTATTTTTATATAATATATTGGTGATGAAATTCTTTATATACTTGAAAGCCCTTATGTTAAAGTCCCGTTTGGTTGCCATCATTTTGGCATGAGAATTGGAGAGGTAATCTCTCTTCCATGTTTGGTTGGCAAAATGATGGTGGAATCCTCTACCTCAGCAAAGCTATCCCCCGCGTCCATGGGAGAGTAGTCTCCTTCCAAATATTGATGGAATTGCAGAGCTTTCCCTAAAATGCAATGTGAAAGTTTGAAAATGCCCCGATCAACAACTCAACCATTACAACAAAGAAGAAGTATTTTGCTAACCAATCAACACATATGCAAGCCATAAAGACATTGTCGAAGGGCGACACACAATACTAACCTTAATCGGCAACTTTGCCTTCCACAAAGCTTTGTTTGAGAGAATAGATCAAGCATACCAATCTTTAGTCTCCTACCTAGTATGAAATATGTCACAACAATTACACCTAATAGCCCAGGACCAACGCACCATGCGATGAGGCTTCAATTAGTGGATGAGAATAAATGAAAAGAAAAATATCATACTTGTTCTCCTAACTTTGTTTCAGTTTGCTTTCGGATTTGGTTTGTTCGTTTTTTAGTATCTCGAAAGTGCTTGGTCATGTTCGTTGGGTTTATCCATTCATTTCTCTCCCTCCTTTGTTCTAGGTATTTTGTTCTCATGTGATTTTTATCAAATAAATCCTTGATTTTTTGTTTGAAGTTAATAAATGTTAATTAGTTTTGCTTTGTGCATTTTACTTCTAGTTCAACATTCTTGCTCTGAGTATTTTTTCCAATATGATAGATGATTTATTTTTGAATGGCAGCCTTAGGATTTTTGCACCAATTTTTCTTTATTCTTTTTCAAGGGTTAAAATGGTAACTTCTTCCTTAATTCTTTCCATCCCTTTCCTAAATCTATATACTAAACAAACCATTACTCTATCCTTTCCGTTCTTTTCTACGTACAATCAAACGTACTTACTGAAGTCATGTAAAATTTACCATAATAAATAAATATAGAATTGGGAGATATTAAGATATAAAAATCTAACCTAATGCTGAAGATGACATAGTGTAGTTTTTATAGAGAGATGCCCACAATACCAAGAGAGAGTTCTCAGAGTAGGCAACCACCAGAAAGAGAGTTATCATGAAAAAAAAAAAAAAAGAAATTAAAGCTTCCCGTCAAAATTAATTGTTAGGGTTTTATTTTAATAATAATAATTAATTATAATAATAAAATAAAACCCTCAAATATATATATATATTAAAATAGTTTCTTCTTTTATTATTTAAATAAAAGAAGTCCATTAATTCTCTCTTAGTAATTAACTCTTAATTAGCAATCTGATAAGATAATTATTATTGCTCTTAGGCTGTAAGTTAAAGTCTCTATCCAATGGACTTGTGGATAATCCAACCTATCACTGATTACCCACAATGAATATAAACTCAATTCATTCTTAGTTTATTAATTATAATATTAATTGCATAATTAGTCATCACAAGAAATTAATTTAATAACATAATTAATGCTAATCCATATAATATTAAAATTTTTTAACAATCTCCCACTTGGATAACATTAATTAAATTATTAGGTCAATAAACAAATACAGAATTAAGCAATTAACATTCACATAAATACATGAATGTGTGTATATTTATAAACCATACAAAATTCAGAAATAAAACCATATACAAAGATTACTGAAACCGATAGGGAAACAAGTAATATTAACATTGTTATATATTAGTTTCAATATCTGAATAGAATGGAATATAAAATGACATTTAAACTGTTATATTACAATCCAAAAGTCCCTTAAGAACTTAACTCAAAAATTTGGTATCAAATTGCACCACAAAAGCCCCTCAAGGACTTAACTCATATTCCCACTAGATCAAGGCTACATCGAAAATTCAACAAGACCCATATGAGTTATACGATTTGAATTACTCCTATGGTTAGGCCTTTGGTCAACAGATTCATCATCATGCGCTCACTGCAAATGTGAACTATGCGAGTATGAGATAACAAAAATTCAAAAATGAAATCATGAATCAAGAATATTGATTCCGATAAGGAATACATTGTTATAAATGCCAGAAAAATTTTAATTCTAAATTATATCCAAAATTTTGGCGTAATCAAAAACATTGAATTCGATAGGGAAGCAAATGTTATAAGTGCTAAAATATACCAAAGTGTTCATTCAAAACACAACTCAGACTCTCACCAAACCAACACACCAAAATTTGAATATATTCAAAAGTCATATGTTTTCAAAACTCTAATCGGTTTGTCTTGGTAAACGAATCACTTAAAATGAGTATGAGATTCATAGATCATCTCTCCAACAAACAAGAATTGAGTATCAAATTTTAATGCAATTGAAATTCCTGTAACTTTGAGAGAAGTATACAATAGAGTCATGTCACAACAAAATGGTCAAGACTCAAAATATGCATATAACATAAATTAATTTCCTTGACCATATTCTTTAACAAATAACAATCACAAAACTAGCGTCATACTCTTCACTTATATATGAGGTAGTTGTAAAAGTCCATTTGACACTTATCAACAAAATAGCTCCTTCAAAACATCATATAGATGTAATCAGAAGTGAGTTTAAGATCATCAATAAATTATGTATAATCTGAATCAGAATATCCCATTATTTCAAATGATTTAGATTTCTAGATAGTCAACATGTAATGTTTTTAACCCTGAAGGTACTTCATAACTTTCTTTGTAGCCTTCTAATGATCATACCCAGAATCACTTAAATATTTGCTAAGCACACCAACAAGGAAAGCAATGTCCAGACATGTGCACACCTAGGCCTATAATAGGCTACCAACAATATATTCACATGGAACTTTGTCTATCAAAGTTCTCTCATTATCATTTAGGACACAACGATTTAAACAACCTATCACCATTCTACATAAGTGCAACACAAGAAGTGCAAGAATACATATCAAATTTCTTCACCACTAGTTCAATATAAGTTGCTTAAGACAAAACAAGAATGTCACAAGATCTATCACAGTGAATCTGAATTCCTAAAACAAAACAAGATTCACCTAGATCTTTTATATCAAAGTGGCACGACAAGTTATGTTTTGTCTCATTTAATAAACACACTGAATTACTAGCCAATAGGATGTCATCCACATATAGTACATCCGCATGCAAGTCTTCATCCAGTGATGTTGCTTTCAACATCTATTTAGTAACTTAGCAAGTTCCCACTTATTATTATAATGTATAGAGGTAATTTTATTATTCATAATCTCCAACCACTTAGATGAAAGAGGACTTGACACAGCTTCATTGAAAAAAGAGACAAAATATGTGTCATCAACAATGTCTAACTCAAATTTCTGCAATCATACAATATAGACATATGGAATTACAGGCCTACGTATCCCTATGACCATCTCAATTCAACAACTAGCTCCTCCATACCAATTGTAAGATAACCAGATTTTCAACAAGAATGTCATCTTTGCTAGTATAAAATGAGACAAAGGAGATGACAAAGCTGGTAAGGACAATATGACATCCTCAACATGCAGATCGATAACCCTAAAATCACCACTCCCACTATCTAAGTCACCTCCAAAACAAAATGCTTTATTAGATTTAATGACTCAGGTAGTGTGAGTAGAACAATAAAATATGTATCCTCAAGATCTATAACAATCCCCAATAAAGAATCTACTAACGATCCTTGAATTAAGTTACTTAAGATGTGGATTATAAGGTTTCAACTCCCCTTTACAACCTGACACATATGATTGTCCTTCCAAATTTCAACTCGACAGCAACTTTCAATGCCCTAAAGACATCCAGAGATTCAGATGTTTCATGCAACAAATCCACCCATGGCAACAGGTATTATAAGTCCATTAAATTTGTGTAGATCTAATTCAAAATATTCTCATATCTATTTGCTCTTTTAAATTCGAGCTATACTGATAAGTTTTCCCATAATATAAGCAATATAGGCTTTAAAATTTGAGAAATCTAAGTAACATAATATTCCCTGTCTAACCATCCTTTTAATCTCCCTTTAGAGATATGACCCTAACGTCATGCATTAATCGATGCAGTGAGTGAAGAATCAAGTGGAGAATCAGGACTAGCATTCATCTTCAAATAACATAATTCATCCATCAACAAAACTGACCCAACAATAACATAATCAAGGAGAATATTAATTCTTTCATTTCCTTGCTAAGCTAGATAATCACGTCTATTTAATATAAAACTGGAAATCAAATTCCTCCTTGATGAAGGTATATAATCTACATTCTATAAAGTTAAACAATGTCTAGAATACAAGTTTAAGAGTACAGTTCCTTTACAATTAACTGCAATCGAACTTCTTCCATTCCAAGGATGGTTATTTTCCTTTTATTTAGACTCCTCTTGTCTTTGAGTCCCTTCATTCTCATGCCTATTCTTTAACTTGAAGCAAGCAAAGATTTTATGGCCATGCCCTTTACAGTAATGGCATTTACCCTTGAATGATTTCTTTTCTTGACCCTTATTATTTTTATTGCTCTTCTGGGGTCCAAATGGTTTCTTACCATAGGCCTTGCCTTCACTTTTCTTTCAACTTCACATTTCTAATCTTCCTAGATGAACCATGTGAAATGTGGTTCACTAATTATACGTGAGAATTCACATTCTTTATCAATTCTTCCTCTTGGGTCACTTTATACATCATATGATCAATAGACCATTTTGACTCTTGAGAATTATAAGTGGTTCTCATGACCTCATATTCAGTAAGATGGAATTAAAGAACTCTATAAACCAAGTAACTCTCATCCAAGTCTACACTATAGGATTTCAACTTGTTGTAATAGTTAACAAGCTTTATCATATGCTTACACACTCCTGACACTCCATTATAGTGAGTGTTATCCAGCAAAGAGAGATAATAGGTCTTTTAAATCTTATCAAACTTCTTAAATTTCTCACTAAGCACTTTGAGATACTCAATTGCAGTGTCATTCCCAAGAATACTTTGTCTAATAGTTTTCTCAATCGTATACTTAATGACAATTAGACAAATCCTATTGGACTCATACCATTGTTTATGGCAAGCCTTGTCAGCAGCACTAAACTTAGCAGAGAGATTCGTTAGCTTAGGTTCTCTTATAGCCAAATTTTCCTTCGTGATCGTTAGATATATATTAAGGGACTTAATCCAATCATCATAATTTACCCTATTCAGAGTTCTTACCATAGAAAGTTGCTAGAACAGAGAAGCTGAGAATGAAAAACAAATAAGAAACATTAATTATATTCTAGACATATAATTATAAAACAAAATTTCTATAATAAGACTCAGCTTCAGAAACTATGTAACAAAACATTCATCATATCCTACCTAAGGGCTCGAACTATGATAAATCAAGAAAACTCATACACAACAAGGAAGCATATTATCGAGAAAATCAACACAAAATGCATCCACAATCTTCGTATTGATAGGATATAAGAAACCATGAATACATCAATCAACAAATTACCACTGATAGGTCACAAACAAGCCTTATTCAAAAAATTATATTAACAATGTCACACCGATAGGGCATGTCTATCATCAATATAATCATACTTTCTACTCCTAGTTACCACAATAGTAAACTCTCCCCCAATGATTCAGTGTGTGCTTTTTTGAATAAACAGATAATATCCACAATCATGGGGTTTCATTACACCAACACCAACATGATTAGGCCTATAATAAGTAAATACACAACCACTAGATGCAGATGGGCCATTATGGCTCAAAACAGAGTCTGTTTGCTCATTTCATCATTTTTCACACTGAATTAGGAATAAAATATTCACATATTACAAAAATAAATTTTGTTTTAATTCCATTGGGTACTGTTAGGGAGAGAAACCAATGTATATTGTTTCTTATCATGTATAATTGTCTTATAAATTTTTTCCAAATCAAAACAATGTCACTAGAATGCATTTTAAGGCCCTAAATCTCCAAGAAATTTTAAAACTCTTATTTCTAGGGCTTAAAAAATCTAAAAAAACCACCATAATTTAGAACAAGGCAAATGGAGCAGAACTGTGGATGATTGGCACGTGAGGCTTACATGCCTATGTTGCATGTGGGAAAAGTCCACATGCTTCATCTTCACCCTCTGGTGGATTGATTCAACCCACCAAATAACTCGACAGAACCTGAAATTTGACCCCTAAAATTACAGCATTTTAGACACCAAAATGTTCAGAATTTCATGATCTATAACTTCCCTATCTTATCTTAGCCAAAACACGAAGAAAGAGAGAGAGAAATAGCTCAAATTTTTTCAAGTTTTCGGACACCTCCAAGCTCCCAGGGCAAACATTGATTTCACAAATGTTGGGGCTCAAACTGGATCTCATTCTTCTTGAAATTCCTTAATGAAGAAAACTCTTAAGCTCATTTTGTCCAACTCAATCTATAGATCGAGTAATTTTGCTCGAAATTTTTCGGGTCCTTTGGGCATTAATGGGTCGAAATTGTTCAACTCTCTTCAAGCTTCATACTAGGCATCATTTTGTTTAGAATATTTAGATCTACAAAACCCCTAACTTTGTTTCGAAAGAATCCTTAAGGTTTGCATTAATTTCATCCGAAAAGAAATTAGGATTTATACTTGTTCATGCAATATTCAATACTGTACTCCCATAACAGCCAACCAAATTTTAATGTAACTAGACTCTAATACCATTTGAAGTCATGTAAAATTTACCATAATACATGAACACAAAATTGAGAGGATATTAAAATATAATGATCTGATTTAATGCAGAAGATGACATAGTATAGTTTTTGGTCAACCTACAATACCCAAGAGAGAGTTCTTAAAGTAGGCAACTACCAAAAAGATAGTTATCATGAAAAAATATGAAATTAGGGCATCCCATCAAAATTAACCGATATAGTTTTATTTTAATTATAATAATAAAATAAAACCCTCAAATATATATTAAAATAGTTTCTTCTTTTATTATTTAAATAAAAAAAACTTATTAACTCTCTTTTAGTAATTAACTCTTAATTAGCAATCTAATGAGATAATTACTAATGCTCTTACGTTGTAGGTTAAGATCTCTACCTAGTAGGCTTGTAGATAATCTAATCCATCAATTACCCACAATAAATATAAACTCAATTCATTCTTAATTTATCAATTATAATATTAATTGCATAATTAGTTATCACAAAAAATTAATCTAATAACATAATTAATGTTAATTCATATAATATTAAAATATTGTAACACTTACAAGTTTCACTTTCTCTCTCCCATTCTCTAATCACATTCCTGTCAACCATCGGTTAGATTATATATAACAGACACTTTTCCCCCACAATGATTAAAAGTTAAAAAATTGTGATAATGATATTCCAGATCAAGTCCTTTTAACATCTTTTACATTTGATGTGCATGATAAAACTGATTTCTAACAATGCTTGAACTCAAGCGAGAACAAGACAAACACAAACGGTTTTGTTTCTATTATTGCTAGAGTCCTTCTCGAGATTCATGTATAATGACGAAACAATCTAACTGTCAAAGGTTTGATATTGAAGTCTCAGAAGGGTTGCTCAAGAAGCTTAATAACAGTTCTCATTGTGGGTCTCTTACGTGGATCCGTCTTAGAACATAACAAAGCTACCCAAAGCACCTTAAAAGCTTGTTGTGCTATTGCTGCACTGGACTGGGATAGTTCCCTTGCAAGGCTTGAATCAACAATTTTTGTAATATCTGCTTTTGTGCTCCACACAGATCTTGCCCATCTCACTAACGCATCTTTCTCCTGGGATGATGAATCCAATAACTTCTTCCTGGTTATTAGCTCAAGCAACACTACCCCGTAATTATATACGTCAGATACAATACTCGCCTCCATTGTATTTGCCTCTGCACTAGTCCAGTATAACCAAGCATATTATTGTTATGTAATCCGTGTGAAAATGTTTTAACAAAAAAAAATAGAAATGTATTTGTTTATTCTTGAAAATAAAGCACTTTTCTAAGAGCTAAACTTCCATTTTTCGAGAAAAAGTATCTTCCACCCATTTTGACAATGTTTAAGAAGCAAATGATTGAGATATATATCATTCAAAAAGCAAATAACAAGTGTGGAAGCATTAGTGGGTGCAAAATACCCAGCTGTACCTCTTCAGAAGATGTGGATGGCTGACTCGTTGGAGAAGAAGACTGATTTGAAAGCAAGGCAACACCCGAATCAGATATGTGAGGTTTCATTTCAGAATCAGGAAGTATATTGTTTGAATTGATATGTTGGTGCACTATGGGAGGATCGCAATCGTGATGCAGATATGCCAGTTCATGTGCAATTCCAACTGCTATGTTATAGCAGACATTCCAGTCCAAGGTTGGGGGTGGATTCATTTCATGCAAAACATGGTGAAGGCTTCTATTTGAATGACATGGAGTTGCAGGTGATGGATTCATTTGAAGGCACCTGCAAAACAAGAGTTTTTAAGAACAAGTCCTGAAAGTTAAAAGAAGTCACACTTGGAGAATAGTTGGAAAGCTGAAGTTGAAGCCTGAAAACAGAGTAGGACAGTGAGAGAAACAGTTAAGGGGCAGGGACATATGAACACTATTAATATTAAAATAATAATATTAATGATAAGCTCCTTGTTTAAAAAAAATTAAACAATGGGTTAGTTTCGAAGAAAGAGAAAGGAAAGCAACGTTGGAGTTAAAGTCCCAAAAAAGATTCCTCGCTTCCTCATCTCATTCAAATCAGTGCATTTGACTTTCATGTCCCATGGCTATTTCTGTGTTTTATTTAAGTAAAAAGAAAGCACTCGTGTGGTCATGTGACTATCAAAATACCTTGCAAGCCAACAAGAATCAGACACGGGCCCAAGAAATCTTAATTAATTGCATTTGGTATTTGGTCATTTTACAAGTAGTTTACTTAGGATTTCTTTTCCCACAAAAGAAGTTGAGGAGGTAGTTTTACTCATTTTTTAATCATGTTAATCTTTTGTTCTACGCAAGTGACGTATCTATCTTCGCGTGAAGTATTGTTTAATGTTATAATAATATCAATCAACAACAGAGTCATTGACATTCTCGTATTTCCCAAAAGACACAACGCCTGAGTAGGTGAAACGGGAAAGAGCCTGTGAGTCATGTTCCATAGCTAATCAATTCTCTTCTAAGAATGATCTCACAAAGACACCCCAGTTTAGTAAGGCAAAAAAAGGTAGCTTGATTTGGCTAGCACAACATTTCATTACCAATGCTTTATGAATTGGGAAAGCAATAGCTGAAACATGAACTGGCTAATTTACGAAGCACCACATATGCGACTTATTACATTAAGCGATCTCGTACGATTACTGACAGCAACAAATCCACAATTTTTTGCCAAATAACATTAGATGTTTCATGTTAACGAGCCAATTTAGGAAAGCAAAGATATTATTTTGTTAATTACAGGAATCGTCATGGATTTTGATCAAGGGCATTAGTCCCGTATTTTGTCCGCCAAATTGAAAATCCAGGACTAATTTCATATTCAATCAACTAAAGATATGGCTTGACTGAACTCTGGGGATGAAATGGAATGAAGAGAAAATCTAAATTACAATAGAATACGTAATCTTATACAAATAGTTATCAACTGTGTTGGAGCTGACAAAATAATTGAGAAACGAGCCAAAAGTTGTAAAGTAACAGCGATACCCAGTTATAACCAGACCATTTTCCCTTTTCTGACTTGTACTTAATTTACCAGTTGTTTCTGTTACAACGAGTAACCGACACTGAAGTTCACAAATCAAACTTCTGCCACAATCATAGATCTTAGCAAAACTTGCAGGGAATAACAAATTGGGGACTCAATCAACTGCTTAACGAAAAATCCAAGGATACCCTATGTTTCAGAAGCCAGCATCCCTTGAAATACGACAGAAGTTCCACCTTAAGTGCTGTCAACTCAAAGTTAACCTCCAAAACGGGTATTTCGACGGTAGTGTTACCTGCAATAATATGGCGGCAGCAGTAATTGACCTCCCCATATGAAAGAAAGCTTTGTCGTATTGAAATGAAATTCCTGTATAAATCAGACAACATATAACTCCCGATATCTTTTAAATAGCTCTGAATGGCGTGAATGTCAAAGCATCATCACGAATCTTCTGATCAAATGGAATCATGATCGACTCAGTTGAACATAGAAGAAAAAATGTGGTGTAATGCCAATTGTAATATTAGTGAAAAGGGAAGCATGATTATTGGTGAGATTTCCTCCTTTCTCCGTATCCTAGCTAACTTGTGCCATGAATGAAAGAAAGCATCACCATAAGATGTCATGTCTCAACTAAGCACCAAATTAACCTAAAATCAATAGGTACCTTATAAAAAATGCTTGTTTAAATTAGCATTCCTAATGCCAATGTACAGAATGTAGATATGACGAGCACACAAAGATAACGATATTCAGACCGATGCATCATTTCTACAAAATGATATCATCTGAACACCTATGAAAGTAATCCAGCCTCCGATACATGTTAATGTATGTCTGAGAAGTTAGTATAACATGGCCAAATGTATGTTTTCGATGCCACTACGTGCATTCATTCACATGAGCAGGGATGCTAATGGCCATGACTTGAAAATCGATGGATGCATGCAACAGCTGCAAGATGTTCCTATTATGTAGCAATTTTGTCGAAGCATAAAGATCAGTATACATCCCCTTCAAGCTACTGATAAGTCATGGCTGGTGGAGCTCCATTGGCACTTGGGGCAGCAACAGGGTAATTGGCATCCTTTCTTTTGCCAAATGGATTCTTTGAATATCTACTAGGAAGTCAAGAAAATCACAAAACAGTCCTTATCGTAAAACACAAGACATCTTAATACTAAGAACCAGTTTATACCAGACACAGAATGTCATTTTTCATAATGCATATATAAAAATTTAAAGAAGTTATGACAGCAGGTATCATCAGTCAATTTTTGAAGCTAGAACTGAGACATAAATTGTAATTTGACAGTGACACCAATAAACAGCACATTTACAGCAAATATGAGGAACTACAGTTATCCTTAATTTGGCTTCAGCTACTCGCTTGCTTCAGATTACTAGTATGTTGGAAATAAGTGAAAGAAACCCAAAAGTGACACCGGTTTACAGACACATGGTACATGGCTACATGGGCAAGCATTATACTAGCTCCCAGTCTTAAACACCAATCAATTTCATTAAATGAGCCTAGAAGAAATAAAAATCAGAACAAATAATGATTCAACGCTAAGACAATGTGAGAAAGGATATTGTATTCGCATGCCGACAGAACCAGAACTTGGGATAACAGCACCCTGCAGACTATGATGCACATTAGTAGCACTATTAACATCCTGCAATGGTATTGTAAATCATCCATTTAGGTCACTGTTACAAAACTCTGAAAAAATAAATCTGATGACAACATAGCACAAGTAGAAACCAAATAATAATAAAATAGCTAAAGCATGGATGACTTAAGTTACTAATATGACCAGAAAGTTACTAACTTCAAACTCAATGAAGCAAACCGTATGCCTCTCCTGTCTCAAAACCTTCATTTGCTTAAAACCAGGTTGTCTGCATCAATACATGGTGAACAAATAGTTTCAGTGCTTGAGATTGAGAGACATAGGAAGTTATATATAAACCAAACAGTTAACAGAAGCCTAACACCCAGGGATAAGATATACTTACACACTAAAAAGACCCCTCAGTTCTTCCTCATTTATGTTCTCTCCCAAGTTCCCAATAAACAGAGTGTTGCATGGAGGATTATCTTTTGTGTTCTGTATGGGAAGATTTCAGAAACAACTCTAAAAAACATATAATAGCGCAGGCACACTGCACACATATGCATAGACACACAAACATTCATGGATATCACTTATCATTGATAATGAATTCAAATGCATTTTAAGGGGGATTATTCACAAAAGATAAAAACCGCAGGCAACTAATAAATTAAAAACCCAGAAAATAAGAATTTTTTTAGGCAAAATCTAAACTACTTTAAAGATCAGAACTGATGTACAATCACCTATGTTTTTGGCTATTACCACATGACTCAACAAGTCAACACTGTGATAATTGAATATTCCAAATTGAAGTTTCATAATATGCCAGATCCTTGGTAACTCTACATCAGATCTAACAATGAACATAAATTACTTCGACATATAAAAACTAAAATCAAATCACCAAGCAAGGATCTGGCCCTCCGCATAACTCTTACAAATAAATTAAACAATCAAGCACTAAGATATATTTATATATATATACACGTTTACAAAAAATATTATATTCCCTTTTTCTACACTGCATGTCAATGAGTAACGTCATGGATAGGGAAGTCAATGTAAAAAATATAAAAGCAAGGCACTATTTATATACGATGCAACTCTCACCTGAACAGGGACATAACTGCTAGGTGCTGGTACAGGAGCAGGAGTAGGCATTGGTAAAGGTGCGACAGGATAACCATATGGATCATACGGAGGAGGAGGTGGAGCCATATATCTGAACCATGAAAACAAATAAACTGTTGCAGATGATGAACATGCATAAATGACTTGATAAGTATTTGAAAGTGCATGAAGAAAAAAAAAAGGTCTCATATTGAACATACATTTCCCATCATGTTAGCCAATTACACATAATAGCTCCCCCTCCCCCCACCTTTTTTGTTTTACGTTTTATGGAAAAGAAAAACAAAAAGGCCGGTAGTACTCACCCATGCGGTCCCCAAACAGGTGCTGGAGGAGGGTGAAAAGGAGATGGACTCGGATATCCAGTGTGTGTATAATCACCGGCAGTCCTTAACCGTTTGCTTTGATCATATGCACCAGAATCTGCTACTATACCTAAAAATGAACCAATATAAGTGCACTTAACAAATACAATCTAATAGCACATGCAAGCTTTGGTATATATATCTTCTTAAAGCAAACAGGTGTGACAGTGACACGAAGGATGGACCCTTGACCAGCAGTTGACGGACCCTCGACCAGCAGTTCACACTTATGGCTGTTAGATTTCAGCACCAGTAACTAATTATCACACTTCTAAGGCAAAGAAGGAGCACTGAACCACTGTTATAATTAGCTGGCAAAAAATTCCTGAAAATTTTGGTATGCCAAGCCACGGTTTTTCCACTCAAGATAATCAGACCAAAAAAGGAAGGAAAACCACAAATAGAAACAGGGGAAATTAAATTTCACATCTCAGCAAGGGTTGACCGCAATACGCAATCCACCTTTTAAAAATTGGAAAGAAATTGTAATTTTCATAGATTTCACCGAAGACCCTTTTGAAAGGATAAAGCATACCAGGTTCTGAATATCAAAGACACTCCCATATTCTGCTACTGTGTTCTCTTTCGACATAAACAAAACTAATGGTTCAAATCTCATTTAATACACAAAAAATGATAGATTACCTCTTTTGACAAAAAGATTTTTCTTAGCCATCTCAGTGTGCAGCACTGACTTTGTCTCTGCATCGAAGACCATGTCCTGGAAATGAAAGAAAGAAGTCATTCTTAAATGAAAAAATGCAGATACCATCGACATCGAGTATGTCCAAGATATCGTATGCATCAGATAGGAAAACCTGGAGAATATCTTTAGCCGCAACCGCTTGCTGTCCTGTGGTGAAGAGAGCAAAACCCATGGGTTTTTCGCCTTTAAAATTTACCTGAGACGCTTCATATCCAGGTAACCACCTCAGCAGATTCTGGAGTTCTCTCTCTTTTACGTCTTCAGGAAGGCCTGTTATAAAGATTGTCCGAACCTATACACGCAAGCAATCACATTCTCATCCAATCAATTTATCAACAATCCAAGGACTGATTGCATCCAAAACCTTGGTGGAATGGAACTCCATCGAACCACCACTTATAACCAATATAAAGAATTAAAAACAATCAAAATTTGATGTATGAACTACTTGAGTTCCCCCGGATCACAATTCCAGTTCCAAAGAAAACTGAAAAATTAAGCATACCCAAGTGAAAGGTTACTCATAAAAGATCCAAGTAACACGGATTCATTTGATTTTCCAAGGGTTTCCAAACAGGAAAAAGAAATAATTAAAAATAAACAAGAAACGAACCTCATCGGCAGGGGGACGGGCAGAATTGTCAACGAGTATAGGAGGGGGGTGAGGAGCAGGAGGAGCGGCGGCCGCAGCGGGCGGAGGAGGAGGAGCAGCCGCCGCAGCGGGCCATTGCTGGTGGTAAGGGTGGATTCCTGTACCAGCCATGTGCGTGGAATTGATTCGAGAGCTGAATCAAAGTGAAGCTGGTAACGAGAAACCCTAGAGGGAGATGCGAGACGAGGAGCTTCCACCGCTTTCCGAGCTCAAAACTTTCAGATACAATCACTACTATTGGAACCCACTTCAAAGGTATACCGATTGGACCACTGATCATTTATCACCCGACCCTACAAAGACATTCGTATATCCCAAATTTTAATGTGTGATTAATGATCTTAATTTTAGTTGACAAAAAAAGAATATTTTGATGGTAATTTTAATTGCTTATTAATTTTTATTTTTATTTTAATCATTAAATTGATTCTCCCATTAATTTTTATTTAATCTAATATTTTATTAATCTTTATTTTTAATTTAATATCTCATTTATTAATTTATTCTCAATTTAATTTTTTTATTTAATTAATATTAAAGAATCAAATGTATTAATTTTATATTAGTATAAAAATAAATTAATAAGTGATGGATTATATTAAGAATGAAAATTAATAAATGACTAAATTAAAAATTAATTAATTAATAAGAGACAAAAATAATATTTTACTTGTTTAAATAGATAGTCCATTATATTTTTAAAAAGTTATTTGCCTTTCTTCTTATTCTTATTTTTCAATTGTTTGTCTTTCATATAAAAGATTAGCATTGCAATCTCGTGCATGGGAGAAGTTTCTTGCGAGTGAATACAATCAGAATTCAATACTAAGTACATTTTAATGAGAAGTAAGAATAATACAACTTGAGAAGAGACAACAACTAAAATGATAAAAGTAAAAAAGTTGACATTGGGTGTGCCAAAAAGTTGCTGTAGAGACCATAGAATATAGATAGGTGCAGGCTAGTTTTATTCTCAACTCACACATCTATACCAGTCACCAGATACCACCCCAAGATATACTATACTTCCTTACTGCCTCTACCAGTACCTTACACGTTAACCATATGCATCAACAATAGTTTGAGAAACACAAACTCTTCGATAGCTGGAACAGACCCTATCTTGTTAAGAGCCTCCTTGTCTGGTTCTTCATCCACACCAATAGCCATAATGGCCATCCTCCTCTTCGAAGTCCTTCCCACGCTCATGAAGCTCACATTCACGTTATGGTCACCCAGTATGTTTCCCACTCGCCCAATCATGCCAGGTTGATCTACCTGGCGGCACAATATCAAGTTCCCTTCTAAGCTCACATCCACTCCAAATGATCCCACACATGTGAGGTGTGGTATTCCGTATTTCACTTTTCCCTCAATGCTTATCTCTCCGTTCTCAGATACTGCACTCGCAAATTTGGACTTCACATTTGATATCTGTAACTGGATCGAGTCCACAGGCAGCTCTGGAGATGAATTGACAACCACCCTTTCCTCACTTATGCGGAGCCCTTTCAGCTTTGCGGTGAAATCTGCGTTTACAAGGTTAATGAATGAGTCTGATATGGGTTCAATGATGCCTTTTGTGATCATGGCTCGCAGAAGCCTAGTGTCCAAGTTATCTGGGTCCCTAGCTGTTCGATAGACCACCTTCACAGATTTAATTCCACTCCCTCCAGACACCAATTGTACAGCTAGTCTGCCCAGCTTCTCAGCTAGCACGACAAAGGGAGCCAGTTCCGACAGTACCTGTTGACAGGAGCCATGTTGGAGTTGCCTCTGAAACATAGGAATACGAAGTCATAGGTAGCAATCGTGTTGTTTACCTCAGGAGCAACCATAGGAGCATTAACAGCAGTTGCTGAAAGTTCCCCCTTTAACGCTCCAAGCACAGCCTCTGCTATTTCAATAGCTACGCCTTCCTGGTGAGTCAAAATTGATGCAGATAACTTTGTCAATCTTAAAGAAGAGGATTTAAACATGAAGGTATTAAGTGAGACAGACCTGTGCCTCTTTCGTGCTAGCTCCAAGATGAGGCGTGACGGTGACATTCTCGTGTTGAACTAACTTACTGTCTTGGGGTGGGGGCTCCTCAGTGAAGACATCAAGTGCAGCCTATTCCATATGCAATAGTGAGAAACATAACAAACATGAAACATCCATTGACAGTTAAAAGAGAGACAAAAAGAAGAAGAAGCAAAAGCGGTCAATAAAAGGGTCATACCTGAGCAATAATTCCACTGTCAAGGGCTCTGACTAATGCATCTTCGTCTATAACTCCACCTCTAGCAACGTTGATGACGCGAACTCCCTTCTTCATCTTTGCAAAAGTGTCGTCGTTGAAGATCTTGTTAGTGGCTGGGGTGAGAGGCATGTGGAGGGAGATGAAATCAGCTGTGGAGATGGCCTGCTCAAATGGCACCAAATCTACACCGAGTGCACGGGCTCTGTCAGCTGGTGCATATGGGTCATGAGCTATCACGTTCATACCCAAACCTTTAGCACGCCTCGCCACTTCAGATCCTACTTTTCCAAATCCCATTACTGCTAATGTCTTCCCCACCAGTGAAACTCCCACATATTTGCTTCTTTCCCATTTTCCTGCAAAATTTGCAGTAAAAGTGAGGATGACACAGTTGAAGGGCAACGAGGAGAAGCTAAAAGCCTACAATGTCACCAAAATATAATTCTTTTAAGCAACAGTTAGCTATTTCGATCTGCCAAAGTCTTTCTCTGTAATTTATATCAAACATCTGTGTCTACTCTATCATTTTTCAGACTCCCGCTGATATCGTTACAAAGCAGCCGATCACGAAAGTTCGGAGCACCAACCTATTTAAACCAATCTCCGATGCAAATCCGTAAACAACGAACGTGGAATTTTCTATGAGCGCTGAAACGCAAGGGAGACTTTTACTATTAGTTTCATTTTCTCTTCAGCTAAGAAAATTTGAATCTTCCTGAATTTAGAGTACTTATAACTACTTTTAATCTTAAATTTGATATAACCCTGAATAGATCCACAAATATTAATGGGCAAATTTAATAATTGCTGCTTTTGATTCGAAATTAAAAAAGAAAAAAAAATGCTAACAAGTTCAAAACTCCGGACCCTGGCTTCTTTCCCGTTCTGGTTTTTCTTCTCTGTTTGTTTGCTTTCTTTTTATTTTTTTTCTTATTTTTTGGTTTCCTGAAGGACTTTTGCTCCTTTCTTTAGCCAATCAGAACTTTATAACGCAAATGATAGAAAAATAACCGAAAATCGATTTATTACCAGCTTTCATGGAGGCGTCAGCCTGAGCAACATTTCTTGCCATGGCTGTGAGCAGAGCGATCCCATGTTCTGCCGCTGCAATAGTATTTGCCGTCGGAGCATTAACGACGAGGCACCCGAATTCCGTCGCAGCTTGCAGATCCACATTATCGATGCCCACTCCAGCTCTACCCACAACCTTCAACTTCCCTTTTGCAGCCTCAAACACCTGCCTCGTCACCTTCGTCCCGCTCCGAACAATCAAAGCGTCAAAAGATGCAATCTTTGAGCAGAGCTCTTCGGGTGAGAGGTTGTACTCGCATTCAACGTGTCCAAGACTTCGTAACACTTGGAGGCCAGCTTCTCCAAGCTTCTCGGAGACCAAAATTGTGGGTTTTGGACCCGAGGACGAAGATTTAAGATCGTTGCTGGAGGCTAAGACAGAGGATTGTGATGGGTCTAGTGTTTTCAGAACATTGTTGACGACGACGAAGGAGCGTCGAGAATGGCGGGAAGGAGAATGATGGGCGAGCTTGACGGATATAGAGGTGGTAGAAGTGTTGTTGAGGAAGGAGAGAAGAGAAGATTTTGAGATACACTGTGAAGAAGAAGAAGAATAAGAAGAAGGAGAGGAGGTGAAGACAGAGGAGAAGATGGCTCTGGCACAAGAAGCAGAGGAGGCCATGGAAGAATGAAACGGGTGCTTCCTCTGCTTTGTTTCTGTTTTCTCGATGTGTGTATTATTACAATGAGAGTGATTCACACATGTTGCGGAGAACCTGCCTATATTATGGAGCAAGGTAAGGAGGAGGAGGAGGAGGAGGATGAGCATCAAGTCTTCGGTATCTGGTGCTCTATTAGCTAATCTCCAATTTATTATTATTATTTTTTTAAATGAAGTTGTCATGTTAAAAGTAAAATTACTTAATTACTCTTATATTGTGTATAAAGTTAATTTTTTTTATTAAAGAAAATATAAAAATTTGAAAAATGTATATGTTTAGTCCTTATTTTTTTCATTTAATTTCTAATTTAGTTCTTATATTTTAAAAATTTATAATTAAATCTTTACAGTTTAACTAATTATCTACTTTCACTTTTAATGTTAATATAATATATATATATATATTCAAAATATTACGGCAATATATAATTATTTATATCAACCAAATTTAATTAACTGTAGAAACTAAATTAAAGTAACTATAAATTATAAAAACTAAATTACAAACTTTTAAATTATAGGGACATTTGAATAAAATTGACTGAAATTTTGACTAAAGATATAATATTTCCAGAAATTTTTTGCAATTATCAGAGCATTTGAATGTAAATTTTAAAATAACAAATATATTAAATATAATTTATTCAAATTAAAATGACTCAAAATGTTTATCTACGAAAAATATGTGTATATATATATATATATTGTTATATCTTGATGGACGTTAAGAATATCGGTGACCATGACAATTAAATTAATTTAGATGATTGACAAATTTATATATTTTTAATTTAGTTCTTTAAATATCTTTCTTACTAGTTTAGTTTTTAATTATTAAAATATTTGTAAGGCTATAGTTTTATTACATAATTATTCAAAATTTAACAACAAATTTATAGACCATTTATTTAGATGTTATTGACTGAATTAATATTATTAACTGGTATATCAAATTCCACATTCAAGTAAAAATGCTGTTAAATTTGATATTAAACTTTTGGACAGAATAACATAAAAAATATATATAATTATTTTAATAATTAATGAATTGAATGATCAAATTAAAAGTCTACCTTTGATTAAGAATCAAGATAAAGTAAGTTATTCTTAATTTGATATGTGATTGATTAATTTATTTATCTTTTTATAAATAACTCGATTAATAGGGAAAGTATGGTGGAGTTATTTGCTTTTGGATTGCTCAATAATCATTGCCATATTAAAAGGTAAGAAATAAGTGGGAATCCAAAAAGCAAATTGTGGGGTCAGAATGCATCTATGTCCTAAGACAAAGTGATTGGAACATATTTCCCACTCTTTTATTCTAATTAATATTGGGGTTGTTTTGAGCATGTGGGGTTGAGATCAAAATTTTTATAGTGCAGTCACATCTTCCTCTTTCTGTCCCACCACCTTGCAGTTAGTAAAACAGAAGCTCCTCCATTAATTACAAGTTGCACAACTTTCGTTTTCTTTTTCTTCGTAATTTGGAATTAAAAATTTTGACATGTAGAGAATCATAGTTGAAAAAGTCATCTTTTCTAGAAAATGGTTTTCACTTTGACAAAATTTAATATAAGAATCATAAGGTAAAGATTTTTATTATCAAGAGTTCTGAATTTTAAAATTATTCTAAAGGATTTAGAAATTGAATTTTTTTTTATTCTAAATAATTTTATCTTGACACACTTTTATTATGTGTTCTCATGGCTTAGGACGAGATCATTTATAGTAACAAAAAAATTTTACCTTAAAAGGATTTTATCCCGAGTCTTAAAGATAAAATCATTTATGATAAAAGAAAAAACTTTACTTCTAAGATTCCTTATGATTCTGTATTGTAATATTTTTCTTCTTCTTCATAGATAGAAAATAAAAAGTTTTGGCTTTATGCATGTTTAATTTACAGTTTTGCATTTCCAAAGTCATAAAATTAACATTATCTCAAATTTGAAAATTTGTCTGGTGTTCTGCCAATTACAATATGTGACGTATGATACATAATATAGGGATCATTTTCGGGCAAAAAGTCATCAACTTATTAATATTTTAGACTTCAATCTTTGGACCTTCAAGGGGATAAACCAAATGTGATTATTTTCAAATTTATTCAATTTTTCGGTGTAAACTTATTACGTTACAGTTGGTCAAAGGTAAACAATTATGATGATGTCAGCCACGGGACTTGCTAGGAAAGAAGGAGGAACAAGCATGCTCCAAAACAAAAATAATTTAATTATATTTCAACCAAAATTTTAGAAGAATTGCATTTATTTATCTTGAGTTTGTCACTAATAATAATAATAATAATAATAATATTTTCTGTAACAATAAAAAATATATATTATTAATTCTTTACTTATCACAAAATTAATATTTTAATTCCTTACTCTCAAAATAGTCTCTCACTCATAAAAATATATAACATTTAGTTATCTACTTTTAAGAAAATTACCTAATTTAATCTATTTGTAAAACTCTAAACCTTAAATATATAGGATTAAATCAGATTTTTTAAAAAATTGGGATACTAAATGTGATATTTCTAATGGATTATAAATGATTTTAAGCATTTCAATGCATAAGAGACTAAAATAATAATTTTATGATAAATGATAAACTAAAAAACATTTTACTCACTAAGCATAATAGCAACCGATATCTATAGCTATTAACCTAATTCTAATCTCACATAGTTCAAGTTTGTACATTTATTTTTTATTTTTTAAAATTAAATAATAAAAAGGGTATTTTGATGATTTTACATCATTAACATGTCAAATTTAAATTTTGGAGCTTTATTACCATTAAACTGATAGATGAAGAGAAGAATCACAATTTTTTAAAAAAAATTTACAATTAAAATTTAAAATTAAGATGAATAAGTATAATTTTTTAAAATTTTATACAAATTGTGAAATGTACGTGAATTTTTCTGTAGTATGTATGTTAAGTAACTAGTAGAAAAATAGAAACAAGTGTAATTAAAATTATAGGTTTGATATATATACTATAAAATATAATAAATTTCAAATTTATTTTAGTGAGATTTAATATTCAGGCCTAAAATGAACAAATTTGAAACAAGAATCATTTAAAATAAAAATAATAATAATTTTAAAATTAAAAATTTTTAACATTGAAAAAAGTGCAAAATTGATTCTTCATTTTTACACTTTATAATAATTTGATCCCTCACAAATTTAAATATATAAAGATTGATTCCTCTATTTAGATTCAAAATGACTCATTTTTTTTTATAAAATAATATTTATGATAGATTAATTTATCACGATATATTTGTAATGAATTAAATTATTACGGAGTGTAAAACCAAATGATTGATTTAGTATTTTTCTCTTTGTACATTTATAAAATGTTAAATTTATCATCTTTAAATATATTATTTAAGCGAATATTGACAAATAAAAAGCCGTGAACTTGGACGCAAATGCACGTAACCCAACTGAAAATTGTGCACAATATTGGCATCATGACACTAGTTTACTTTTTCATCACATATTTCTGTTGGGCCATGAGAACATAATATTCATTTAGAAAAGATCATGATAATATACCTAAGAATAAATTAATAAATTCTATTTCTTTCCGAAAATTAGAAGGGATTAGCTTCTATAATTACACCCCAATTATCTATAGCTTCTGCTTTTTTCTTTTAACATAAATTTTCAATATGGCATAAATTATAGATAGGGACGTACCCACTTGTATGAAAATAAGGGTAGTTGCCTCCCTTGTCTAATCGGGTAATTATTTTGATTTTTGGTAGGTAGCCCTGGGTCCAAAAAAATAATTATTATTATATATACCTATTACTATTCGTTAATATTTTCATTTTATTTTCTATCATTATTTAGAATCCCAAATTTTATTTATTTTTAAAAAGTCATGTCTAAGAGATAATGTTCAGAATGAATAAAATTTGATCTCAAATTAGGATGCATGTTTCAAAATAAATTAATTAGAAATTTAAAAATTATAATAAATATGTCAAATTTATAATTATAAAAAAATAAATTTTCATAATAAATGGTAATGAACTTGAAAAAAAAAATGTTGGGAGATAATTGAGAAGGTGATGAATTGCGGTATACAAGTCCAAAAATTGAATGAGGGGTTCAGTGAGAAGGGACCCCAAAATGATTGAAAGAGAATTGCCACCAACCACGAGAAGGCGTGAAAATGTGAAAAGAATGTAGAACCTTGGACTGGGTCCCTTTAGACACTGCATTATATTATGAGTTAGGATAAAGTTGATGCCAATGATATAATGGCTTTAAGAATGGGGGAATAACTATGTTTGGCCAAATCTGTTTTCTTACGGTATCACTTCAATCATTTTAGATAAGTCACTAATTTATTTCATGTTGATTGGGTATAAGTGTAATCCTTCCAAATTTAGTGTATCTGGAAATTGAATTATTGTTTATTTGTGTATCATTTAAATTGTCACGGCTATGATGACCAACTAAGGTTGAGTCATTTGGCCCAACTAGGGAAAGAAAAGAAGTTGTTTTCTTTTTCTTAAAAAAAGTAATATATTTATTTTGGTTACATGAGATATTTGGCCTACATTTTTTCAATTATAAACTATTATAGTAGCAATTTTGTTTGTTGAAAGAAAGAGTTAGAGAATTAAAATTGAAAATATTGATCCCTATCCCTGAAGATAATAGGGATAGAGATCATGCTTCTTGCCTCATAAGATCCTTATTTTTTATAATTTTGCATAAATATTTTAAAATTTTAATATATATATATATATATATATATATACTATTAGTAATAATTTTACTACATCTTTAATTTTGACAAACCAAAATTTTCTTGTGAAAATAGAAAATTAAAAGTGTAACTATTTCAATATCTAACAAAAATTGTTTTAAGCATAACAAAAATAGCCTAGTAGTAGGGTTCTTCATGCTTAACTTGGTCCCAGACTTGAATCATAGTGTAGATAATAAATTATGATGTAATAGTGATTTTCTAATCAAAATTAGATTGTCATTTAGATGAGCATGTCTTAATTAATGTTTTAAATGTAAAAATTTGTGACATACTAGGTTGGTGAAAACAAAATGAATTGAAATATCTAACTTGCATATAAGAAAAAAAAAATAATGATTAAGACTTTACACATGGTGGGCAAAATATCAAGTCGACTAAAACTTAATATATTTTATTTGTTAAAACTATGAGTTTTGAGTTTTTGAAATTTTTAAGTTTTGTTTAGAATTTATCATTTGAACTTTTTGCTAGTTTCTCTAAATTCGATTACAGCATATTGAATAGCACAAATAAGGAATTTATTTTTGAAATATATTTGTTAATATCATTTGTAATTTTTTTTAATTTCAATTCCTATGAGAAACATAAGTGATAATAGGAACAAAGACGAAGGAGACACTCTTTAGCCTCAACCTATAAAATTGTCATCCATGACAAAACCCAATAAAACCTTGCCTTAGACACAGAATAAAGCAATATAAGGTTTTCAGCAAAACAAAAGAATAGGAATATTAGCTAGTTACATATGATGCCTATGTAACACCGAAAGGCAGAAACAATTCCTTGACCCCACAACCAATCTTTGAACAACGTAAGATTGGATCAATGTGTGACTCTCTCACTTGAGTCCCACCTGGAAAAGAATTTTGCCTCCTTTCTCTCTCCATTAGGTCTTGTCTTTAGTTTCTAAATAATGAAATCATATTAACCTTCTTAGTTCACTATCATAAATTAATCTTTAACGATTCTAGGTAAGTGCTATAACTAAAGGTAAATGCTAGGGGTTTTTTTACAGTATTCCAACCATTAAGATAATTATTATCTGAACTACACGGCCGTCAAACCATTTGCACAAAGATGCTAATTAGATCTTTTTTTTATTTTTTTATTTTCTATTGGCTGCGGTCCAATCCATCCCGCAGCCCTTTTCTTTTTTTAATTTCAATTTAGTTGTGGCCAACGAAGTGAGTAGTGTTGGAATAATTTTTAATATTTATGGATTAGCATTAATTATTTTATTAGATTAGTACCTAATTAGACAATTAATGTTACAATTTATAAACTGAAAATGGATTGAGTTTTATTTTAATATGTGTGGATAATCGGTGATGGGTTCGATTATCCACAAGCCCGCAACGCAGAAACCCAACCCACAGCCCGAGAGTATTAGTAATTATCCCGTCAGATTACTAATCCAAGATTGTTATCCAGAGAGAGATTTTATGGGCTTAATTTAAATTTAAATTTGTTTTAAAGATTCTAGAGGATTTTACTGAATAATATTAATTAATTATATTGGTTAATAAAATCCTATAAATAACAGAATGAAGCTCTAGTTTTAATATACACACAAAATTATTTTACAACTCTCTCTCTCTCTCTCTGCCGTCAAAACTCTCTGAAAAGCACTCTTGGGTATTGTGGGTTGAACTCATTGGACTCAACCAATATTCGAAATAACGATGTCGTCTCCATCAGGTCAGACTGTTGATTTATTCTCCCAAATTATATTTTGAATTACATATTTTGATTCCGCTAAATCCAGTTCCGCTTTCAAATGGTATGCCAGGTTTACTAATCAAAATTTTTTTTTTTGAAAATTGTATCTAACTGATGTACTGGATTGCTGTGTTTATGATCAATTTTTTTTTTTCAAGCCACCATGTTCATCTGTAAAAAAGGATGAAGAAAGAAAATTTTTTTTTTGGCGAAACCATCAGAAAACTTAACTGCATAACATTCGGCTTGCCACTTTACAAAACGATCACTGATTACCTGAACCAAGAACAACACGGTGGCTGAGTCTCATCGCCGGTGAGCTGTGTCCAGACCGTCGAGAGCCTATCGATGGAAATCCGAAAAAATTTCGAGTGGTCTCTTGCTTCAATGGGACGGAATCACTCGAAAACACCACCGAAAAACTGTAGATCGTGAAAAGATGATTAAAAGGAGGCAAAATCGCGGTCTAAAACTTCGAAAACCGACGGGTCACTAGTGGGTACCTGTCGGGTCAAATCGACCCGCCAGAGGTTGAAGAAAGGGCGCGTGGGCGAGCACGTGTAGGCGCGTGAGGACCTGTATTGAGTCAAATGAATTTCAAATTTTGGAATCTGCTTCTACTCACCCCGATCTAAATTATGGTAATTTTTTCAGAATTTTTGGAGCCCTGTAAATAGGAGTTTTGAATTTTTGCAAAATTAAAAGGCTCAAAAATAATATTTAAATAAGGTATTTTGATCCGAGAAAATTTGTATCTAAACTAGATACAATACGGCACCATGTGTTAAACTCACACTCTCTAATTATGTGTAAATAAATCATAATTAATATTTTGTGTTAATTATTATGTTTTATTCCTATTTTTGGTTGTGCTTTGAATGGGAATAAACCATTAGAGAAATCTATCCTAACTTTGGATTGCATACACCTAATGATTGCGTGTTCGCCTATCATGAGCCCAATCATGGTGATATGTCTAATTATGAATAAATTTTCATCACATTAGTTACTCAATTGCCTATAATTTTAGATAGTTTAGTTTGCCTCATCAGGGAAAAATCTGAAAAATTGCAATAAACCCATAAGAGAGTATATGTATACATATATATATACATTAATATATGTTATATTGATGATGGATATACGCTATCAGTGTGACGTTATCGATATATTCATGAGAAATAAATACATTTACGAATCGTTGGCAGCATCCCAATCTAATGTCTTCATTGTTTCTTATATCCTATCGATGTGGAAACGATGGGTGCATTTTGTTATTTCCTTTTATGGCCAAATCAATAGGGCATATGAGTTTTCTTTCATGATCTGTTATAATTCGAGACTTTAAATAGGATTATAAACCACATCTTAATAATACAGTTGCATAAGCTGAATTTTGTAAAGGAAATCTTGTTTTATGATTATGTTTCCGGGACATAATTATTATTTCCTTGTTTTGCTTTATCAGCTTCTATGTTCCAGCAACTGTCTGTGGTGAAAACTCTAAACGAGACGAACTATGACGACTGGTATGAGTCCCTTAATATGTACTTGATCATCTCCAAAGAGGATTTGGCCATAAAAGATCCAAAACCAACAGATCTCACTGCTGGGTCTAGTGCTGCTGATAGGGCTTATCACAAGCAGTGGTACGATTCCAACAGGATCTGTTTGACGGTCATAAAATACACTATAGAGAAGACTATCAGATAGAGCATTTCTGAGAAGGACACCGCTGTGGAATATCTTAAAGCTGTGGGTGAAAAGTTCAAAAAGTTCGATAAGACGCAAAAGGCGTATTATCTTTCATTACTAGATAACACTCATTATGATGGAGTGTTTGGTGTACATGAGCACATGATGAAGCTGGTGAATTATTTCAACAAGCTGAAATCTTTAAATGTGGACCTGGGCGAAAGTTATCTTGTCTACAAAGTCCTACAGTCTCTTCCAGCAGAATACGGGGTTCTCAGAATCACATATAACTCACAGGAAGCTTAGTGGACCATCGATCAGATGATGTCTATTGTGACTCAAGAGGAGGAGTCATTAAAGAAATCAAATTCACGTAGTCATTCAGTGAACTACGTCTCCCATGCCTCATCAAGTAAGACTGGAAATGAGAAACTTAAAGGAAAGAAATCTGAGGGCAAGCCTAGTGGTAAAAGGTTCTTTGAGATCAAGAAAAACAATAAGAAGAACAAGGGTCAGAAGAATAGATTTAAGGGTAATTGTAATTACTGTAAAAAGCCTGGCCATAAAATCTCAGATTGCTTTAAACTGAAATACAAGCGTGAAAATGAAGGTATCTTTCCTGAAACTGCCCCCTTAGCTTTAGTTTGTCTTAAATCCAATAACTTTGAAACCTCTATGGATATTTGGTGGTTGGATTCTGGTGCAACTGTTCACGTAACTAATTCCTTGCAGGGGCTCAAAGACAGGAGGAACCCAAATGAGAAAGAAAATACCATTCTGGGAGTGGAAGGAAGTTCAGCTGCAGTGGATTGCGTAGGAACTGTAGTTTTGAACTTGTACTCTGGACATACTTTAACTTTAAATAACGTTGTCTGTGTACCTTCTTCAAGAAGGAATCTAGTTTCAAGTTCTATGTTAGACAAAGATGGATATTCATTTTGGTAAGGAAATGGCAGAATTGACATTTATTTTAATTCAATCATTGTTGGAACTGCCAGATTACTGAATGGCTTATATTGCTTGAATGCGAATGTTTGTTCAGATTCCACTCCTATGGCATCAATTAATACTGTCATAAGACATAAACGTCGAAGAATTGATGAGAACTCTTCCATGTTGTGGCATTGGCGTTTGGGCCATATCTCAAAAGAGAGATTGGAGAGAATGGTTAGACAAGGCATATTGCATGACTTAAATTTTTCTGATTTTGAATCTTGTATTGACTGCATTAAGGGAAAACTTTCCGCTAGAACTAGGAAGAAAGGGGCTAATAGGTCTGAAGCTATTTTGGAATTGATCCACACAGACATTAGTGGACCAATTACTCCATGTGCTATGGGCAATTACAAATATTTCATAATCTTCATAGACGACTATTTCAGATTTGGCTGGGTTGATCTGTTGCATGAAAAATCTGACTCGCTAGATGCCTTTAAAGCATTTAAGGCTGCCGTTGAATTAAAGTCTGGCAAAGTAATCAAGAGTGTAAGATCAGATAGAGGTGGAGAATATTATGGCAGATATACTGAAACCGGGAGAAACCCTGGTCCGTTTGCTCTATTCTTACAGGAACAAAGGATTGAAGCTTAGTATACTATGCCTGGCACTCCACAACAAAATGGAGTTGCTGAGAGGTGTAATCGCACCTTGATGGACATGGTCAGAAGCATGATCAGTCACTTTTCGTTACCAGAATTTCTGTGGGGTGATGCCTTTAAGACAGCAGCCTATGTCTTGAATCAAGTTCCAAATAAATCTGTTGAAAAGACACCGTATGAACTTTTCATCGGTAAGAAGCCTAGTTTGAGGCACTTTCGTGTGTGGGGTTGTAAAGCAGAAGTGAGACCCTATAATCCACAGCTCAAGAAACTTGATTCTAGAACTGTTAGCGGATTTTTTATTGGGTATTGTTCAGGATCCAGAGGATGCAGATTTTATTGTCCCAGTCACACTACCAGGGTCATTGAATCTGACAGTGCCTTCTATTTTGAGGATGATTTGGATAGTGGGAGTGGTGTCCCTAAAGTAATTAACCTACATTATGTGGATAACATCCTGCCCATGCCATCATCGTCATTTCAACCAGTAGAACATGATATTGGAGATGACATCCTTGTTGAGAATCTGATTAATCCTATTGTGGAAGCTTCTGTAACTGATATAGGAGAGCCAACTCTTAATTTGAGGCGATCACAAAGGATTTGTAGACCTGCAATTTCAAATGACTATATGGTGTACTTGCAGGAGTTCGAATCAGACACTATTGATGGCACAGATCCAATTACTTATGGCGAGGCTATAACAGGATCTCATTCATCTGAATGGTTGGAGGCTATGAATGATGAGATGTCCTCTATGTCTCGCAATCATGTATGGGAATTAACTGAGTTGCTGGATAGTTGTAAACCCGTTGGTTGTAAATGGGTCTTTAAAACCAAGAGAGGGGCCAATGGTGAAGTTGAAAGATTCAAAGCCAGGCTTGTAGCTAAAGGCTATAATTAGAAGGAAGGGATTGATTATACGGAAACATTCTCACCCGTATCTACTAAAGATGCCTTTAGAGTCGTAATGGCTCTTGTTGCATAGTTGAATCTTGAACTTCACCAGATGGATGTCAAAACTGCATTCTTAAATGGTGATTTACTTGAGGATGTTTATATGACACAACCTGATGGATTCACTGAGGCAGGGAAAGAACACTTAGTGTGCAAGCTGAAAAGATCCATTTATGGACTTAAACAGGCCTCAAGACAGTGGTATTTGAAATTTGATCAGATAATCACTTCACTTGGTTTTACAGAGAACATTGCTGATCAATGTATCTATCAGAAATTTGATAAAGATAATTTCATGATACTCGTTCTGTATGTTGATGATATACTCTTGGCTAGCAACTCAGTAGCTATGTTGAATGAGGTTAAATACATTTTGTCATGCCACTTTGACATGAAAGATCTTGGTGAAGCCTCTTTCGTCCTGGGAATTCAGATTCACCGTGATAGATCTTGTGGGCACTCTTGGTTTATCTCAAGCAGCCTATATAGAACGAGTACTGAAGAAATTTAACATGCATACTTGCGCTCCTTGTGCAGCACCTGTACAGAAAGGTGAAAAGTTATCTAGTTCATTTTGTCCCAATGATGACAATTCGAAAATTGAGATGAATAAAATTCCATATGCATCCGCTGTTGGCAGCCTTATGTATGCTCAGGTGTGCACATGACCTAACATTGCCTTCGCTGTTAGTGTGCTTGGCAGATACCTGAGTAATCCTGGTCCTGATCATTGAAGGCCTGCAAAGAAAGTCATAAGGTACTTACAAGGTACAAAGCATCACATGCTAACTTTTAGAAGATCTGAGCCACTTGAAATTGTGGATTATTCAGATTCCGATTATGCATATTGTGTGGATGACCGCAAATCCACTTCTGGATACATCTTTATGATGTCTGGAGGAGCTGTATCGTAGAAGAGTTGCAAGCAATCAGTCATAGCTACCTCGACTATGGAAGTAGAGTATATCGCTTGTTATGAGGCTACTTGCCAGGCCATATGGTTGAGGAAATTGATATCTGGCATGCATCTAGTTGATTCTATATCACGACCTCTAACCATATACTGCGATAGTTCGTCTGCTATCAGCTTTTCTCAGAATCATAGGAACTCCAGTCGCACTAAACACTTTGATGTTAAGTTCCTATTCGTCAGAGAAAAGATTGTTGAATCTCAGACTCGTTTGGTTCACATTCTTGGTGAACACATGTTGGCGGATCTGTTGACCAAAGGCTTGCCCGTAGGAGTCTTTAAGAATCATGTGACTCACATGGGCGTTGTTAAAAATTTTGATGTAGCCTTGGTTTAGTGGGAGTCTGGATTAAAATTCTTAAGGGATTTTGAATTGTTATTTGACAATTTTGAATGTTATTTTGTATTCCATTCAATTCAGTTGATGAAACTTATTTATGGAAATGTTGACATCACTTGAATCCCTATCGGTTTCAGTGATTTTGTGTATGGTTTCTCCACTAAATCTTGTATGGTTTATAAATATACACACATCCATGTATCTATGTAAACATTATTGTGCCTGATTAACTATTCATCTATTGATCCAATAATTTAATTAATGCTATCCAAGTGGGAGATTGTTGGAATAATTTTTGATATTTATGGATTAGCATTAATTATTTTATTAGATTAGTACCTAATTAGGCAATTAATGTTACAATTTATAAACTGAGAATGGACTGGGTTTTATTTTAATATGTGTGGATAATCGGTGATGGGTTCGATTATCCACAAGCCCGCGAGGCAGAAACCCAACCCACAGCCCGAGAGTATTAGTAATCATTCCGTCAGATTACTAATCCAAGATTGTTATCCAGAGAGAGATTTTATGGGTTTAATTTAAATTTAAATTTGTTTTAAAGATTCTGGAGGATTTTACTGAATAATATTGATTAATTATATTAGTTAATAAAATCCTATAAATAACAGAATGAAGCCCTAGTTTTAATATACACACAAAATTATTTTACAACTCTCTCTCTCTGTCATCAAGACTATCTGAAAAGCACTCTTGGGTATTGTGGGTTGAACTCATTGGACTCAACCAACATTCGGAATAACGATATCGTCTCCATCAGGTCAGACTGTTGATTTATTCTCTCAAATTATATTTTGAATTACATATTTTGATTCCGCTAAATCCAGTTCCGCTTTCAAGTAGTGGTCCAATTAAGTGAATCTAACCCAATAACATTAAATTAGATTATAACTTAATAATATAAAAAAAATTATAAATTTTGCCGATCTAAGCCGAATCAGAATAGGTTATGAAGGTGATAGAATAGGTTATGAAGGTGATATAAGACTTAGCTCGACTTAATATTTATTTTTAAAATTTTATTAATTTTTATAATATATTTTTAATTTAATTCAAAATAAATTTTATTTATAAATAAATTTTAAAATATTAATTCTTTTTAATTTTATATTATTTTTTATTTCAAATCTTAAAAAATTTTTAATTTAATTTTATTTTTTGTTTAAAATAATTATTTTCTAAAAATAATTTATATTTTATTTAAAAACAATTCAACTCAAATCAGTTAATAATTAAATTTAAAATCTAAAAAATAACTCAATATGAACTAGACCGAATCTCAACTCAATAAAAAACTCAACCCAACGTAACTTGAATTCATCTCCAATGGCCAAGGCAAGGCCACAACACATAATTGCAGAGGAGACATTATTGCGAAAGCCATATATAGAGTATTAAACATAAACGTATATCAATTAGCATAGTTTAACGTATGAGTTCACTTCAGGACATAAAAGAGGATCAGTACATATCAATATAACGTCGTTACAATTTGTTGAAAAAATGTAATAAAAACTTTAGTGACACGTTGACTGTAAAAGTACACAAAAACAATAAAGAATCAAGTAATAAAGCATTTGTCTCTGTTTCACTTTCTCTGGTATTAACAAAAACAACGAAAATGGTGCTCGAGAGAGCTTCTTCCTCTTTGTACATCACAAAAGAGCAACGAATCAAACTCAAAACCGAAGCCAATCCAATCATTTGCGTCTAGCCCTGTCTCTGATCATCTTCAACCCCATGTACCTAACCACAAAAAATACAAGCATTATCCTTCCATTCAATCTGTCATCACCAAACACCAGTATTTTAAAGACAAACTTCTTCACTTCTGATTCTTATAATATGTTTCATCAATCCCTAGTTTCACCTATCGATTTAATAATTGCTTTGTCAAATCAGAACCTACAGATATATCAAGTAATTTTTACAGGCTATTTTAAGATTATTATGATACGAGTTTTGTTTTCTTTAGTTTATATATTAGTTTGATTTCATCGCAAATTAATTCTTTAACTTCTCCATCATAAATCTTTAGTTTCATCTATCATTTTGACAATTACTTAACTTTTTAATCCCTAAATCGTATAATTATACTAATGAAGCTCTCAAAATTTTCTTTGTCTTTACTTATTGGTCCTTAAAAACATGTACATTATTTGTCATGTTTTAGCTCCATTTTCAATTGACCAGGAACTAACAAGTAGAAAGTTAAAACCTTTTCAACAATATTAATATTCAGAAACCCAAATAATTAAAGTACCGTATCGTATATTTCAAAGTCAAAAAGCCGAAGCTATCACCAAACAAACTTGGAGGTCGAAATGTAAAGAAGCAGATATAATAAAATGCTTACCGCCCAAGCATCATTAAGGTAGCCTGAGGATTTGTTCCCGGCGACACGCCAAAGACTGATCCATCCACAATACGAAGAGAATCAATCCCAATGACCCTAAGCTCCGAATTAACCACACTCCCCACCACACATCCACCGTGGTAGTGCCATATGGTGCTCACCGTCCGCCGGCAGAAATCCGCCATCTGAGCAAAGTTCGTCTGATCAATCGGCAATGCAGGCCCCACGAATCTGAAATCTTCGCCCCCTAACCAATTCCTGAACTTGAAATCATCCATTGCCCTGCTTCTCAATACTTGTCCTATCTTCCTCGTCCCGTTCACACACCTCTCCACGTCAATGGGGCTGTTGAAGTAATTGAATCTCACAATCGGATTCAGCTTCACGTCCGTCGACGCCAGCCTCAAAAATCCACTCGACACCGGCCCTGCTATCTTCTCCACCAGCGAGGCCACCGTCAGGTAGAGCGGCGACGACGACTGTGCTCCGATGAACACCGAATGAGCAAAAGAGGATGCAAAGGGAATGACGTTTGAGGATGCTTCTATGTAAGCCCCTGAGTCTGTGATCCCCACTACTTGTATCAGGGAGTGCTCCAGCGGAACCGAAGGGACAATGTTGATCCCATTACGAGGATTATCGTAAAGATAATGTCCCACGTAGGGAAGATGATGTGCTACGGGAATACCCCATGAAGAAAGATAAGGTCTTGGACCGATTCCGCTTAGAAGAAGTAGCTGAGGGCTTCCTATGGCGCCGGCAGACAGAATCACCTCGCCATTCTCGCTGACCATGGCATGGTGGTACCTGCACGTACGGTATCATTCTCAGCAATGTAATTCACATAGATTGTGAAGAAGAACGTGAGGATAGAAGGAGGTATTGGCATGCTCATTTAAAAGATGAGATTGCGGTTACCTTCCCATTTGGTCACGATAAACAACCCCAATCGCAGATTGCTTGGAGCTAGCATAGGAAGCAGAGGAAGAAGCGATAAGAATTCTCTCCACGCTTGCATACACAGCGACTTTGATATTAGATGCTCTGGCTTGCGACAAAAGATCAGCAGAACTATGTCTTCTTCCGAAGCTATCAAACGTTGATCCTCCAATCTTCGTACCAATGGCGTGATCCAAACTGAAACCATTGTAGGGATCCACCCCTGCTTCGAGCAACGCATCGCGAACCGCAGCTTGCCAGGTCTTGAGCTCTGGTTTGAACACGATTTCCCTCTCCACCCATTCGTATGATTCATTGACGACTTTGAGGTTCCAAGATAAGCCAGAGTCAGCGAAAAAGGTGGGATCGGCTCGGCTGTAGAAACCGGCGTTGATGGCGCTGCTTCCGCCAAGAACGCGGCCGCGAGTGTTGGGGACGCGGTCTTCGGAGGTGAAGGATTGGGCAGGGGAGTCGAAGGTGTTGGCGTCGGTGAGTGTGGTCAAGAAGCCTTCTTGGGTCATGAGGTTGGGTTTGTTGTATGGAACGCCTCCCCGTTCGAGGAGGAGGACGCGGAATTTGTGGGACAGCGTCGCTGCCAATGGGCAGCCGGCGGTGCCGCCGCCGATGATGATGTAATCGTAGTAATCTTCCGTTGGGAAGTCGCTGGCGTTGAACACAAATCTCAGATAACTGGGTGGCTCTGACTCCGACTCTGACCAAACAGAAGAGGGTAAAGAAATTAGAAACACTCAAAACTAAGAGTGATTAATTACAAGAAGAAAAAGGAAATGGGTTACCTTGTTGAGAATGTGGTTCTTGAGCACTAGAGGCGAAGATTAAGGCATGAAGCATCAAGAAGGGGAGATAGAAGAAGACAATGCTGATGAGTGTGGGCATTTTTCTTGGTGTTTCCAGAGAGGGAAATTTCTTGGGGGTTCTCTGAGAACGAAAGAGAGTGAAGGAAGAAGCAAGAGTTGTAGTAGAGGAAGTAGTGGGCCCTAGAGTTAAAATTCAGTTGATCAGCTGCGAATGAATATTTTCATTATTTTTACCAACAAACAAATAACTAGGGTAATTTGGATTATCATCAAATTCAAATTATTTTCACAAATAAATATTCCTATTTCTATATTATCCTAATTAGAGTCCGCGTATCAAATTTTTTACTGAAAAAAAAAAAATCTCAAAAAGCATAACAAAGTTAGCCAATCCGAAGATGTAGTAAATAGAGAACGCGGGCGGGTCTATTTTCATTAATTTTTTTAAAAATATATTTACAATTTGTTTTTTTATAATAATTTTAGAGTAATGTACCATTAGCCCTCATCTTCTTTTTCTTCTTCTTTCTTTTTTTTTTTTTTTAAAAATTTATAGTCAAACACACAAGTTTATTATTTGACTTTATGAGTTTACATACAAAAAATAAGTTAACTCATTGTAAATTCATATTTAATACAAATTTAGATAAACTCGCGAGTTGACTTACCGAGTCTATCGAATTTATGATTTTAATGTGTCAACTAACTTATAAAGTCAACAATATAATAATTTTAACTAAAAATTAAATAAGATATAGATAAACTTATTTTCTATGAAGCCTTTATAATTTATTTTATTACAAGTTTGAATATGCTTAAAAAATAATAAAATTACATTTCATATGTACTTATTAAATAAAATAAAATAAATATTATTTAATTAGTTATATTGAATAATTATTTATGTATAACCATATTAAAATATTCATATTGAGTATTATAAATTATAAAATATTAATAGCTTTTATTTGATTAAGTATAATTTGAATTACATTTGAATAATTTTTTAATATATATAGTATTTAAACTAGAAAATTACATGTTTTGATAACTATTTATTAATCAAGGTAAACTCTTATAAGTTTATATTACGAGTTTACATTATAAATTTATCTATTTCTTACAAATTTACTTGCGAGTTTAACATTTTTGTCACTGCACAATAATGTTGGAAAAGTGAGGCTTGGCAAATGATTTCAACATCCCAAAAGTTAAAAGTTTTCGATTTTGAAATGTAAAGGTGAGTTGAAATGTAATGGGCACAAATTCACTACAATTATATGGGAGAGCAGTTGTAATCAATATTGTTAAACTCGCAAGTTTAAATAAATTTATAAAAGAGAGATAAATTCATAATATAGATTCATAACATAAATTCATAAGAGTTTACTTAGATTAATAAGTAATTATTAAAATATGTAATTTTATAATTTAAATACTATATACATTAAGAAATTATTTAAATGTAATTTAAATTATATTTAATCAAATAAAAACTATTCATATTTTATAATTTGTAATACTTAATATGAATATTTTAAAACAATTATACATAAATAATTATTTAATATAAATAATTAAATAATATTTATTTTATTTTTTTAATAAGTATATATTGAATGTAATTTTATTACTTTTTATGCATATTTAAATTTATAATAAAATAAATTATAAAAACTTCATAAAAAAAATTTATTTATATCTTGTTTAATATTGGATTTAAATTATTATGCTGTTAATTTTATAAATTAGTTAATATATTAAAATTGTAAAATTGATAGGCTTAATAAGTTAATTCGTAAATTTATCCTAATTTATATTAAGTATGAATTTATATTAAATTGATTAATTTTAACTTGAATAATAAATTCATGAGTTTGACTAATCAAATTACAACATTATTAAAGTTTTAATGCTACTCTGATAACAATTGATCCAATAATAAGGATGACACAAATTGAACCAAGTGAAAATCTAAGCCGATTTGTAATGAAAATAAATTCATTGTTGTATAGCAGATATGTTATAGTGGACCTAAAAAAAATTTAAACAAGTAAAATTAAAAAAAAAAATTTGCTTGTAAAATCGCCGTACAGCAGCGGAGGATCCGGATTCATTTGTAATCTGATGCAAAATTGTACTTTGGTCCTGTCCTTCACCATAAACATCTTTTACTGTTGTTCTCTCTCAAGATGATATTTTCTGTCATCCTTTTTATTTGTTTATTTATTTTATAATTGTAAGAAATGAAGACCAAAAAAAAAAAAAGGAGTTTGAAATGATTTTCAAATTTTATAAATAATTGTTAAGTATATGTCGCGTAGAGAGAGGATAAATCTCTCTGATAAAATAAAATAAAATGAACCATCGTCATCGGATTACGATCAAATTTTAAGCCTCTCTGCCTTTCATCGGAGACGAGGTTTTCGTATTGCGGTAACGTCCTCTGCGTCCAAAAAAGAGGTGAGTGTCCCTGAATTTTCTAACATCAGACTTTGCAAAGTCTGCTGGCTACTGCTTTCTTTCTTGATAAACCTTTTGATAGTGAGGTTGAGAGAAATATCTGAGGATTTTATGAAGTCCAAATGTATAAACTTGTGTAAAATTCATCAAACCCTCAAATAAAAGAAGTGGAAAAGTAGAGTGATTGAAGATGGGCAAATATTTGGTCTTTATATTGGGTGTCTACATTCTGGCGTGCGACTGTGTGCTAACTGATTCTTTGATTTTCGCGTAGCATAGTTTGATTGTTAGTCGTATTCATTTATTAAATTTAGACTCGTGGGTTAATTTTAAGAGGATTGAAATCTGACAAGCTGTTAAAATAGAATACTCGATATTTTTCTAGATAACTATTTAAGTATTCAGTTTCATTTTTTATTTGTGAAGCGCTGATTCATTACAAATAGATCCATTTCGTGTTTGATACATATAACATATCCAACACTTGAAGACACAACTAGATCTTTTTTTGTTTTTTAATCTTATAAGCTACCTCATCTTGCTACACCCTGGGCTGCATATTAGATTAAAAGGGGCAAAGTTTGGTTTTCATTCTACCTTTACGTCGTGAAGTAAGTGTAGTTTCCGAGCTTTAGTGATGTATTATTTTGCATATTAGAGCGATGGTTCTTGTTTCTCAATAATGTAGTTACAGTATATGATTCATGGCTTTTGGGTTTGTTGCAGAGGCAAGGTCAGGAACCTTTCCATACTGATTAGCATGGATCTTAATAATCTTAACAAGGTTTGGGAAATTAAACCTCTAAAGAGAATTGGAGAAGATGAAGCAAGGAAGATTCTTGAAAAGGTAGCTAAACAGGTGCAACCTATAATGAGGAAAAGGAAATGGAAAGTCAAAGTTCTTTCCGAATTCTGGTACTGACTTATTCACTGACCTTCATTTTCTTTTTAAAAAATTTTATGCTTCCATTTTGCTTCTTGCTATCTAAAACATTAGAATGCAGTCCTGCCAATCCATCACTTCTAGGTCTGAATATAGGACCGGGTGCAGAGGTAAAGCTAAGATTGCGGAGGCCTAACCATGAATGGGATTTCTTCCCTTATGAACAGATTCTTGATACTATGTTGCATGAGCTTTGCCATAATGAACATGGTCCTCATAATGCTCAGTTTTATAACCTTTTGGATGAAATCAGGAAGGTAACTAATGCTTTATGCCTTTTCTACAATTTTTTTGCTCGTGCTGTATATGAAGTCATCTTCTTTGTGAAAGGATTACATTTGTGGTCTCATTTTGGGTTTCAGTGAATGATATCTTTTTAGAGGGAGGGGGGTGTCCCTTTTGGATTTACTAGGGGATTGGAAAGCTTTTTGAGCTAAAGAGTCTTGGTTTTTTCTTTTGATTGAGGAGGATCTCTTGTTCTCTGTTTTTGTGCTCTTCTCTCCTTATCAATGAACTTTCTTTCTCTATCCAAAATAAGAAAACAGTTAGAAGCCATAAATCACAACTGCTGCATTCTTTTAGTCCACATGACCTTAATATTTCATGTCCTTTGCAAGGATATGTTTTAAACTTAGTTTTGCAGTTTTAATCCAATAAAGATATGAGGTATTCCCAACTGAGGCAATACATCTGTTGCTGGTGTGCATGTACAAGATTTAGTTACCTGTATAAGTAGCACATAAAATCCATTTTGCAAAGGGTGTGTACACAAACAGAAGCAACCAAAGAAGTTGGGTGAGGGGTTAAGGCCATGAGGTTGTCATCACCTTGTGCCATAAAATATTGCTTTTATTCGAGGGTAACACCAAAGTGCTTGGTTTCAGAAATTATTGGTACCATTCAAAAGCATATTATCGTCACGTAGGCTAATTTCAAGTAAGTTAATGTAAATGCAAGTGGGACTCATATACTTGTCACTCAGTATTGGTCATCGATAATTTTATGCACTTAATGCAGATTCCACTTTTCTGTAGGAATGTGAAGAGCTGATGGTCAAAGGGATTAGTGGTACTGGGCAAGGATTTGACCTTTCTGGGAGACGTTTGGGTGGATTCTCCCGTCAACCGCCTCTGCCATCACCTCGCCAGACTGCATTGGCTGCTGCAGAAAGCCGAGCTCGCCGTGGAGCTTTGTTGCCTTCTGGACCTCAGCGTTTAGGTGGTGATAACAGCATTAAGGCAGCTTTGAGTCCAATTCAAGCTGCTGCTATGGCTGCAGAAAGGAGACTGCATGATGACATATGGTGTGGATCAAAGTCTGTAGAGAGTGAAGCCCATATCCATGGGAATACTAGTTTTAGTGGGCCTTCCGAAAGGCAAAGAATGTCCTTGAATTCTGATGGTAGTTCTATTCCATCTGCAATGGGCCGGGAAACAGGTGATGGCGGAGCAAAATGGCAGTGCAATATTTGCACCTTGTTGAATGAGGTACAGTTTGTTTATATGTATGTGTTCTACAAAGTTAATAGAATGCAAATGATATTTATGGTTTTAATTTGATTTTTTTAATTGATTTTTCTGTTGTTTCTTATCATTTCTGCTTCATTGCTGTGTCCTCAAGAATAACAATGTTGATTCCATCAATTTGGATATTTTCCATCTGCACCCTCCATCTAATTTTAGTACATTAAAGGAATCGTGCAAATAAATGTCATGTGATTGGCACTCAGTCATTCAGTGCACGACAAATCTGTCAGGTACTTGTGAAACTGAAATCAGTTTTACCCTATAATCAGCTGTCATTTAAGTTACTTTACTGAAGTTGAGGGTAAAACAATGTTGCTAGTCATAAAAGAGTGATCTTTTGAGTTTGACCTTGGAAATTTCATTCCATTAACTGTTGTAGGTTATATGATTGATGTGACTAGAAACAGCTCTTCGGTTCATATATCTCTATTATCCTCTTATGCATATCCATAAATGCCGTGACTCCTTATGTTTATGTGTGAGAGAGATACTTCTACGCATTGAAAGGACAAAAGTATGATAACGTCTTGTTTTGTTGCAGTCAATGGCCCTGTTATGCGAAGCCTGTGGAACACGAAGGCAGAAAAATGTTGCCAAGTCCAAAATGTGGTCTTGCAAATTTTGTACTCTTGAAAACAGTGTTGAGATAGATAGATGCTTGGCTTGTGGGGAATGGAGATATTCATATGGCCAACCAGTCTCCTTTCGTGGGCCTTATGTTGGCACTTGAGTCTGACTGGACGAAAGGGAGGAAAATCAAGGAAAGACATGGAACTTTCTTGGCAACTTAATCACATGTCCTTCATGCGTGCATAATTTTACAATAAAGCTCTTGTATATTCTAGAACTGAGTAAATATAATGATATTACACTGTGTATTGTGTTGTACGAAGCTGTTGGCAGAACATGGAAACATAATAAATGCATGTGGCTTCAAATTCAAGCTTAATGAGATAGTTTAGTTTAGTAGAAGTGAAAGTGAGAATAATATTAAAGTACAATATATTCATATATTTTGGGTTATGATATTTAGAAAATGATTATATGGCTTTATATAATACGATAACCACTCTCAAAGTAATGCAAATAATGATTTTGACGAAGTTAACGAACCACATATCATTAGGCTATTACGTCATTTGAATAGGTCTTTATTTGATTTTCAATTGTACCGTAAGTGTGAATGCAGAGAATAAAGACGAAGAGAGTTGACATTGGTTAAAGAACAGAAAAAATGGAGAATATTATAAAAGGGACCGGTAACTGCTATAGTTCTGCCCGAAGATGCAAGGAAACATACCTAATGCCAAGTTGGGGGTGAAAGCATCCCTTTTCCGTGGCTCACAGACGAACACATAAGATGGTTCGAAGCCCCCTTGGGTTTGATTGACTCTGAAATTAAATATGAATTATTCAACGTTCCTTGTTTGGAGGGTCGAAACACCATGGTTTCACACTCTGAGGAAATCAACAAAAGTAATGAAATTGAAGAAAACATAGGAAAAAGAAGAACATGAAAAGAAATGAAAGCTATACGCATGTTGTATTCAGCCGTATACAAAATAAAACAATGACGGGATACATAACCAGATTAAGAATCCACAGTTTGACTATTCTTGGGATGGTTCTTTGAAAGGCTTTTAAAATTAGAGCACAACTTTGTATATTTTTCTCTAATGACAAAAAAAAAAAATATATTTTTTTCAACCTAGCTATACATGATTGGATTTGGGTGCTCCAAAAGAAATATACATGAAATTGGATATTGACTAAAAAAGTATTCACGTGTTACATTTTTATTAAAAAAATCTGATAATAAATGCTTTTATGAATGCTTAAGATGGGATCTTCTAGAGAGAATTAAAAAAGTAAACTCTATACACATTACTTTCTTTTTGAATACACAGCTAGAGGATATATGGTCTTCCCTTCCTTTTTAATTAAGGCTCTTTTGCTTTCAACTTTTCTATTTAACAGCAGCATGGGAATGTCATTATAAGTTGACTATACTATTTAGGTCATTGTAGCTTTGTCGTTATAGGTGACCTTTAAAAGTAAAACAAAGTCACACCATGCTAGCAATTCAATTTCACTTCGATTGCTTAAATCCCAAATGTTCAACTGGTTGTTTAACCATAGTTAATATATGAACTCGTCGCCAAGCTTTGGGTGAAAGGCTTGGTTCAATTTTGACTTTGATTAAAATATCATAATGTATTGACAACAACATCAATGCATATGAATGGAAAAAATCTTTTCTATTCTTTTTTTACTTTTCTGGGGTAGGACCAAAAAGTTTTCTACACATTTGCAACTTGTGAGAGAAAAGAGACAAGACATGGAAATAACTTGGCTGTATCTTTTGCTAAAATAAATTCTATAAGTTTGAGGAGATGGAATTAAAAAGAACAATATTTTTTGGTTTTAAAAATAAAATAAGAAAACGAATTAAAAGAATGCCATTTCTAATTTGGATGTGTTCCCCATATATGTCCCACGCCTGGGCTAGTGTCTCTTTTTAGTGTTTATAAAAAGCAAGAAGCTGTCTTTTTGGAAAGAAGGAAAAAAAAAAAAAAGGTCATGCCCTTGGATGCAACCATATTACACCTTTTGCTTTTCTTTGTTTTCCTTTCCCTGGTTAGTAATTAGGTACTTTTAATAATCAGCCGTTAGAATTATAAGACCTACTACCCCATACAAAAAATTTGAAAATTAAATTCACAATTTATCATTGAATTATTTTTTTGTTACTATGATTAGGATATTATTGTGCACAACATCATTGCACAAAAATGTTGGGTTTATCATCACAGTTCACAAAGGTCTTATTAATGAGTCCATGAAGCTGACACTTCTCCGTACAATGAAGTGCGGACATTTTGGGTATTCTAACTGAGAAAGAGGGGTAAAAAAGGTCAATCGAATCCAAAGGATGCAGGGATCTACGATACACCTGGGAGAAGGATAAAGAAACCCAAAGGGTGGTGGGGCCCACTACCCTTTTCCAAAAATGTCCACGAGATACAAATGTTTTTGGGAGTGAAGCGCTCAGATCATGTACATGCATTTACTAAAATCACAATCTACACCGTGATTCTGAAGTGCCTGATTGGGCCACGCTCCTCACGGCCCTTTACGGCGCGTGGACCCTCGTCACCATTAAATCTCGATTCCCACTTTTGATAGCAACCTCTCCTTCCTTCTATCTAAAATTTCAACCTCTGTCAAAAACCTGTTCTCGCAAATCGCAGAACGTATCGATTTTTCTTGCTGTTTCTTCCGTTTTCCGTTTTCCAGGAACCTTCTTCTCCTTCTATTTCATGGACTATTTGCATGAAATAGAGCACCAGATGATTTTGATCTCTCTCCTGGAGAAACCCATTTGACATTGAGAAGGGTTTCTACTATCCATTGTCTTCCTCCAACAATTGGATTTGGATACACTTGGAGGAATCATGAGGCCATCTCAGCCACCGCCGGGCACCGGAGCCACCAATCGTGAGCGTAAGGGCCGCCGTAGAGACTTGACCTTACCGATGCCGCCGCGCGACCAAACGAAAGCGGTGCCTCTTCCTCTTCCCCCATCCAACTCAGGGCCGTCAACGTGTCACCAGCTCGTCCCCTTCCCCGAGCTCGAACGACTCAACCGAATCGGTAGTGGAAGCGGCGGCACCGTGTACAAGGTCGTCCACCGACCTACTGGTCGGGTTTTCGCGCTCAAGGTTATATACGGTCATCACGAAGACTCCGTGCGCCGACAGATCCGTCGTGAAATCCAGATCCTTCGTGACGTGGATGACCAGAACGTCGTCAAGTGTCACGATATGTATGATCACAACTGCGAAATTCAAGTGCTTCTCGAATTCATGGACGGTGGGTCCTTGGAAGGGAAACACATCCCTAACGAGCAGCGCCTCGCAGATCTAGCTCGTCAGATTCTCCGTGGCCTTGCCTACCTCCATCGTCGTCACATCGTTCACCGAGACATCAAGCCGTCGAATCTTCTGATCAACGCGCGCAACCAGGTCAAGATCGCGGACTTCGGGGTGGGTCGGATTCTGGCGCAAACCATGGATCCGTGTAATTCATCGGTGGGAACGATCGCTTATATGAGCCCCGAGAGAATCAATACAGACATCAATGATGGACAATACGATGCTTATGCTGGGGATATATGGAGCCTTGGGGTGAGTATATTGGAATTTTACATGGGTAGGTTTCCATTTGCGGTGGGAAGGCAAGGGGATTGGGCGAGTTTGATGTGTGCGATTTGTATGTCTCAGCCGCCGGAGGCACCGGCGACGGCGTCGATGGAGTTTAGGGATTTTATATCGCGATGCTTGCAGAGAGATCCGTCGCGGAGATGGACAGCCTCGAGATTGTTAGGGCACCCTTTTATAGCTCAGGGAATTGGACACCAGAATCCCGTTCATCAGAATCTTCATCAACTATTACCTCCTCCTCGCCCGCTTTCTTCATAGTCTCCTTTGTTTTCTGCCTTTTTTTTTTTTCCTCTTTAATCATAAAATGACTTCCTGTAATTTTTGAGAAGATGGGTTGGGATTTGATTTTTAGGGAAAATTTTGGAGAACGGGTTTCAGACTCAAATCAAATCAATCTAGTCTTGATAATGTTTACCAGGAAAGGAAAAATCTGTCACATTGGGTAGCTCAGGTTTCCATTGCATTCTTTCAGTTCTACATATTTAATGACAGATTAAACTTTTAAAAATAGTTATGCGATTGGCATCTTGAGGCACTCAAATCTTCTGTTGTTTCCGTTTCTGGTTAAATATAATGTGGTATTTTTGGGAGAGACTCAAAGAATGAATCTTTGATCCATTGATATTTTGATTTTGCTCTCACTAAAACATTACCCCATGAATCTGGTACCTGACATGTCCTCTTTTAGCCTTCTTTTTAAGTACGGAATCTTTAATTGTTGGCAAGATCTGATTTTGCTTCATTTGGTTTTGTTTTCAAGCAGAACGGGAGGGAATTGTAGTTGAAGAACCTAGAGAGACTCTCAAGTCTCTTCATCATCGGATTATTCAATAATTTTGATGAGATGGGTCCGATAATAGTGGAGTTAGGAATATTTGTGAGGTCCCCATTTTGGTTCATTCCTTGCGTCTTTACATCTGCAAAAGATAGCTCTTTTACGTCTCAATCTCAAACTTCGGCGACATTAATTGATTTTAACTTGTAAAAAGTATCATTTCAGTGGTAGAAACTAGAAAGGTGGAACAGTGATTTTTTAAGAAGCGAGGCAGCAAATCTATTGGGTTTTGCTGTAATAAGTTATTCTGATTGCCCTGCACTTTACATGGTGTGAATTGACGAACAAGGAAAATAAAGATAAAAAAAAACTCTTAATTTGACCCGTTTTGGGAGTGGCCACTTTGGTATCTTTGGTCTTTGCTTCTCATTTGAGGAGGTTACAATTTACAACACATATTACTGGATTTAGGATTGCCATTTTCAATCAAGTTAGTTAAAAATCAAGCCAGATACTGAAAATGAACGGCATAGGTGGACCGAGAAATTGGTACTACGACCTTTATTCTCAGACCAAGGTACTTCAACTACCACAAATCTAAATTAGGCTCCGGTTGTTCTTTTATTAACACGAATAATTTCGTGTTCTTTGTTCATGGAATTAGTCAATAGTTTCCAGAATTGTCATATTAGTCAGTAGTTACCATTTGGTATGAACACAATCAACGCATGCTTTTCTTACATAACACGACACTTTCGCAAGTTCATACGTAGTTACGCGCGATGCACGAACAAGTATGTCGTCCTGTGACCTATTCATTTCAGGTCAAACTTTGTTTCTGTGTATGAATGAATGATAATAAGGATTTAGATCATAATGAACAAATGTTTCATAATTATATCAATGATGTTAATGTAACAAGCATTAGGAATGTGTTGCAATATATTTATGGTTTTGGTTCACTATTAATTGCATCTGAAAGTTAAAGTTTGAGTTAATTATTTAGATTTAGTACAAGGCCTTTGTTAACAAATGTCTTTGGTATACTAGTTAACGATTATTTATTGCACATATTATCTGAATCTTAACCAAGGCAATTTGTTTATAAACATTTATTATCATTAATAATTAGTACAATAAATAATCATTGATTAATTTTATTAATTAATTATTATTTATTATATATAATAAGTAATCTTTAACCAATTGAAGATCAATATCAGGTATAGGATCCCATCATTTGTAGGTATTTAATAACCATAATAAAATTGAATAATCATATTCATGAGTAAAAAGTTTGATCAATTCTTATAAATATTCAATTACTTGGTTTGTTTGATAACTTACTATTTTTATGTCAAAACATCAAATATATAACTATCGGTATCTTAAGCTTTAAGAATTCAAGATGTTAGAGAGTTCGAAATCAGTATAATATAAATATTTTTCTATGTATAATTTTGTCCATCGTGATCTAATCAAAGTACATTTTGGATCGAAACGCCATGAAAGGTAGGAAATTTTCCCAGAAATTCACATAAAAATTAAAACTTTGTCCAAAGTCAATGAATTTTGACCTGGCGTTGCTGGTCATCTAACGCGCAGTGGCATTTTCTCTTTGTTTGTATCTTTCCTTTTCTTTAGCACAAATTAAAAAATTGAGAAATGTTTTCTCATTATGCTGTATTTTCTGTCACTTGTATTTTATAAAGAAAAGTATAATATTTATTCTTTATGGTACATATATATCTAACTAAATCCTAAGACTTCCTTAAAAAAAAAAAAAAAAAAAAAAAAGAAAGAAAGAGTAGCAAAACCCCTCTTCCAACCCAAAAATATATTAGTTATACTTTTAAGTGAGCACTAACTTAAATTAAATGATCTTTGCATATAGTCATTGATTACGATAATTAATATTATTTCTTGTGTTTATTGATTGTACTTAATCTATATTAAAATGAATATTAATTATACCATTATTTATGATGCTTTAATAATTGCATGCTATATTTCTCAGAATGAACATAGTGATATAATTAAAAAATATAACATATGCATTAAAATGTGAAGAAAAATTATCCTTGTATTGGCATAGAACTTAATGCCCTATGTCAGCAATTAATATTATGATAATAAATGAAGCCTTTATACGGAGCTTTAAACATATGTCAACCTTCAGGCTACATATTTCTATATATAAACCAATAAAAAAATTGAGGTAATAGGCCATACAGACTAATAATGAATAACAGTACTCTCATGACATAGCTTTCTTCTTGGTCTGTCTCGTGTGATAATAAGATTCTACATATCTCTTAAATATCTCAAATATCTTTGCCTGGTTCTGCAGGACCTTGATTCTGACGAGGAGATTCGTTCGAGCTGGTCTCAATCTGAGATCCATTAATGATACAGTACGGAATATTCTTTTGATTTTGAGACTTCACGTGTAATGATGTACGGAATCATCTTCTTGATTATTCTTGTTTGCCATTTGGTTTCTTCAAGATAATATTGCCAGGGTTAGAATGGAAATCCAGAATAGCAATCTCTTACAATCAAGAAAAGAAATTTGCTTCTTAATCTCTTACGTCTGGATATGCTCAAATGTGTGGTTCTGCTTAAAACAGAAGGCTGATAGTAATATGCTGAATGGTGGCTACCTTACTTCTTTATAAATAGACCCATAAAGAGAGGTTCAGAGAATAGCTGCTATTATCATGCATTGCAGTACTCTGCGTTTATGTTTATTTTATGAGACACTTCTGTACGATCATGTTATATACACTCTATGACATAGCTTTCTTCTTGATATGGTGGTGTCAGATAACATTCAACATCTTTCTTGGCTGAAATTTTGACATATCGATCTATGATCTTTGAATGCAGAAGGGTTCTGCAGTTGAAAAAACAGACCTTGATTCTGATGAGGAGATTCCTTTTTGCTTGTCACCATCTGTGATCCATTCTTTTGATTATGAGACAACGCATGTACTTTCTCTTCTGCAATGCTAAATTACTAATCAGTGCATTAATTCTCCTGCATTTATGATAATTTTCTTGAAACACTTCTTTCTGTACGGTATGTCATTTACTCTACGATATATGTCAGATAATTCTGAATATCTCTCTGGGCTCAAATTTTGACATTCCAATTATCTTTGCATGCAGATGGCTTCATTAAATCAAACACATGAATCAGGAGAGAGTAATGGTTGAAAGCTTTTTAATCAATCATCAAGCATTGTATTAGTTACTAAATCTTCATACCAGATAAGTTCAGAAACATAAAACCTGTATTCATACCAGATAAATTCATCATCAGGGAAGGTAATTGAAAGTTAATCTGATTATGATCATTGAAGATAATGAAGACCATGGGGTTGCAGGTATGTAACGGAACATGAATTCACATAAATCTGTAATGAAAAATAGAGATAGAGGATGGATAAAAAGAGAAGTAATAGTGAGATAAGCCATGAGAACGATTTGGTCTTGAAGACTAGTAATTATTTTCCGAAATAAGAGCAGCCTATGAAGAAATTACTAAGGATTGATAATACTGTACCTATCTTATAGGCTTCTAGCCTTTTAAGTGTCAATGGGCGGCACCTAACAAAGGAAAACAAATTTTGTTAGGTAACTAACTACAGAAAAAAAAGTGAGAAACTTTTTTATAATTGTAATTTAGTCTTTTAAAAATTACATTGAACCTCTTTATCTTTCTTTAAAAATAAAGGGTTTCAAAACCTTATTTCTCATAACTAAGAAAAGAACAATCCTATATATATATATATATAGAGAAAGAGAGAGAGAGAGTTGGGAAATATATAGAGAGTTGTGAAATTAGTATTTTCCTATTAACAAGAGATAGAAAAATATTGTATTATCCTTGTTATATAAATAGAATATATAACTCTTATTTTTCTTATAGTGAAGCCTTTTCTTCTTTGCCTATGGTTTTTACTCAATTAGGGGTGTTTCACATAAAATTTTGTGTGTCATATTAAATTATTTGCTATAGCTTTGCTTCTATTTGGTATTCATTTCCTCTATAATTGATATCATAGCCAATTTTTGTGTGTTATTATGTACTTATCATATGTTTTATGGCTGCTACTGATATAGTAGATCCTCAACATCAGAAAATAAGTAAGATTATTTTTACCAATTATAAGGTATTGGGTACTATTCACATGCACGATACTTTATTCATATGTATGGTTACTATTTGTTAAAGGCCGGTAGAATTCATAGATAGAAATAAGTGGAACGAGATGGACGATAATGTAGCTGCAAATCTTCATCTAGCGCTTGTAGATGAGATATTGTCCAGAATAGAAGAAAGAAGACGACGAAGGAAATTGGGATCATTTGACCAAATTGTACGTAGCCAAGTCACTACATAACAAAATTTTTTTCAAAAGGAAATTATACACTTTGTGGATGTCAAAAACTATTTCAATGATAGAGCATATCAACAGTCTGAATACTCTATTTTCTTAGCTCACATCACTGGGTTACAATATAGAACTGAATGTATGTGCTAAAATTTTGCTTTAAAGTCTACTAAATTCCTATAACCAACTCATCGTCAACTTGACCAATAATATTCTCGTGAACTACCTAGTTTTCAATGACATTGCACTAGTTATTTTGGAAGAAGAAAATCAGCATAAAAACAAGGAAGACATGTTGATTTGTTCACAAAAAGTGAAAGCGTTAGTACTGATGAGAGCAATATCAATAGAACGTGGCTCAAGTAGGAGCTAGAATTGAGGTAGATCAAAATCAAGGAGTAAGAAGAATGTCATATGTTTTAAGTGTAACAAAAAGGGATACTATGAAAATGAGTATTGGCATTTGAAGAAAAGTGCAGAGGTAGAGGCAAAGATACTTAACCATCAAAAGGATGCATTGCTAGTACCTCAGATGACGGAAAAGTATTATACAGCGAGGCAACAAAAGTTGCTAAAGGTAGAAAAAGGTTCAGTGATATTTGGCTTGTAGATTTAGCTACAACATGGCACATAACCTCACAGAAAGAATAGTTCCACCAATATAAACTTGTCTTTGGAGGATATGTGTTTATGAGAGATGATGGTATGACTCACACCATCTAGAAGGTCTGGCATGTGAAAGGTTTCATGAAACATCTGTTGTCTTTAGGACAATTTAATAGTAATGGGTACAAAACCCAAATATAGCATGACATTTTGAAAGTCATTAAAGGCGTGCTTGTAGTTATGAAAGAAGAAAAGATAGCAACCAACCTATATATGCTTAGAGAAGAAACACAATAACAAGGAGAAGTCTCAATTGCATCAACTGATCTAGCAGTTGAGGAATCAACGATATCGTGACACCATAAACTTGGCCATATGTCAGACGTGGATTGAAGGTTCTTGCAGAACAAAATTTTTTTCTTAGGCTCAAAAATGTTTCTTTACCTTTTTGTGAGCATTATGTTACAAATAAGTAACATAGGTTGAAGTTCAATAGTTCTAAAGTGAGAAGTAAAACTATCTTAGACCTAATATATTCTGATGTTTAGCAAGCACCAGTCTTATCCCTAGAAGTAGCAAAGTATTTTGTGTCATTTATCGATAACTACTCAAGGAGATGTTGGGTGTATCTAATCAAGAGAAAGGGAGATGTGTTTGAAGTTTTTAAAACTTTCAAAGCACCTGTGGAATATGAATATGAGAAAAAGATTAAATGCTTGAAAACAGATAATAGAGGAGAATACACCTTGATAAATTAAATACTTTTTATTAATAAGAAGGTATCAAATGACAATTCACTGTGGCGTACACTCCACAACAAAATGGAGTGGCAGAGTGGATGAATAAGACTTTGTTGGAAAGGAAAAGGGCAATGTTAAGAACAACTGGATTAGCTAAATCATTTTGGACAGAAGCAGTTAAGATGACTTGCTACGTGATCAGTCGGTTACACGCAACTTGTGTAAAAACCCTAATGGAGATATGGACTGGGAAGCCAACTGATTATACAAAACTCTATATATTTGGAAGTTCGGTATATGTAATGTATAGTACCTAAGGAATTATAAAGTTAAATCCAAAATCTAGAAGATGCTTATATTAGGATATGTTGATGGAGTAAAAGGGTATCACCTATGAGATCCCATTGACCTCATGGTTACAGTGTAGATTGAAGTCGGGGAAAATAAAACAAAAGTACTAGATTCTTCTGAAGCAGAACAAAAGTACAATGACCAAGAACAATTTGATCTTGTAATTCCACAAGTTTGACGGTCAACTTGAGAGAGGAAATAACAAAAGAACTAATTTTTTGAGAGGCTGTGGAAAGCTTGGAAGTTCTCTATGGTTGAGCAATGCAAGAAAAAATTGAAACCCTTAATAAGAATAAGACATAAGATCTTGTTTCACTACTGAAAGGACAGAAGGCCATTGGGAACAAATGGGCATACAAGATCAAGAGAACTAGTGATGGTCAAGTTAAATGATATCATGCTAGACTAGTGGTAAAAGGATTTACTTAGAAAGAAGGCATTGGTTACAATGAGATATTTTTTTCAGTTGTTTAACTCATAACGATTTGAGCGGTCATAACAATGTGTGCTACATTTGACTTACATCTAGAGTAGCTAGAAGTGAAAATTGCATTTCTTCATGGAGATCTTGAAGAAGAAATATATATGCTCTAGCCAAAAGGGTTTGAAGAAAAAGAAAAAGAGAACTTGGTTTGTAGGTTGAACAAATCTCTATATAGTCTTAAATAGGCATCGAAATGTTAGTATAAGAGATTTGATTCTTTCATCATGAGCTTTGGATACAATAGACTTAATGCAAACTCTTGTGCATATATCAAGAGGTTTGGTGTAAATGATTTCATTATTTTGCTGTTTATGTAAATGACATGCTGGTAGCAAGCTCTAACAAAGATCACATCAATGAATTGAAGGTATCATTAGCTAAGGAATTTGATATGAAGGACTTGAGACTGGCAAACAAGATTCTAGGGATGCAAATTCACTGAGACAAAAATAATAGGAAGATTTGACTTTCTCAAAAGAATTATTTAAAGAAGATCATGCGATACTTCAATATGCAAGAATGTAAGCCAATCTCTACCCTATTTCTTGTTAATTTCAAGCATAAGTTCTAGTATTGAAAAAGAGTGGAAGGAAATGTCTCAAGTACCATACGCATCAGTAGTGGGTAGCTTAATGGTCGTTGTGATTTGCACAAGACTAGACATAGCATAAGCAGTGAGAGTGATTAGTTGATATATGGCGAATCCTGACTGAGAGTATTGGAATGCTATAAAAAGGGACCTAAGATACATTAAAGGGGCCATAGATGTTGCATTGCATTATGAAGGGTCACATTTTACCATCAAAGGCTATACAAATTTAGATTTTATAGGTGATCTTGATAATAACAAATCCACTAGTGGTTGTGTTTACTCTTGTATGCAGAGTTGTAAGCTAGGTTTCAAAACTTCAACCTACTATGGCCACTTCAATGACTGAGGCAGAATATATTATAGCTACACAAGCTAGCAAAGAAGTAATATGGTTGCAGATACTATTAGAAAAGCTCGGATACAATCCTAGAATGATTACATTATTCTATGATAATCAAAGTGCTCCCCACTTGGCGAAAAATCTAACATTCCATTCTAAGACTAAATACATATGAGTTCAATATCACTTTATCTAAGAAAAGGTGGAAAAAGGAAGTGTGGATATACATAAAATCCATGCTAAAGATAACCTAGCAGATGCACTGACAAAGCTAGTGAACACTGATATGTTTATACGGTGTAGATCTTCTATTGGCCTAACAGAGACGTGAGCAACAGGAGTTGACAATGAAGGAAAAATGGTGTGAATATTGATTGATTTTTAATCAAATATGTAAGTGGGAGATTGTCAAAGGGTGGCACCTAACAAAGGAAGAAAAATCATGTTAGGTAACTAATTGTAGAAAAAAAAAAGGAGGAAATTTTTTTTATAATTATAACTTAGTCATTTGAAAATTGCATTGAAGCCATTCATCCTTCCCTATAAATAGAGGGCTTCAAAACCTCATTTCTCACAACCAAGAAAGAAGTAATCCTATATAGAGAGTTGTAAGATTAGTATATTCCTATTAACAAGAGATATAAAAATATTGTATTATCCTTGTTATATAGAGTGAAGGTGTAACTCTTATTTTTCTCACAGTGAATCCTTTCTTTCTTGTCTGTAGTTTTTATCCAATTAGGGTTTTCACGTAAAATTCTGTGTGTTATTTCAAATTATTTACTACAGTTTTACTTCTATTCGGTGTCTTTTTTCTCTACATTAAGTTCCTAGTAAAGCACTAAGGATTTGAATTTTAAGATAATTGAGAAACATTTTCATTTACTGAACTAACTTTTCTTGGCATGTGTAACTGGGGGTATGTGAAAGTTAAAATAACCCAAGATCGGTGAATTGGGTTCTAATCAAAATTAAGCCCTTCAAAATTTTTTTTAACTCATAGCAAATCACTATATAAATAGAACTTATAATAAAAATGCAGCAATATAAAAGGGTATGGACGAAGAGCTTAAGGTACGGACGAAAAGCTTAACACTGATAATTTTTCTTGGTATGGCTTTTAAATGAGATCTATGTCTTGTCTTATACACAGGAATTTTTACTAACTCTGGTTCGTCTTGCTTGCAAGTAAGGAATGGTTTTATGCGCTCACAAGAAATGATCTTATGATTTGAATTCGTTCATTAAAAAAAACATTTACCCTTTCTTTTTACAACAAGGAGTCATTTCCCTCACTTCCACTCAGTAAAAAGTTAGGCTAGGATTTTGACATGAAAATAAGGCGAGAACCTAAGGTCACAAGCTTACAAAGATTCTTCTTAACTATAGCTCTCTTAACCTACTGTAACATGCTTGATAAAGCACAACAATACAAAATTTTCTCAAGCTCCAAGGATGTTTCATAGAGTAGGCTTCTCTGGTTGTATCACAAAATTTCACTACTGTCTTTTATTTATATCTTCCTCTTGAATTCATTTCATCAAGGGTTTGAAGATTGTCTTCAATTAAGCATGGTTAACATTTCATTTTTTTTTTGTTAAAAAGCATTCTATATAATTGATGAAGGCTTGAATGATTCCCAACTTTCTTTTTCCACTAGTAGAATTCAATCAATGTGATCGCATGTATGGCTCCAATTAGCAGATGTTTATGTAGGCATCCTAAACATGAATCATTACTATAGTTAGCTCCATCTCTGTACTTTCTCTTACACATAAAAGAAATAACTTAAAGTATATAAGGCCAATAAAGATTTGAATCCCTCAGTATAATAAGCAAGAGGTCAATCCTTATTAAAAATGTGTTATCAAACAATAACCTAAATTAATCTAACATGTTTCTCATTCAAAATTAGATTAATATATGAAACAAATGGGTTAATATGAAATTCAATCTCAAAATTTTAGAAATATTAGGACAACAATATATGCAATATTTAGCTTCATTACTTTGTTATGATCAAACATAACCCAAATTTCCCCATTGAAACCTTATGGTTAACGGTCTGCAAAAAGCCACATATGCAAATGCAACTGAAATGCTTATATCAATTTATGCTTTGAAAAATGGGATGGTTAAGTTTGTTAAACAATCAGGCTTAATTTTGTTACAACCCTAAAGGATTCAGGTTTTCTATAATGTAAGCATACACTTATCCCCTAGTGTCCCATATTTCAAATTTTACATGGCCTATACAACTGACAGCTTCTGATGTAACTTTTCTTTTGATACCTATCCAGATTTATTAGCTTCATAATGCTAGTTTTATATGACAGTTAACTCAGTTTTAAACCAAAAAAATCAGTATTATGTTTATACTTTTTGTGAGGGTGTTAGTCCTTTTCCTCTACATTTAAGAAGATTTCCATAACTACTTTGTTTCAATTGATTACTACTACTTCAACACTTAAAATTTTGTCTAGTAAAATTGAAGTGTTATGCATTTTCTAGTCACTATTTGCCAATAAAACAATGAATTATAGTTTACTGGTGTAAACTTTAATATATAACTAGCCATCTTTTGAAAATGTAAGAACTAAGAAGATGACTAAGTAGGAATTCATGAGATTAGCTTTTGAATTAATTTTGTTGCAGTTGTTATTCACTCAAAATTTTCTTTCAATTATCCTTTTGGCTCTCTTGTATCTTTATCATCGACATCGACATTGGTTAATAACTTTTTAATAGGTTGTAAGTGATAGGTCAATTATGTGTAACCCTTCTTGTCAATTCAAAACTCCCAAGGGAATGAATTAAATGTGTATTTTATGGTTGAATTGAAAATAAAAGATAGGTCATTTTTCATATAACCCTATTTGAACGAATATTCAAGTCAAAACATGTCTACACATTTGAATTTTCATATTCACATGCTTCTGTTTCTTATATATCATTGACTTCTAAATTGATCAACTTGTGAGTAGGTGACTCCACTCAATCTAAACAAGTTTATTTATTGTCTAAAGTTTTCAAATATAAAACCACAACTAATTCCAGCATATAATTTTTTTTAAAAAAAAAAGCACACCAAATCTTTCCATGCCTTTTCCCTTCACTACCTAACACTCCAAAATGTGGCAAGCAGTGTACTTAGAAAACCCAAAATGATCCTGATTCCTGAGCATTGCAATAAGATAAATCAGGATTAAATGGCGCACACACACACACACACACACACACACACACACACACACACACACATATATATATATATGTATATCACCATAAAGCCATTCGTTCAATGAAATGTTTCATGTAACTTTTTCTTCTCTTATATCCTTATCTTCTATATATTAATAAGGTGGAAATAGTTGATCATAGCCTAAAAGAGTATGGATTAACATTAGTTGATTATATTTTAATCGGTAAGTCTTAAGAGACTAGTCAATTTTCGCAGAAAGGTTGAAAGACATTGTGTCACCACTGCAACTTTTAATGTCCAAAAAAGTAATAACAAATAATAGACAGTGTTATGTTCAAATGGTAAAATGATAAGCTAATCATATCTTCTCTATATTTGTGCAATTTATCATACACTAATATAGATCATAATGAAGGTGTATTATCGATGTTATCACATTATGTAGCAAATAGTAACAATCAAAGCCATGAAAGGTCAATGAAACTTCTAAGGCATTCAAAAAGAAATTAAAGCTGGACATGCCAATGAACAAGTCATCCGGTCGACGTGAATGACATTTTGTCCTTGTTTTCTTGCTTATGCTTTGTCTTCTTCCATTTTAAACTAACACAAAGAGACAGAAGCAACTGTGTCTCTCGCAGTTGCACCATCACTTGTCTAATGCATTTGACAGGAACTTTAAATCCAATCCAATTTGAGAGGTAATATATTTCCCTCATCAAATGCAGTTTCTCATTGTGTCCTTCCTTTTTAATTAATCTAGCAAGTGCTTAACAACATAGTAGGGGTAGTATATAGACTTGAAAAACTCAATGAAAATAATCAACTATGGCTGAATTTCCTTTCTTGTAGAATATCCCATAATCTAACATACCTATGACATACCTTAAAAAGTGTCGTATTGCTCCTAATTGTGGTTTTCTGGGATGTTGCATAAGTCGACTCATTACTCTAACTACATGGGAAATATCTCTATGAGTTATCATTAAGTATATCAGACTTCTCATTAATTGTCTGTACATGGTGACATCTTCTACGTCTTTTCCCTCAACTAAGCAAAATCTTGCATTTGCTTCCATCTGAGTTAAGATAGGTTTGTAATCCAGCATTCCAAACTTCTGAAAAAGATCTCTGGCATACTTTTGTTGACACAAAAGTAATCCTTCTCTACTTCATTCAATTTTAAGTCTTAAAAAATGTCTCAATTCTCCAAGATCTTTCATTTGAAAGCGTACTATTAGATTGGCTTTAATTTAATGAATTTCAATTTCATCATCTCCAGTGATGTTCAAGTCTTCTACATACACTAAGACTGTTGTCACTTTATCTTCACAAACTCTTACAAACAGATTTGAATCTGCTGGTGTTACTGAATATCCACTCTGTATTAGGAACTCAACAATTTTTCCATACCATGCTCTTGGTACTTGTTTAAGCCCATACAAAACTTTCTTTAACTTGCATACATAATCAGGATGTGCTTTGCTTTCAAATCCTCCTGGCTGATTCATATATATATCCCGATCTAATTATCCATGCAGAAACACGTTCTTTGCATCCATTTGTCACACTTCTAAGACTTTCCCACAACAAAAGCCAATAATACTCGTATAGTGGTAATTTTAGCCATTGGACTGAAAGTTTCTTCATAGTCAAATTTGTACCTCTGGGAAAAACCACGTGCCACTAGCTGAGGTTTGTATCTTCCAATTGATTTGTTAGGATAAGTCTTTACTTTGTACACCTATTTATAGGAAGTGGGTTGTATATCCTTAGGTTTTGGCACCAACTCCCATGTTTGATTCTATTTCAATGCGTTGATCTCTTCTTCCATAGTTTTCTTCCATTCTTTAGTACTAGACGCCTCTTTATATGTTACTAGCTCATTAGGTCTTCCATATTTAATCACTACTACATTTGCATACTTCAGGTTTAGTTTTCTTTGCCTTGTTGATCTTCGTAATTGTTGTGGTTAAGGAATATCTTCTTTACTTGAATCTTCTTGCGCCTTGAGTTAACTTAGTCTTTCTTCTTCCGGTGCTACATACACTCCTATCTTCCTAGGCCTCTTTTCACTTTGTTTAGTTCTCAAACTGTCACCTTCAATCACCGGTTTCACTTCAACTTCAGAGATTAGTTGGACTTCACTTTCATGCTCATTTAATTTTTCTTCAGTCTTCTTTGAATCAGGAAGATTTGTTGCTTACAGTGACTACCATGATGATGCCTCATTGAATATTATATTGCGAGATGTATAACATCTGCCAGTGGTTGGATCATAACATTTCCAACCTTTTCATTGATTATCGTAACCTACAAATACACATTGAACTGCCTTCTTGTTAAACTTACTATGATAATGATCTAGTGTGAAAACATAACACACATAACCAAACACTTAAAAGTGACATACTCTAGGTTTGATATTCCAGAGGTTCTCATAAGGCAACATAAAATCAAGTTTTGCTTGTGGCAGCCTATTGGTAATATGAACGATGGTCTTCATGTATTCCACCCAAAACCATGTCAGTACATTCTTGGCATGTAACATACCTTGACAAATTTTTGCTAAGTGTCGATTCTTTCTTTCTTTAACCCGATTTTGTTAAGGCGTACCTGGGCATATCATTTATCACTGTATATTATTTTGCTGCAGATACTCCTCAAATTCCTTAGATGTATATTCTCTTTCATTGTTGGAATGTAAGCACAAAATTTTATGCTCAACTTCCCTTTTATTTTTCTCTTTGAACAACTTGAATCTAGATAATGCTTTTAACTTTTCTTTCATAAAATCTACCTATATGTACCTTGAGTAGTCATCAATGAATGTGATCATGTACCAATATCCAGAGATAAAAGCTTACTTTATTAGTTTAGAAACATCAAAGTGCATCAGTTCAAATAGCTTTTTAGCTTTGAAACTAGACTCCTCATATGGTAATTGATGTGCCTTACAGTACTGGCATCCCGCACAAACTATACCGTCATGAACTTCAAGCTGCAGAAGTCATTTAAGCATCTCCTTCTTCATTATTAACTTTAGTTTATGATAGCTGATGTGACCAAGCCTTGCATGCAACAAATCTACTGTCTCATTTCTTCTTGTCTTATTTATGTATGTTATCTGTGTTGACATTACATGGATAGTTAGTGCATTAGTTAGATCCAAATTTCTATATACCTTGACATCTTTCGGCCTAAACACCATATAGTTGCCTTCAGATGCAAGTTGTGACACTAATAGGAGATATTTCTTCATTCTAGGTACATGGTAGACATTTTTTAAATGTACTTTCCTTGTACTGTGGCGGGGGTTGATTTTTGTACTACCAACATGGGTTATTGGCAATCTCGAATTGTTTGTTATTACAATAACTTGACCTCCTCTATATTTAGACATTGTTAACAGCTTCTCTTTATCTCTTGTTATATGGTTAGAACATCTGAAATCAATAATCCAGTCTTCTTTATAATTGACAGATTTATCGCTTGTTGTTGCTAATGCCACATCTTCCTGTGGTTCTTTAACACAAGTTAATGCAATCTCTTATGATTCTTCTATGGCTACAAAGGATGCTTGAAAGTCCCATTCTTCTTCACTTTAGTCTTCAATTCCATCATTTCCTTCTTCACAAGGTGCTCTGCAATTTTTAGCAAAGTGACCTTCTCTGGCAAAATTGTAGCATCTGTTGTCTTTTTGTTGCTCCTTCTTTGATTCAGGGTCTTGTTGATTTGGGCAAGCTCACCTTAGATATGAGCCTCTCTCATGACGGTTTTCGTGGCAACCATTTTGATCTATAATCTCATTTCTTTCTCCAACTGGATTACTCTTATTGGCCTTTCTATTTACTAAAAATAACTTTTTCTTTATAATTTAAAGAAGCTTTGGACATTTATGAATCCAAAGCCTCCTGGTTGGCTAGTATACTTTCCAACTTTGCTAGATTTGATTCTTTGGCTCAGCATTTTGTGGTAGTGACAAGACTATGATACTTTGGGTTTAACCCTATGATAATAATTCTCCACATTTTGGTGTCAGTAATAGCATTTTGTAGATCTAATTTTGAAATCTCAATGCAAATAGATATAATCTTTGAAAAATATTCACTTATCGACATATCATTTTGTCAAATTGACACAAGCTTGTTCTCTAGTTGCTACAACTTTGCATCATTCGCCCTCACAAACAGTGTGGCAAGCAGATCCTATGCCTCATTTGGTGTCTTAGCTTCCTTAATGTATTTAACAAATTGCAGTTCTAATGTAGAAATTAATACGTAAAGAGCCCTTCTAGCTCTTACCTGCCATGTCTTCAATTCATTTGAATTTATTGGTGGAACCGCTTCATCTCCGTCAATAAGGTCCCAAAGACTTTGACCTTTTAGATAAAGCTCAACTACGATGCTTTAGACCTGATAGTTGTCATTATTTAACTTCTCAATCGAGCATATTTTCGTCGACATATCAGTCATAGTGATTTTGGCAGTGCCCTGCACTAATATCAACTTTCCTTGATTCTTGATGGAGTTTTTTCATAGTCTCTGACTATATTTTGGCATAATCTCCTTATACAACAATCTTAGATCTCATACTTGAACAAAGGAACCTCCTGGCTTGGAGATTTGATTGACTAGAGTCGAACTAAGCCTGAACTAGATCAGAAGTAGACTCTAACCTAGCTCTGATACCACTTGTAGAATACAAGAGGCAAGAACAAATACTTTAATTGAAAGAACTTTTTATTGCTCTCCATAAATTTACAATAACTATCAAAGACACATTTCACTCTAAATTTCTCTCCACACCTCTTCTTACTTCTCACACACTCATACAACTTCTCACATTGCCACACACTCCCATTATCACATCCTCCTATTTATAGTGCTAGCAAATCATTTATTCAACAATTCTAGAGATTTCTTTCATGCATGTTTTCTAAAAATGGTTACCAACCTTTAACAAATTACTACCAACTTTTGAAAAATTTACCATCAACTTTTGAAAGACTTTCACCTAACTTTAAAATTCTTAAAGTTGTTCCCAAACTTTAAAATTCTTAAAGAGATAAGTCAGTGACATATTTAATATGTGGTATGTTCTTGAAAGGGTTACCTGTTAAAAGAGAGCAAAGGTACTAGACATGAGAATTCATGCATGCTTAATTTGATGATAATTGCAGAGCGGATGGACTTGGATTTTCCACTTTCTCATACTTGTGCACTTCTTGTATGTGAGTTCTTCGCCCTCTGCGCAGTGTCTTTATCGTAATCAACAACTACACGTGGAGAAAAATATCCGCATATAACATATATATAATGTCTTGGCTTCCCATGTTGTGCACAAAATCTTAATATGCATATTCACCTTTTATACTCATTCAATATCTTCAACGAATTATTAGGTAGAAATAATCGATCATACGCCAACACGGCATAGTTTCTTATTCTTTTTTTTCCTTTTCCTCTTAAGAGTATTCTATATTTCTCAGCATTTAGAAAACTTGACATATAATTTATGCTTATTTAATTCAACGATTTTGGCCTAAGCTTTAAGAAAAGAATGGTGAGTGTATGCAGATAGCTTTCAACAACTTGATGAAATTAATTAAGGCTAATATGCATTTAACAAAGTTGAATAAGCCAAATGCCTGGCAACGCTTCAGTGAACTGTTTCATAGGCTTTATATGCCATGCACCTTTGTTTTTCATCACCACATTGTGATGGTATCAGAAAATATTCAGTGTGTAATATTTATTTACCTTGTCATGCTAGCAGATGGGTTTGGTAGACGAGAAGATAGACATCGATTTTGATGAACGGATCCCTTCCAGCTCTTCAGAATCTGTGAGAGAAGTCCTTACTTGGGATGTTGAGACAACACACGAGGCCAACGCAAACATGTTCAACAAAATATGGATAAGATACTTTGTGTTCTTTGAGGAAAAAAATCTGCCTCATGCTTCCTTTTGGTCCCTTGTCACTATTGCTTCATTATCTAACTGGAAACCAAGTATGTATAGGAACTGTAGTTTTTGTTCATTTTTACTGGCCTTTGCAAGATTTGATTTGTATAATGGGAGAAAAATTAGATTATCAATTGGTTTGTGTTTTTTTTTTTTTTGGGATTTTAAACTCATGTTGTTTCATATCTTATGAGGATATCGTGTTTTTGTTTGGCCTTTTGGGTATGGTTCCTTTGGGAGATCGTCTAAAATATGCTACTGAGTAAGTGTTGAAACATCTAATAGAATTTGATTCAACCTGTTTTATTATATTCTATTACTATTAGTTTATTATTAAGGAGCCAATTTAGTTGATGGGTTTTCTGTTGCAGGCAGATCGCGTGTCACATGCAACCAACAGGTAAAATATAACATGGTTTAAAGCCTTCAATCCAAAACCTTCTTTCTCTACCTCTTCTTCTTTTGATTTCATCTCTTCGTAGTTATTCCTTCTCTACAAAGCTTCTGTTTAACTGTACCTGCTGGTCCACATGATATTATGCAGTGAGGTTTTATCTGTAAGAAATGTTTGGCAATGCAAATGATATGATTATATCGATTCATGCACTGAAAAAGGGGATGATGAGCGTTGTCCATGAATCCTTACTGGGCTCGATGTTGTCAAACATGCTTCTGATTCCTGGATGTGCCTTCATCCATTATAGGAAGGTTCAGGTTTTTAACAAGGTAGTGTCATAACCTGATTGGAATTATTTCCTAAAAATGGTGTGGAAGTGTTTCTTTCCATTCTTGTCTCATAATGTTCCAGAATTCACATTTTACTTGGCCTTTGGAACAGGCATCTGTTGTTGTAAATTCTGGGTTGCTCTTGATGGCTGTAATGGGAATACTGCTTCCTGCTGTGCTTCACTCTACTCACTCAGAGGTTCAATTCGGGAAATCACAGTTATATCTATCCAGATTTAGCAGCTGTATAATGTTAGTGGCATATGCGAACTATCTTTTCTTTCAATCAAGAAGTGAACATCTTTATAGTACTGTTGAAGTGGTTCGTTCTTTTCCTACTATGTCTTTTCCTGATATATTATTAATTTGTTAGAAAGATACCAATGTGGTGAAGCCCATAAATTCTTCTTATCATAACTATATCGTTTTAAGTAATTTTCCTTCTATGTCTTTGTGTTTTGATGATGGTATGGCTTTATATTTATAGGGTGATGAAGAGGAAAGCGATGAGGAGGAAAGTAATGTAGAGGAAGTAAGTGAATTAAGTGGCAATATGCTGGCTGCCTATACTAATATTTTGGATAATAGTATTGTCAGGATGCCTTGCAGATGTGATCAAGGTACTCATTTCGAGTTTGAGAAATATGTTGTATTAAAGAATTTATGAGGTTTGGCCGACCCAAAAAATAAAAAAGGCATTTATGAGGAGTTAAATTTCTTCTCCTACCTACTCACGCTTCTTCCCTCTTTCGTAAATAAGGTCATGTGTCACTGAAAAAGATAGCACCATACGTAAGCTTTCTTCCATTCATTCCTTTTATTTTTAGATGTTATTTAAAGTTGTGGATTGCACCTAACGAGGACCCACAACATTAGGTTCATGATTGTTATTGATGAGAGTACTGTGATTTTGGTCAACTCCAGGGGACATCAAAGTCAATGAACCAACCAGAGACTCTGATAACTGTTGTTTTGCTTCCAATTTTGGAACATGTGAGTGCCATCGTGTTTGCCATTAAAGACAAGCTGGTAATGAAGTTGTTGGAAATCACAGATTTTAAGTTGCCTGCAGATATTAATGTTTACTTGATTGAGGTAGTGAATTTTGTTGCAGGATATTACACTAGAAGATGCTATTACATTATCTGTACGACTAGTTATGTTTGTGGTATGTTCATGAAAAGGTTATCTGTTAAAAGAGAGTTAAGGTACTAGGAAAGGCATGACAGTTCATGGTTTGACTATAATTTTTGCAGATGCCCTTTAGTGTACTTGTTGGGTGGTGCATGGCACAAGAAATGGATATCTGCCATACTTGTAGCTTATGTGCTGCAGGTATGTGATTTCTTGGATTGGGATCCTCTATTGTGGAGCATTTATTTTTTTAGCAAAAATGTATATTTAATTTTTTTTTAAATTCAGTTTTTTCTTTCTATCACATCATTGTCTTTTGTGTGAGAATGCCCTCTATTATTCACAGATTTACAGCAAAGAATCAAGATCCGTGATTTCTTTGCCCTCTCCATTGTCTTTATTGTGATAAACAACTATATGTCAAGGCAAATCTATGCATATAATGTCTTGGATTCCCATGTGGTATATTCATCTTCGACAATAAAAAGTTTACGAAGTGAAAATCCATGAAAGCTCATGAATAGCTTTCACTGTAATTTCTAACAAATCTATTAGTTAATTCCTGTTTCTTGAACTTGAACCATGCAGGAAGGGACCTCTAATTATTTTAAAGGTGTGATGCTTATTCTATGTTATTTGAATGTTGTGGCCAGTTTTTTCGAACATGTAGATCCTTCATCAAGTTGACTTACTGCTTATCTTATGAAACCACAAGCTTGATTCTTCTTCTTCTTCTTCTTCTTCATCTTCTCCTTTTGTTTTTCTGGAATCATGCCTGTGCAATTTGGCAGCAGTGATGACTAATGACTAGGTGTAAATAACAAAAGGGTACTAAGCAGTGTGCTTGAAGATGCCCTTAGAAATGGAGCTAACTAGTTCAACGTAGAGCATCTGATCATATTTTCTGCAAAATTCTGTAGTATTGTTGGGCGAGCATGGATTAGCTTTGCTCCTAATCCTATTACATGTTTGGTTTCGGAAGCTCCCTTTAGCATTCGTAATCTATAAAGAAATTTTTGTATATCCTATTTTGAATTTTTGAATCTTGTTTATGTTGCTTTAATATTGCAAACTTCAGGAAAATATTTGATATTTCTTTTGAACTAGATAATTACCAAATGTAAACAAAATTAACAATGTTAACAATAAATTCTTCTGTAAAGTTTGTTCTATAACACTGCTTGCCAATGCAAATAATCCATGTATTTCCATTTCATTAGCACAAGATTCTAATTCGTACAAATCAGTAATTTGATAATGTTCATCCGTTAGACATGTTGTGTAATACATGAAGCGTTTATATAATGAATAACAAATGAAGTTCTTTCACCTTATTTGCATCACCTCTTCAAATGTAAAAATTATAATTTTTGTTTTGCCAAATTAAATGAAGTATCATTGATCATCAAAACAAAGACACTTACATAGAAACACATAACATAAGAACAACAACGAAAGAACACTCTCCACATACAAACACCAAAATCCCATCCATACAGAACACAAAACACCCGCACAGAATATCATACACCTTAAACAGCCACACGTAACAAAAAACACCCCCTCAACTATCTCACACTCACCACTATAGAAAAATTAGTAAACCAAATGCATAATACTAAGGGCTTGTTTGGTATACAAAAGAAAATGGAACGAGAATGTTAATAAAAATGATAATGAGAATAATTGTTAATGGAATGAAATATAATGATATAAAATTATGTTTGGTATAATAAATAAGGTAAGATGAGTAAAGATCAAAATACCCTTTTGATTAAAAAAAAAAGATCTCTGAGTTGCAAAATCGTTTGTTCACCGGAGTTATAGACCATCATCGACGATAATAGCATATCGACAGTGCAAAGACAACGATGAGCTGCAAACATTTGACCCTTCACTACAGAGACTAACATTAACGTCTGGCAGAGACTGCAATTGGTGGTGACAAACACAGAGATTGACAGCAGAGCGATGGAGCAAAGACATTAACAACGACGCAAAGATTGATGGCATAGCGACGGAACAAAGCATTTTCATGAAGTGAGTGTCATTGGAGATGATGCCGGAGTGGGTGGAGGACGACGAAGTAGGTGGAGGCGAAACAGCATCAGTGTGGGCAAGGGTAGGGACAACACCAGTGTGGGTAGAGGACGACGTCGGTGTGGGTAGAGATAAAATAAATATGGAAGAAGATGAAGAAGATGGGGGAAGATGAAGATGATAGTGTCGGAATCTGGAAGAAAGTGGAAGAGGATCAAGATGGGTATTTTTGTAATATCCAAATAATTCCTACTCCAGCTGACCGATTCCATCCAACTATTAAAGGAATCAACTCTCTTATGCTGTATTAGAATTTGGTTCCCATGGTACTGTACTTATTTACTACCAAACATCATTTCACAGCTCTCCCATTCTTTCTCCCTTTCCATTACCCTTTTTTCCTTTCCACTAAACAGCCCTTAAATACAACATTCCTTCCTAACCAACACTAGATCTCCCAGAAGAAAATCCAGAAGCGAACACTAAGTCCTAAGTCAAAATCGCCTTTAGAAAGGATGGTGGTAGTAAAACCTAACCCAAAGGGTACATCCTCTTTACAGCACCACTTGTAAGCCAATCTGTAACCTCATTGCCCTGACGAGAAATCAAGGATATTGATACATTAAGGAAACTAACAAGTAAATTTCTAATATCTTCCACCGCACTCGAAGAGCCCTATTTTCCTTCTTCTCTATTGCTCTGGATAATTCAGGACATTCCATCTCAAAGCACAGATTACATGAAATTTGATCTTCAACAACCATGAACGCCTTCCTCAAAGCCAACGCCTCAGCCATTAGTGTAGAACTTACAAAGGTTACATCCCCAAACCCTTTGATCACTTCACTAACTTCAAAATCGTTTATTCACTAGAGTTGCAGACTCTGATCGATGGCAATAGCATATCGACGGTGCAAAGATGACGACGAGCTGCAAACATTGTCCCTTCACTGCAGAGATTATCATCGACTACCGACAGAGACTGTAATCGGTGGTGATAGACACAAAGACTGATAGCAGAGCGATGGAGCAAAGACATCAATGACGGCACAAAGGCTGACAGCACAACGATGAAGCAAAGCATTTTCATGCAGTGAGTGTGGGTGGAGATGACGCCGGAGTGGGTGGAGGACGATGAAGTAGGTGGAGGTGAAACAACATCAGTGTAGGCAAGGGCAGGGACGACACTGGTGTGGGTAAAGGATGACGTTGGTATGGGTGGAGACGACGCCGGTGTGGGTGGAGGACGACAAAGTGGGTGGAGTATGGAAGAAGATGAAGAAGATGGAGGAAGATGAAGATGAAAGCGTCTGAATTGGGAAAAAAAAATGGAAGAGGATCAAGATGGGCGTTTTTGTAATATCCAGATGATTCCCACTCCAGCTGACCGATTCCATCCATATGTTGAAGGAATCAACTCTCCCATACCATACTGGAATATTGGTTCCCATGGTACTGTACTTATTTGCTACCAAACACCAATTCACAGCTTTCCCATTCTTTCTCCCTTTCCATTACCCCTTTTTCCTTTACACTAAACAGGCCCTAAATACAACATTCCTTCATAACCAACACTAGATCTACCAGAAGCAAACACTAAGTCCCTAGTCAAAATCGCCTTCAGAGAGGATTTTGCTACTAAAGCCCGACCCAAAGGGTACATCCTATTTACATCACCACTTGTAAGCCAATTGCAGCCTCATTGCCCTGACGAGAAATCAAGGATACTGATATATTAAGGAAGTTAGCTAGTAAATTTTTGATATCTTCTACCACACTGAAGAGCCCTATTTTCCTTCTTCTCTATTGCTCTGAATAATTCAGCACAGTCCATCTTAAAGCACAAATTACATGAAATTTGATCTTCAGCTACCATAAATGCCTTCCTTAAAGCCAACGCCTCAGCCATTAGTGCAGAACATGCAAAGATTACATCCCCAAACCCTTTGATCACTTTACCAGCTTCATTTCTAAAAGCAATGCCTATGCCTGCTAGTACCTTATTAGCCCTTATAAATGAACCATCAACAATAATTTCAATTTGTCTTTCTATAGGAAGCCTCTAAAAATTCTTTTTCCCCTTATCCTCCTGTTACTTCCCTGTTTCCACTTCCATCGTTCACCCCTTAGCATGCCAAAACTCTCACACCATTCTTGTTGCATTTGAAATCCCCTTATAATGGTTAACCTCCTTATTCTGAAAGACTACTAACTTCTTTCTTTCTTAATGGACCAATATAACCACACTATCAATGCTTTCCAATAATCCTCCATATCTCCATTCTGAATAAGAACCAATAATACCACTTTACAACACTATTAATAATGCATTCTGACACTCTTATTGTCAGCAAACTTCTAAACCATACCCTCTTAACCCACGGTCAGAGGAAGAGTATATGTTCAATCATTTCAATAGCAGATTTACAAATGAGGCATCATGGATTCGAATCTAACCTTCTTCTACATAGAGCTTCATTTGTAGCTAAAGCATTTGTGACCCCCTCCACAAGAAGTTCTTTATTTTTACAGGTACTTTGAAGGACCAAATCCTATTGCAAATATTCTTTCCTGGAGGGAATGAACTACTTGGTCCCATTCTAATTATTGAATCTTTTAATCCCCTTCCAAAATAATACCCAGATATAACAATATATTACCTATTTCGAGCATTCAACCACACTCATTTATCATCTATAAACAACATGGATGGATCATGGATATACTGAGTGTAGCCTTCTCATCTTCCTTACTAATCTTACCTGTAATAGTGTTCAAATTGCACCACCCCTTCATTATTAACTACTCAACTTTCCTTTTCTTATCATCATTAGTACATCCCTCCACTCATCTTCCCAGATTCTAATTTTTATACCATTCCTCATTTTCCAACATAATCCTTTTTCCATAAGATCCCATCCTTCTAATATACTAGCAAGCCCAAGACCCTTTTTGCCCTTTCTTTGCCTTCATAAAATCAGTTCTGAAAAATATATCCCTTTTAGAAAACAAAAAGGAAGTAGTGTTTGGCTTTTTAAACAAAAAATAAAATTAAAATGTCAATGTGGCTTACTTATAGTAGAAAGGAAAAAGGAATAAATTTAGAAGGTGAGGTCCATTTTTACATTGTATATGCATATATATATATATATATATATATATATATATGAAAATGGAATAATGGTTATGTGTTTACCTTTCTTTCAATGATCAAGAAGATGGGTATATGCCTGGACCAGAACCTCAAGTATGGAAATAGCATGAGCACTTTGTTCTATTTTCCTTCTTGTGTAATCACATAAGTTATTTAGTTTATTAGGATTTTGGAACATTGACATACGACTTTTAAAATGTAGAAAAAACAATAATATATTCCTTAATTTGCAAAATAACATCAATTGCCTATGTTTTAGAAATTACCATGTGAAATCATCATACTCTTCTAGCGCAAAGAAACTAACAAGTATAGGTAATGGAAAACTTTAAATCTCCTTAAATTTTAAAAGTTAATATGTGATTTCTAAAATAAATAAACAAGGGAATCATGGAGAATTAAAGTTGTTTATTTTAAATTATGAAATAACTAATTTTAACTTTTTTTCTAAAGTTGTTATTGAGATCATTAATTTTCCAAGGCTTTAAAAATTTAACCAATAACAACCGTGTAAGATCTTGTTCTCTATAAGTTTTAAAAGTTAACACCCAATTTTCAAAAATTCAAAAAATAAAACAATTGCTAGGTCACATAAATAACATGTCTCCAATTTTTCAATTTAATAGTTATGTGTTAAGGCTCACTAATAGCTGCTAATTATATTAAGCTCAGCTTTTAACAAACATTCAAGAATATGCTACGTGTATTTTATCATTTGCTTGTAAACAGAGCTGTTAGGATATTATTGTGGTTGTTAGCCACGTGTAATTCTTTTATTCATTCATTGTATTCATTCTTGGGCTATATATACAAGAGCTCATCATGAGCTAACGCATCAAGACCTTTACTCATACGATTAGTTTCTTTTTCTGCTAATTCTTCTTCTTAGTATCAAAGCCTAGTTTCAATCCATATGGGTTATGGGCCCACCATGCTTCTGCCACTATGATTATGCCACTAATAAGAGGCAACAAACTAGAGGGATTTGTCAATGGCACTAAGCCATGTCCTCTGAGAATGATCTTTGATGAAGCAGGGGTCAAACCAAATCCAATTCACAAGGAATGGGTGATCAATTATCAGCTACTCCTTGGATGGCTTCTAAGAACAATGATAGTTGAAGTTGCCTTATAACTTATGAGCTGCCAGACCTCCTTTGAACTCTTGAACACAGCAAAAGAGCTCACCGGAGTTCACACTCTGGCACGAATCACTCTTTATAGGAGTGAATTCCAAAGCACCCGTAAACGAGGCTCTAAGATGTACGAATACATGACAATGAAAGGCATAGTTGACAAGTTAGTACTAGCAGGATCCCCTGTCAGCAACAATGATCTAATTACTCAGACTTTAGTGGGACTCGATTCCGATTATAATCCCATAGTTGTCCAATTGCTTGATAAGGACAACCTCAGCTGGATTGAAGTTCAATATACTCTTTTAACATATGAAAATCGTTTAGAGCAACTTTATTCTTTTTTTTGCTCTAATATTAACTCTGCTACTGTTAATATGGTTAAAACAGATGGGAAACCTCAGTCCTCTGACTAAACTCATGGTGGCTGGAGACAGAACAGAGGGGGCAGAAACAATCGACGAAGAGGACGTGGTAATTGAAACAAGCCCACTTGCCAGGTCTGTAACAAATATGGTCACTCTGCTGCCTGCTGTTTTTACAAATATGATCGCTACTACAATGGCTCCCAGAACGAGTCTAAGCAACCAGATCCAAACTATGGAGCTTACTGTGCTACTGCTAACGCCATCAATGACCCAACCTGGTATATTGATAGTGGCTCCAGTCATCATGTTACAAATGATGACACTAATATTGATGCAACTACAAATTTCAATGGTAAGAGGTAACTCACTGTCGGAAATGGTGAAACTATAAAAATCTTAAAGTCTGGTAATACTAAATATCTGAAATCATCAAAGGCTCTCAATGTGCAAAACATATTATATGCCCCTCAGATTTGCAAAAATCTACTTAGTGTTTCTGCACTAATGAAAGAAAATGATGTTTTTATTGTTTTTGATGCCCTTAGATATGCTGTAAAGTACAAAATCACGGGGAAATTGATAATTCAAGGGTAGGAGAAAGATGGCCTATATGAAGTCATGGACCCTAAAAGCAACAAGCCAGCCACTGCACTTTTAACATCATATGAGAATTGGCACAGAAAACTGGGACACCCATCCTCAAAAGTTTATCTTAGATCCTACGTGAATGTAATATTCCATTTAGAAGCATGATGAATCCTTTTTTTGTGAGGCATGCCAATTAGAATAGTATCATACTCTTCCTTTTGAACATTTAGAATCTCAAGCCAAGCAACCATTAGAATTAATACACACAAACCTGTGGGGACCATATCCTGTAAACTCTACTAGTAGGCACAAATATTATATGCACTTTGTTGATGATTTCAGCTGTTATACATGGCTATATCCCCTAAAGACAAAAGATGAAGCCATAAATGCTTTCCTGCATTTCAAAAACTCAGTTGAAAATATATTTGAAAAGAAAATTAAAACACTTCAAAGTGATGGAGGGGCTGAATACAGAAGTTTCCCCAAAGTACTTGAAAATTTTGGCATCTTTTTTGGGTACTCATGCCCTTATACATCTTCCCAGAATAGGAGAGCAAAAAGAAAACATTGACACATAGTTGAACTCAGATTAACACTATCTAGCACAGGCTCATTTACCACTGTTTGATTGGCTAGAATCATTTTAAACTGCAGTCTTCCTCATTAATAGATTGCCAACACTAACTTTGAAAGGTAAATCTCCATAGCTTCAAGTGTTCAAGAAGAAATTAGACTATAAAAGTTTAAAAACCTTTGGTTGCACCTGCTATCCCTGTTTAAAACCATACAATCACCACAAGCTTCAGTTTCACACTCAGAGGTGTGTTTTTCTGGGATACAGCTTAGTTCACAAAGGATATAGATGTCTCAGCTTCACAGGAAGGGTATATGTGTCAAGACGTCATTTTTATGAAAGTACTTTCCCCTTTTCTTCTGGTTTTCTTAATAGTAAGAAAACGGTTGATACTGAAATTAGCTTTCCAAGAAATAAACTCAGCTAATTCTTTAGCAAGCCAACTACAACTCATTAGAGGGCAGCCAAAAGAGTTCTCAAGTATCTTAAAGGGACCTTCCTATTCGGTTGGCACATTAAACCATTAGAATTCCTTTATCTTACTGGGTACTCAGATGCAAATTGGGCTTGTTGCCCTGATTATAGGAAATCTATTGGTGGACATTGTGTATTCTTTAGTGACACATTGATTTCATGGTCATCAAGAAAGCAAAGAGTGGTTTCAAGATTTAGTACTGAGTCCGAATATAGGTCTCTTGCAGATTTGGCAGCTAAAATTGCATGGGTATAATCACTACTAAAAGAAATAGGATTTCCTATATCCCAAACTCCAGTTGCTTGGTGTAACACTATAAGTGTAAATGCGCTAGCCTCTAATCTAGTCTATCATGCTAGAACAAAACATATGGAATTGGATATGCATTTTATAAGGATATGTGTGCTTGCTAAACAACTTGATGTTCGATATATTCCCTCTATTAATCATTTGGTTGATTGTCTCACGAAACCTCTATGCCATTCCAGATTTTGGGCCGTAAGAGATAAACTCAGTATGATTAACTTACCCTCTCGTTTGTAAAGGAGTGTTAAGGTTCACTAAAAATTGCTAATTACATTGAGCTATGCTTTTAACAAACATTCAGAATTTGCTTCGTGTATTTTATCATTTGCTTGTAAACAGAATTTGTCAGGATATTATTGTGGTTGTCAGCCACGTGTAATTCTTTTAATCATTCATTGTATTCATTCTTGGGCTATATACACTGGAGCTCACCATAAGCTAAGGCATGGAGTCCTTTACTCATACAATCGGTTCCCTTTTCTGCTAATTCTTCTTCTCTATGTGAGATCATTTGAATCCTAAGGCCTTCAAAAATTAGCCAGCAAGAGCCATTTGAAACCCTAGTTTCCTTAGGCTTTGAAAGTTAACACCCAATCTTCTAAAATTCAAAAAATAAAGTAATTGTTAGGTCACAGAAATAATTTGTCTTCCAGTTCTTCAATTTAGTAGTTATTGTGAGATTGTTTCTCTCCTCTAGCATATAGGAATTAATGATTATATATTTTGCCTATAATTTGTAAACCAAATGCCTTTCGAAAAATTAAACACAAATCTTAATTTGAAATAATATCGAATATGTATGTATGTATGTATGTATATATATATATATATATATCCAAAAGCCCAAAAATTTCTCCTTATTAATTTCATTTTTTATGAAAAATTAAAACAAAGAATTATAATTTTAAAAAAAAATTAAAAAAGGCATAAATTCCAAAAATCTTTAAAAACCTTTACTTGAATCATTTCACTCTTTTCAAATTTAAAATAAAATTCCAGCTTTAAAAATCTAAAAGAAACATAAATTCAAAAATCCTAAAAATCATTTTCTATCCTAATTCTATTTGACTTTCAAAAATAATAAAAAAGAGAGAAAATGAAGAGAGCAAAGAAGTGAGATCAAGCTAATTTCATAAATTAAAATACACAAACCAAATTTCCATCCAATTTTATTTGGGAAAATTTGTTTGGTTTTGACTATCTTGTTCCTTTCACTAAAAAAAAAAAAAACTCAACCAACTGCCACACCTTTTTATGTCAAACTATGTGGGCTTTGATCCCAATCATTAGGTATGTAGGCCCTTGGCTCTTGTGTAAATAATTAGGGTACTCATCCATATAAACGAGTGTTGTGGGGGAGCTAAACACCTTCTCTGCACTCAAGTAGACTCCTAAATAGATCTTCATTTATGCTGACCACTTTTCAGTTTTCTTTTTGTTAAAATGGTTTTCCAAAGTTTTCCTTTAAAAATTTTGGTGGTGATTCCTAAATAAATCAATTTTTAAATTATTTTGAGAGCCAATTTGTTTCTCCTTTCTTTTCATGTCATCGGCATCACACTCAACAATCTAACAGGCTATCAAGTATGATAGTTTGGTGACTCCATTGGGGAAAGTTTGAGAGTAAAGCCTATTTAATTAGTTAATTGAAGTGACATGGCTTTTTTTTTTTTTTCATTTTGATTGCCCTTCCTGTGTTGTCTATTGTTGTCTGTTTATCTTTCTTTGTTTGTTTATTTATCGGTTTACAAATGTTTCTCTATTTCAGTTGTATAACATGTTTACATGTTCTCATATGTTTGTTGTTTATTTCTATTGTATGTCATCTTTTTTTTGTTGTTTATCTCTAATTTATGTGTTAGGGTAGTTAGGATGCAAAATAAAACCTTAGTGTAGATGACTTTTATCTGTATTATATGCTATTGACTTCTGTTATAGGTTATCTACTTAGCAGATGAAGGTTGGGTAGACTGTAAGTTCACAGGTTTGTATACTTTCCTCACACACTGAGCACCTGCACATTCTACCTCATACACTTATTGGGCCCTATACCTGGGTCCTTGCTTTCCTTTGGTCAATAGAGGTTTATATTGGTTTTCCTATGGAGCTTTATGCTTTTGGAGATTACCATGAAGACCTCGCTCACAATGTACTTCATTATGTGGATTTAACTTGAATATGATTTCCTCATCTCCTAGTCTAATTCATGTCATAAGATCCTCAGCTTTTTAATGGACGCAATCTGGGAACTAACATTCCATTAAAATGTTAGACCTACCTTTGGCACCTTGCACACTATTAGACAGAGCTTAGTAACCAACCTTGTTAGAGTCTACCATCTTTAGGAAGACATCTCCTTACTTAAGGTTGACACACGATAGGACACCAAGGTAGTCATATTTCATCCTTGTTCAGCATGTTATTACATCATTCATAGCATAATCACTTTTTGTTTCATTTTCTTCTTCTTTCTAAAAGAAATCTCTTGAAATCAAAATCTTTTAGTATTGACTTTGTAAATGAATAAAAGATTGCCAGTACATTGCCATTTAATACATTATTTGGCTAAACAAGCTATGTTAAATTGAAAAATCTATTTTGCATGAATTGCTTTGGCCTTATATTGTATCAATGAGGGTGTGAACTATAGAATCGATGATAATTTTTGAAAATGGTATATTAGTGGATTTTTTGATTGACCTATTTGCATTCAGCCTCACCTGTGTATTTTTTTTTTTTTTTTTGTATGAACTAATTTGGCCTTATGTTGTATCCGCATATTGACAACTAAAACTTTTATTCTCAATGAATCAATAGGGCTCTTGGTGAGTAATAAAGAAGATAATGCCAAATAATTCACTAATTAAACAAAAAAAAAAAGGTTGTATACCTACTTTATTTTTTGTTTCTAACCAGTGTATTTCTTTAGCACGAATTGTCATCATAGACGGTTGACATAATGATTTAATGGAACCATTAGGAACCAAGCAACCTTAAGACCTAAACCTAATGGGATTAACCTTGACTAGTAAAAGGATCAAAATAAAGTTAGAAGCTGAGTCGGTTGAAAGTTTGGTCATGCTAAGCAAGAAACTCAAAGGTGGACAACATCATGATTTTTAAAGAGATTATGGAGATATATTGAATTTTCTATTAGTGCTTATCTTGCCGCCCTCATGACCTTAGCTCAATATTAGGATGATTCATTGAGGTGTTTCATGTTTTCTACCATCCAAATTGCCCCCACATTGGAGGAATATGGGGAATTAATGAACATGCCTATAAGTCAAGACACCCCTGTCTATTCCTACCCTGGACACTTACCATCAAAGAGTGTTATAGCTTAAATTCTTTGTAAAGAGCCTACTTAAATCTGATTATGTCGTTTAAGTGCAACAAAAAGGTTTATCAAGAAAGTACGTGGAAAGAAAGCTAAAGACCTTAGTTAAGAAAGAAGATTGGGTTGTTTTTGGAAGGGTTATCACTCTGTAAAGTATACGGATTCGTATTGTTCCCTTCAGTTGTGAGAGTCAATGATTTGGCAACTGTGAACTTTTTTAGATAGTGTAGAACTACTTTGTGAAGTTAGTTCCAACAATTTTTAGCTAAGACATTCCTCACCATAAGCTTTTGCCATCAAGAAAATAAAGGAAAATGAAAATGTTGCTTACCTCTTAAATATATGGCTAGTCAACCATATTTATGGAAGGTAGTACCAACTTGGTGCAAGACTCATCACCATACATCACCCAATTAGAAACTATCATCTTTGGGAAAGGTCAACCCCACAACAAGCAAAAATAACTCATAATAAATGGACATAAAAGTTAAGGTCATTGAATAATGGCACCATTTGATGGAAACCTGCTAGGTGGGAGGATGAAGAGGTCATTTATTGTTGCAAAGATTTCCCAAATATGCCTCTTATGGGTCTTCGAGGTTGTATTAACTGCAACCCTGTGGTTGTCCATTGCCAGTTTGCATGCAAGCAAGATATCCCTACCAAAATAATTGTATAAAGGATTAATTTATACTATGATGATCCTAAAAAAAAAAAAAAAAGATAATTCATGAAGTAAAGAATACATTGAGTTAAGTGATGTTCAAAGGCAAGTTTGAATTAGGGAAACGCCTTATGGCAACTAGAAAAAGATATCAAGTATGGCTCAAAGAAAGTACTGATGGGTCAACCGACCCTTTGAACCTCATAATCTCTTACTAAGTAATAGTTTATAGGAGGTCAATGAATACTTAGTTAAACAATAGAAGAAAAGAAGCTAATTTGACAATCTGTAGCAATTGGGCAAAGGACACTTAGAAAACTTAGCCAAAGCACATAAGGAAGAAAGAACAAAAAGGCCAAAGGAACCAGAGATAAGCATTAAGTTAAAAGACTAAAAAAGGAAAATGCCAAATCGAAGGGTGCTATGGGGAAATTCAAGAGCGAGCCAAGGAAAATGAGAAGAATGCTTATAACCATTAAACTAGGTTATTAGGAGTCGTCATAGAAAAAAATGCCTTAAAAAAAACAATTGGAAGAATTCAATCCACCCAATGATCTTTAATAGGAGATTAGCACCCATGCTAGATAACTAGAGGATGTGACAAAGGAATCGACCATAATTAAAATTGGCAATACACTAGCAATACAAAATCTGATTAGTAACTCAACCAGCAGGTGGAAAAGGCTGACTTTAGAAGGCCTACCACAAAGATCAAGTGGTAGAGAAAGAAATGTGGTGAGAGCAGTTTAAAAGGATGATCCTTTTACCTACTGATGCCCTTTCATAGTTCATTTATGCCTTAAGGCAAGTTGAAAGCCAAGCCATTCCTTTGAAAACCCTTATGGCTATGACCAAGTTCTTTGCCTTGTGCCATGATCTTATGAAGGATTTGAAGAAATTGATGAAATTTTAGATAACCTATAGGCTGGGTTAGTTTTGATGTAGGGCTATAATTTGGAACCTTATGAAATGTTGTAACTAAACATTTTTGTTATAGTGAAATGCATGGTTTCTCCTCTTAATTATTAATTATGCCATTTATTATGTACGATAAGTGTTCATACTGAGTGGAAGATGATTTGATTGTGTTTTGCAAGATAAACCTACGCATAACGACGTTAAAGGTCCCTTGTGTTAGTAGTTAACCCTGATTCACCAAGTGATCTAATAAGTATCCTCTAGGAATCAAAGGCCTCAAGTTCTTAAATCCTTATGCCAAATCGACATACTGACAAATCATAATTTTAAATAAATGAATTATGATTAAATTTTCTTTGTTATGAATTTTTTTATTATAGATAAGAACAACATTGCTCAGGTTAAAAAAAATTTGTCTAACTAAGCTCAACAGTCAACTCAAATTTATCCCACCCATACGTGTGTCAAAGAATGGCAGTTGAGAATAGTCAATTTAAATCTGAGCAAAGATTAAAGGCAGAAGTCATAGCCATAATGGACTAAATGAGACCATGTAATCCTAAATGTTTGAAATGATGAAGCTATTGCAAAATATGAACGTAATTGTGGATACAAACAATGCTCTGCCAAATGCTACCAACATAACAAATGGGTATCATGAAGTCCACAATACCAACGCTGAGATACCTAGGGTAATCTCTGGTAATCCATCTGCTATAGGAATGCCAGACCTTGTTCAAGGACCCACAGTGGTAAATTAGCCACAAAATCCTTTGACCTTAAAAGTAGAATGATAGGGATATCAAGATTGGAATCAATGAGGTGTTTTCACATACAATATCCCTAGAGGAGAACTGGCCACTATTGCAACACTTACAAAATTATTATAAATGGCACTTAATATGGTTGTATAAGATTGTTCCCATTGTTAGATAAAATGAAGTAAAATCATTTAAAAGAAGTGAAAGGATAAATTTAAATGGTGCAGGTTAATAATTAGATAATAAGCTATGACTTAGTAGTAAGACTTTAGTACCCAAAGTCTAAGTTCAATGGTTCAAATATGAGTTTTCCTCTTTCCTTAAATTTTTCTGATTGTGCCACATGTCCCAGCCATACAGTATTACCATTTTACCCTTGCTTCATTTTTTTCCAACTTCGTGATTATTCTTGTCCTCTAAGGTTCAGTGCTACTAGCTTCTTTCTCCCCTCTGTTCTTTCTAGTTCCTCATTGTGCTATGACCACTGCTGGCATGATTTAAATCGTCATTTTTTGTCTTTTAGGTGAGAAACCTTCTTCTCGTTTATCTTTTCCATTTTGGTAGCTAGGAGCTCGAAAATTACCTAAATTCTGGTGAGATTTTGTTTAATCTCCATGTGAATTCTGTTTTATACTTAAATTTAATCCTTTTCCTTCTAATTGATGGTAAGAATGGTGAATGTTGGTGATGAATTCCTGGACCTAGGATTAGTTGGGGACCAATTTGAATTTTTTTTTAGAATTTGGCTTAAATATGGAGTTATGTGAATTCTGGAATTTAATTGTCAGGAGCTGGTTTATTAGCAATAGTATTTTTTTTTTTTTTTTATGAAGTGATATCTCATTGTTACCCATTCATAGGATTATTTAAAGGTAATGAAAGAATTTAAAGTGCTGTAAACTGGAATTTAATTGAGTAGTTGGAAATAGGAATTATAGAAGGAGTAAATATGATTGAATTGGCAAATGTTATATTTGCAAGAATTTAGCAATGCATATGGTGGGAATAAGAGAAAAATGAAATTAGGCTATGGTATAAATTTTAAGTGGTAAACAAGGAAATGTAGAAAGAAATTGTTTATTGAAATGATATTTTCTATGTATCCTAAGATATGTTGAAAAGATAATATAAACTATAAAAAGAAAATTTCTTTGATATGGTATATGTTTGAGCCAATGGTATGGGCTATTAATAGGACTTGCAAATATTCCGGTTGTCTATGTTAAGTCTTTCCCATTGATAATTATGCTAAGAGATATTATAATGATGTCAAATAGAATGTGAAATGGTGATTGTATGGATTAAGGTAATTTGACTTTTGCGTTATAGGGATTTATCTTGAGAAATATCCTCTAACGAAGGAAATGAAGCAAGGTTAATTAAAGACCAACCAAGTGAGTGGTAGCACTCCTAACCCTATTACATATTACATGATGTTGCTTATCATTTGTATAAATATGTTGTGGGATTTTGGTAGTTATTGTCCTTATACTGCTTAAGGAATAACTTACAAGACTTGAATAACTCTCTCAAATTAATTATGAAACATATATGGTGTTACATAACACTTGTAAGGAGGATAGTATAACATAGACAAGGTATGGTACAAGGTACTGATTGTCATGTTATTATGATGGGATATCCATGTTAAAACAATCAATTGAATTATATAAAAAACGAACATTAGATGGATTAAATAACATGACCTTGTGTCTTACAACTGTCTGGGTTAGATTACCCAAGGGTTGTGTTTCCTTGACCGATGATTATATTTCCCTGAAGGTTGTATACCCTTGATTGATGATTATATTTCCTCAAAGGTAGTGTACCCTTGACTGATATTGATTACCATGGAAGCAAGTCTGTGACCGTTATTTTATGTTGTGTAGTTGAAGTTATTTTCTCTTATGTAAATGACATATGTTTCATGCTTTACTATAGTAAGAATTTGAATGTTATCCAACAGAGTACATGTAACTTTTATGGCTTAAATCAACAGGTATAATATTTGACATATCATGGTTCATTATGAAACAATTTACACATAACACTGCATACCTTAAGGTATTTAACATTAATTATGTTTCTGGGATGCTACCTATTTATTTTCTCTATTTTTAGATAGTCACCCAGAGCATGGGGGTTAGAGGAAATTTTGCTCGTAACGCAAGAACGACAATCCTTTATTTTTGTCGGGGTATTTTTCTTTTGTAATAGTGTAGCAAAGTGGATTAATATGTATATAATTGTATATAAGTATGGATGACCACAAGTAGATTCGCCATTCCCTTATTTTATTGTAAATTATAAGTTATTTGGTTTTATTGAGAACTGTGCTCTCTTTGTTTAGATTATAATGGACTGATAGGTATTTGTAGTATTTTCAGTGGGTTTTATTTACAAGGGAAACTTTGCTGAAATTTTTGCAAAAAATCTAATTAATAAATTTTTTAATGTTTAAGGTTTTCATGAATTTATGTTATTGCATAATTCATATTTTAATATGACTAATCAGGGAAATGTTAGTGGTTGGCTTGTAGAAATGGGGTTATCCTTGTTATTAATGTCGATTGCACTCCAAGAGTTTGAGGTGTGATTCTTTGCTCCTACATAACCTACCACCAGTGCACTTATAAAAGCTAAGGAAGACAACAGAGGAAGACATGGCTAAAGTAAAAGATAGATTGCATGCTTTATAAGGGCCAGTTAATTAGAACTCTATTGCGTTATATGAGTTGTGCCTGGCACCTGAGGTGCCATTTCCAAAAAAGTTCAAAGTGCTTGAATTCACCAAGTACGACAGCAGTAGAGACCCATACTATCACTTCAAATCATATTGCACTAAAATTTCAGTATGGTCCAAAGATGAAAAATTTCCCACAAACTTTTTTCATGAGAGTTTGGCTAGCTCGACACTACATTGGTTCATAAAGTTGGACCATTTTATACTTAAAAAGTGCAGGGACCTTACCAATATGCTCATAAGTCAATATAAGTTCAATCAGGACACTGCCCCTACTCATGAACAGTTAAAGGGGTTAAAGGAAAAAGCGACTAAGACCTTTAAAGAATAAGCACAAAAGGAAAAGAATAGCAGTTGAGGTCTAGCCACCTCTTCTATAGTTTGAATTGTGCTCTTACTTTATCTAAACTCTAGTTGATCCATATCATAAGATCTTGCTAGGAACACATGTGCATATTTTGTCGATCTTATGTAAGTGGGAGAAAGAATTGACGTCAACATGCAAGATGTATTATTAAAATGTGCTTCTTCAAAAGCTAAGAAGTCTGCAAACAATCAGAAAAATAAGGGAGATGTCAATCATGTTTATACCCCATACCAACAAAAATATACCTTACATCACAAATACATATAAACTTCATTTAATAACCCAAACCAACACACATCTTATCAACTGAGATGTCAAGTCCTAAACAATTATGCATATTATCAAACATCACCTAAACCATAGCCTAGACTACAACAGCACATAGTGGCTTAACAGAAAGGGCCAAGGCCTACATAACAACTCTCGGATGACTAACCGTTACCTAATTTTAATGTTACAAGGTCAAAGCTCTTTAATAATTTGGTAGCAAAAAACCTCATGGGACCTAGGCCTATGAGACTTCTTCAGCCATCGTTCTTTACTTAGTATAACCTTTACACTAGTTATGAGTACCACATGAGAGCTATCGGGCATAATATTGATAAATGTGATGCTTTTAGAAAACATGTGATGGCACTATTGGACAATAATTATATTTGCATCAAAGCATGTAATGATATAAATATTGTAACTAACCTATTGGCTATCTTTGATTAAGGAAAGCAAGTGGCTGTGTTAGAAAAGGACGAAAGAGTTTTAACTTCTTTGAAGGACATTTTGTGTACCATGAAGCAGCTATATGAATATTTGAAAGATACAAGTCACATGCTTCGTAAGATAGTTGAAGCTAGTGAGACTGAGAGGCTGTCAAATCAATATTGTGACTTCCATTAAGGAATGATGGGGCACAATATTAAAAATTGTGAACCGTTCTAGGAATTGGCCCAAAAGATGATGATCTTTGGGATTTTGAATGTCCCAATAGCTATAGATCATGCCAAGGATGACATATGTGTTTTAGAAAAAGATAATAGTGAAAGGGTTGACAACACTATAGGAGTTAAAAGCTCTCTTTTGATAGTTAAGAAATAGATCTATGAAGTAAAAGACACCAAGCTAAAAGAAGATGATCTCGATTCACAAAAAGTGTCAAAAGGTTCTCTTTTAATTGTTAATAAGCTAGTACAAACAATTAAGCAAAGAACTAGCTGCAATTATTCATATGTCAGCACCATTCTCATACCACAATAATCGAACAGTGCCTTTGAATTACAAGCTAGAAACAGATTGCTCTTTAACTCACCCTATGCCAAAAGAAACCCCTTTCTTAAGAGAATGTAGCTTAAAAATCATCAGAGGTTATTAGAAAAGGTCAAGTGTACTCTAAAGAGCCAAATAAGCTAGCAATCCTAAATTTGGAAATTGGGGAAGGTTCAAATTCAAAGGAAGTAATCGAAAAGAAACAGATGAATTCCTAAAGATAATGAAACTAAGTGAGTATAACGATGTTAAGCAATTATGAAAAACACTTGCACATATTTGTATCTTGACACTTGTAATGAACTCAAAAACCCATTAGAAGGCGCTATAGAATGTAATGGATAATGCTTATGTGCACCTGAACATTACCCTAAAGAAAATGGTGAGCATGGTAAATATGGTGAAGAATTCTACTTTGATTGTCTTCTCCAAGGATGAGGTATACCACATGTTAGTTGGAAGGCCCAAAGCCCTTTATATTACTTTGTACTACCATTTGTATGTAATAGAAAAGGTGCTCAGCAATAGGGTTCAACCCAAGATGTCTTACTAATGTCCACCTTAAGACAATTGCCAGTGGAGATGTCATGTATTAAGCATAGTGATCTGGTAGTAAGAGCCTTCAATGAAATGCAAAGAGAAGTGATCAACAGGATTTACCTACCATTAGAAACTGGGCTAAATATATTTGCAATCAAATTCTAAGTTATGGACATTAACACTACTTATACTATGCTTTAAGGAAGACCCTGGATTCATGCAGCTGATGCAGTGCCATGTGTTTTGCACCAAAGGATATAGTACATCAGTGAAGGAAGGCTCATCATTATAAAGTGTGAAGAAGAGTTGATGATTAGTAAGTCAAGTATGGTACCATACATTGAAAGTATTGAACAAGGTATAAACAATTCTTATCAGAGTTTTAAGGCATTTGAGGCTATGAAGTCTGCCAAAGATACCAACCATGTGGTAGCCAAGATAATGGAAAACAACAAATTTAAAAAAGGAAAAAGGCTAGGTGCAAAATTACAGGGCACAAAAGAGCCAATTGAGCTACCGAAAAACCCTAGACGACAAAGGCTAGGATACAAGCCATCTTTAGAGACCCTTATGGCTAGGAAAGCATGACTAGGCAAAAGTAGAAGAAAAGCAAAAGTAGAAGAAGAATTAAAATGGAAATACCCCACATTCAAGAAACATTCCCTGCTCTTGCTGAAATAATCAATCTAGCTGACTTAGTGGCAATGTCAAACAAGGGGAAGGAGAATTTGATAGAGATTTGGATCCAATTGGGCAAGTTAAGAAAAACGCTTAATAATTAGGAGTTTGAGACAATATCAGATGTTATATCCTTGAAGTAATATTTTGAAATGTCATATTAAGAATTACGTACTTGTTAACATTTAAACATTATTTGTTCATGGAATGAATGTAGTAATTTCTTTTTTATATAAGCAATTTCTCTTTTTCTTGTCAATCTTTTATAAATCCTTTCTTTTTCATATTTATTTCTATTTTATCAGCCTACTTTCTAAGGAATTAGTGTTCTCAAAACTCCCATCCCCGAATACTATTTGAATGAACCATATGTTGCTATGGATACAAATGATTTTGAGACTGATAATGGTGATGAATTATCTCAAACTTTTGTAAAAATTATAGAATCCTCAAAAAAATGTATCACTCTCCATGAATAAGTCACAAAAATAATCAACATAGGAACGAAAGAAGATAAAAAGGAATTATAAATAGTCAATAATTCAAAAAGGACCATGATGATTAGTTTATTTAGAGAATACATAGACGTGTTTACTTGGTCATATCAAGATATGCCAAGGATAGACCTTGAGATTACTAACCATAAAATACTCATACCAACATGTTAGGCCCAAAAAACAAAAATTAAGAAGGATAAGCCCTGAGCTGTCCCTCAAAATCAAGGAAGAAATGATGAAGCAATAGGATGTTAACTTTTTAAGAGTTGCCAAGTACCCTCAATAGGTCATAAACATAGTCTTAGTGTCAAAGAAAGATAGATGTGTGAGAATGTGAGTTAATTATTGAGATTTGAACCGAGCCAACTGAAAGGATAACCTCCCTTTACCTTACATTAATGTCCTAGTTGACAACACAACAAGAAGTTATAGTTATGCTTTCATAAATGGATGTTTCGACTATAATCAAATCCAAATACACTGAATGACAAGGAAAAAAAAATACTTTCATCATTTAATGGGGAACCTTCTACTACAAAGTAATGTCATTTGAGCTTAAAAATGTAAGGGCAAACTATTAACAAGTGAGTGTGATTCAATTCCATGACATAATGCATAAAGAGATAGAGGTTTCTGTGGACAACATGGTTGCTAAGTCAGCTGAAGGAGAAAGCCACGTATTTGTGTAAAGGTTATTTGAGATGTTACAAAAGTATAAACTCTGATAAAATCCTAATAAATGTGTATTTGGAGCTTCATCTGGAAAACTCTTAGGGTTTATTGTTAGTACGAAGGGAATAGAGGTAGACCCTGACAAGATTATAGCAATTCATGATTTACCTCTACCTAAAATGCAAAAAGAAGTTCTAAGTCTTTTAGAGGCGTTTGAATTATATAGCCCAATTCATTACAAACATGATTGCTACTTATGAGCCAATTTTTAAATTATTACGAAAGAACTAACTTAGAAAATATGATGAGAATTGCTAATAAGCATTCAATAGGATAAATGAATATCTCTTGAATCTATCTATCTTGTTACCATCCACAACCGGTTGGCCCCTTATTCTTTACTTTACAATCCAACTAGAATCCATACGTACTATGCTAGGGCAAGATGATGAGTCAAGAAGGAAGGAGTAAGCAGTTTATTACTTGAGCAAGAAGTTTACTAAATGTGAGTCATGATATCTATTAATAAAAAAAACCTAGTGCAATTTAATGTGGACTATAAAGAGATTAAGGCAATATTTGCTATATCATGTTATGTGGTTAATTTTTAGAATGGATCCAATCAAGTACATTTTTTTAGTCCCCACATGGCAGGTAAGGTCTCTAAGTGGCAAGTAATACTCTTATAGTACAATGTGAAGTATATGACTTGCAAGTTTGTTAAAGGCAGTATCATAGCTGAGCATTTAGCAACCAATCCATTAGATAAATACCAACCTTTAAACTTTTAGTTCCCAAATGAAGATATTCTAATGGAGGAAGAAGACGAACCAAAAGATATTAAATAAGGAATGCATTATGATGGGCCAACCAATGTACACAAAAGCTTATTAGAGGCAGTGATATTATCCCTAGAAGGTAAGCAGTATCCAGTGGCAGTTAAGCTTGGTTTGATTACATGAATAACGTGGCAGAGTATGAAGCTTGTGTTAATAGCTTGCAAGCAGCCTTAACATTAAGTATCAAGGATCTTAAGGGGACATGAAAAACTCATGTTAATGGCCATATCATGACTGGACAAATACAAAGATGTGGGTCTTTCTCTGTTTCATGCAATAGAGGTAAGTTCATTCTCCAATTACGAAGGCATCAAACAGGCATCACTTCATTTAGGTAGCCATTGAATACTCTACAAAATGGATAGAGGTAAGTTCATTTACCAATATTACTAAAAAGTTCTTTCTCTATTTCATCCGTCCAAACATCATTTGTCAATATGGAATACGAGAAAAGATCATCCATGATAATGCTTTTAACTTAAATAGAGCTAAAACAAAAAGTTTGATGTCAGCAATTCAAAATTAAGCATTATAATTTCGCACCTTATCAACCACAAATGAATGGAGCGGTCGTGGCAGCTAATAAAAATATCAAGAAAATCATTGGGAAGATGACGGTTTCATGTAAAGATTGACATGAGATGCTTTCGTATGCTTTCCATGGGTATCATCTGAATATACAAACTTCCTTAGGGGCAACCCCTTACTTTTTAGTGTATTAGATGAAATAGTTACACTTGTCAAAGTTGAAATTCCTTCTCTCTGAGTGTTAATAAAGTCCAACGTAGAGGATAGCGAATGGGTCAAGACTTGGTATGAGTAATTGAATATAATTGAAGAAAATTGGATAATGGCTATGTGTCATGGGCAATTATATTAGAAAATGATGGTGAGGGCTTTTAACAGAAAGCTTTAACTCAGAGAATTCAAATAAAGGGATTTAATTTTGAAGAAAATCTTTCTAAATTAGGAAGATAGTAAGGGCAAATGAGTTCCTTCCTATGAGGGTCCATATGTTGTGAAGCAAGCTTTCTCTGGAGCTTTTGCTTGTCCTTGCTAACATTGAAGGAAAAGAGCTTGGAGATCCAATTAACTTAGATATAATGAAAAAGCACTTTGCCTAAAAAAAGGAAGAGAGAAGATTTACATGATGGCCAATTAAGTCAAAATCTTGAAAAGGTGGTTTAAACAAAAGTTAGTGTAACAAAAATGATAAATGAAGTCTTGGAGATGTGACTTAAGCAAAGATCAAAACATTTACCATGGGGAACCATGAGAGATATTATCATCAATCAGTTTCAAAACATATGTATCCATAGTGGTACAAAGATCAATTAAACAGGGCCATAAGGAACTAAAGTGGAGGACATTCCTTTTTGTCATTTGTTCATCACTCCCTCTGTACTCAATTTTTCACCCTTTCACTTTGAAGCTTTGTGATCGCTCTTAATAAAATAAAGTGGTTTATTCATTTAATAAACTTGCCTTTTCTGCTCTATTCCTATGTAATCCTACATTTTTTTTATACTTATTCAATTCATTTCATATGCAAAATCACTTATCATCGAATATGGAATTTGAAATATTTTTTAATGATATGCATTTTGTAATATCCATAATTCCTTATTTAGTGCATTAATGTAATTATATGAAACAACATTTGAAAGGTGAAATGGATCCACTAGAATTAGTCAACTTTTGCTACCAAGTGATTTGATTAAAAGGGATGCAATATTTTTAAATTCCTTAAAAGGTTATCAAAATTAAGATGAACTTAGGAATCTAAAAAGGGTTTGGTTATCAAGGGAAAAAAAGTAAGGAATCAAGCTACCTACTTACCATTAAAGCAGCAAATTAAAAGTCATGCTTAGTGGTGTTTAGTTAAATTATTCCTTCACGCTAGGCAATTTGATTTTCTTCTAAGTTAGAATAAGTAGTAACATCAAGTTTTCGTACATCATACATATTTCCTAGAATTTTCAAAAAAGCAAGCCTTTTTGTTTTCTGACTTTTAAATAGCATTCTACATTAAGGTGACAACCACTTCCTCATTCTTAAAATGGATGCTCAAAAAATGGCCACCTTTGTTAAAATAGGGCAAAGAAAAATAAAGTTTTCATTCATATGCAAGGATTCCACATACACCATCTGTGATGTATGCAAGACCCCTAATTAAATCAAGTTTATACATCATGCATCTCACATGTGTACATACATTGCACCGCATTTCTACATGCACCATGCATATAAAAATTGACATTTTGAAAAACCAAGCATATGTGTTATACATCCCGCACGTGGATATATGTCATTGCATTTCATAGTCACTCGAGCACCAGCCTCAAAGGATCAAATTCCCGCTTGGTAAGGCATCTTTAAATTTCGCTAAGCCTTGCATAGGTTCTAACATCTTTAAATTTTTGCAAAGTCTTGCATAAGTCCAGGCATCTTTAAATTTTTGCAAAGTCCTACATAAGTCCAAGCATCTATCAATTTCAACTAAGCCATGGATAAGTTCAGGCATTTTTAAATTTTTGCACAAGTTCAGACATTTTAAATTTTCGCTAAGTCCTAGTCCTGGCATTTTTAAACTTTTGCAAAGTCCTACATAAGTTTAGGCATCTTTAAATTTCCACTAAGTCCTACACATGTCTAGGCATCTTCTAATTTTTACAAAGTCTTATACAAGTCCAACCATCTTTAAAATTCTACAAAGTCCTGTACAAGTACAGGCATCTATAAATTTTTGCCAAAACTTGTGCAAGTCCAGGCATCTTTAAATTTCTATAAAGCCCTACACAAGTCCAGACATTATTAAATTTCTACAAAGTCAAGCACAAGTCCAAGCATCTTTAAATTTCCACTAAGTCCTACACAAGTCCAGGCATGTTTAAATTTTTGCAAAGTCCAACACAAGTTCCAGTTTCTTTAAATTTCCATAAAGTCTTACATTTCAAATTTCCACTAAATCCTGCACAAGTCCATGCATCCTTAAATTTCTATAAAGTCTTGTTCAAGTATAGGCATCTTTAAATTTTTGCAAAGTGATGCATAAATCTAGGAATTTTTAAATCACTACCAACAATAGATGTCGCACTAATCCTAGCAGAAAGTGTTTTTTTGCCTTTTCATGCATAGGATAAGTGTTCATTTCTTTACTTGCTCTTAGGTAAAGTCTCTCGAATCACATCTCATGCTCCACTTACTTAAGAGATAAGTAAATAGGGGCAATTGTAAGTACCCATCCCAAGAATAAATAAAGGTGATGAAAATTAAAATTAGCTAGTCAATTGATTAACTAATTAATTAGTTATTGAACAAGAATGAAAAATTAGGAAAAAATAACAAAATTCAAAAATAATAATTATGAAAGGTGTCTTTAAAAGAAAAAATGAAAAATGAAAAAAAAATAAAAAGGGACTAATAAAAGTTAAATTAAATCATGAGTAGCAAAAGACAAAATAAAAATTAAAAAAATTACAGAAAATAATAACACAAATATAATAATAAGTAAAAAAAAAAAAAAGGAACAACACTTGTACGGATGGGATCTCTAAACCAGTAAATTGGGGCTCACTCTACACCTATAAAAATGATAGTTCTACATCAATGAAGGCAAGGGTATGGGAGAGGCATTAGTTATCAAAGGGTGGCTAACAACCAAGGAAATTTTGGTGTATGTTAGGTGGCCAACCAAAGAAAAAGAAAAAATTTTTGTTGTAATTACAGTTTAGTCTTGTTAAAATTGTACTGAAGCCCTTCATTATTTCCTATAAGTTGCGAGTTTCAAAACCTCATTTCTTACAACCAAAAAAGGGACAATCCTATATTTAGAGAGAGAAGGTTGTGAAATAAGTATTCTTCTATTAGCAAGAGATATAAAAATATTGTATTATCCTTGCAATATATAGAGAAGGTGTAATTCCTATTTTTCTTATAGTGAAGCCATTTCTTTCTTGTTCGTGATTTTTTACCCTATTAAGGTTTTGCACGTTAAATTTTGTGTGTCATATCAAATTATTTGCTATAGTTTTGCTTCTATCCAATGTCTATTTTCTCTACAATTTGTATCAAAGCTTATTTATGTATGTTATTATCTACTCATTGTATGCTCTGTGGCTGCCACTAATATAATGAATCCTTCACAAAAAAAAATAAGTAAAATTATTTGCACCCCAGGTACTGGAGACTATTCATGTGTACGGTTAACTATTCATACTTATGGGTACTATTCACACATACAGTTACTATTCACAAAAAATAATATGAGTTATTTTTGCTCACAAATAAACTGCGATTGAAGTAATGGCAGCAAAATTTGAGATTGAAAAGTTCAATGGCAGTAAATTCTCACTGTGGAAGCTCAAAATAAAGGTCATTTTGAAAAAAGAAAATTATCTTGCGGCTATAAGTGAAAGGATGGTAGAATTCACAAGTGAAAATAAATGGAACGAGATGGACAGGAATGCAGTTGCAAATCTTCATCTAGCATTTACAGATGAGATATTGTTTAGCATATAGAAGAAGAAGACAACAAAAGAAATTTGGAATTATTTGACCAAATTGTATAAGGCCAAATCACTACACAACAAAATTTTCCTTAAAAAGAAATTATACATTTTGCAAATGTCTGAAACTACTTTAGTGATAGAGTACATCAACACTCTGAATATTCTATTCTCTCCACTCACGTCATTCGGTCACAAAATATATGCAAATGAACATGCTAAAATTATGCTTTAAAGCCTACCTAATTCCTATGACCAACTCATCATCAATCTAACCAATAATGTTCTTATAGACTACCTAGTTTTTAATGACATTGCATCAGCTATCCTGGAAGAAGAAAATCAGTGCAAAAACAAGGAAGACAAGTTGATTTGTTCATAACAAGTGGAAGTGTTGGCAATGATAAGATGAATATCAACATAACGTGGCTTAAGTAAGATCCAAAATCGAGGTAAATCAAAATTGAAGAGCAAGAGACCAAAGGCAAAGATACTAAGTCGTCAAAGGCTCAGGGATGCATTTTAAGTACATCAGATGACAGAGAAGTCTTATACAATGAGGCAGCAACAGCTACTAAAGGTAGAAAAAGGTTTCGTGATATATGACACATGACCTCACAGAGAGAATGATTCTATCAATATCAACCTGTCTCTAGAGGATATGTATTTATGGGAGATGATCATTTCTTAGAAATTACTAGAATAAGTACCATCAAACTAAAGATGTATGATGGTACAACTCGCACTATCCAGGAAGTCAAGCATGTGAAGGGTCTTAAGAAAAATCTATTGTCTTTAAGACAATTTAATAACAATGGGTATAAAACTAAGATATAAGATGACATTCTGAAAGTCATTAAAAGCACGCGTATAGTTAGGAAAGCTAAAAAGATAGTGGCCAACCTATATATGCTTAAAGGAAAAACATAACAATAAGAAGAAGTTTAAATTGATCCAATAGCTGAGAAATCAATGATTTCGTGGTACAGTAAACTTGGCCACATATCAAAATGTGGATTAAAGGTTTTTGCAAAATGGAATCTTCTTCCTAGACTCAAAAAGGTTTCTCTACCTTTTTGTGAGCATTTTGTTACAAGTAAGTAACATAGGTTGAAGTTTAACTGCTTTAAATAAAGAAGTAAAACTATCATAGACCTAGTGCACTTTGAGGTTTGGCAAGCACCAGTCTTATCCCTAGGTAGATCAAAGTATTTTGTGTCATTTATTGATGACTACTTCAGGAGATGTTGGGTGTATCCAATCAAGAGAAAGGAAGATGTGTTTAAAGTTTTCAAAACTTTCAAAGTGCGTGTAGAACGTGAATATGAGAAAATGATTAAATGCCTGAGATAAGACAATAGAGGAGAATACACTAGTAATGAATTTAATGATTTCTGTTAACAATAAGGTATCAAATGACAATTCACAGTGGCGTACACTCCACAATAAAATAGAGTGGCAGAGCGGATGAACAAAATTTTGTTGGAAAGGACAAGGGCAATGATAAGAACTGTTGGACTAGCCAATTCATTTTGGGCAAAAGCAATCAAGATAGCTTGCTATGTGATCAATTGGTCTCCATCAATCGCAATTGATTTGAAAACCCGAATGGAGATATGGACTGAAAAGTCAGCTAATTATACAAACCTCTATATGTTTGGAAGTCTAGTATATGTGATGAATAATGTCCAAGAAATTACAAAGCTAGATCTAAAATTTAGAAGATGCTTAGGATATGCTGACAGAGTAAAGGGGTATCACATGTGGGATCCCACTAATCACAAGGTTATAGTCAGCAGGGATGTCATATTTTTAGAAGAAAAACAAATACATTAAGGTGATAACACTTTAAAGGAAATAGTAGAGACCACTGCAGTGCAGATTAAAGAATGAGAAAATAAAATAAAAGTAATATATTCTTCTGAAGCAGCACTAGAGTACAATGAATAAGAACAATATGATCTTGTGACTCCACAAGTTTGATGATCAACTCAAGAGAAGAAAAAATCGATTTGGCACTCATATTACATTATGGAAGGGAATGTTACACTGTCTACTCATAAAAAATGGAAAGCCTTTGAGTTTTCAAAAGGTAATGGAAAGCTTAAAAGCTACTCTGCAGTTAGTAGCAATGCAAGAAGAAATTGAAGCTCCCCATAAAAACAAGACATAGGATTTTATTCCACTACCAAAAGAACAAAAGACCATCAGGAACAAATGGGTGTACAAGAACGAGAGAACTAGTGATGATCAAGTTGAATGATATCATGCTAAACTGATGATAAAAGGATTTGCTCAAAAAGAAGGTACTAATTACAATGAGATATTTTCATTGATTGTTCAACTCACAACGGTTCAAGTGGTCTTAGCAATATATGCTACATGTGACTTACATCTAAAGTAGTTAGATGTGAAAGTTGAATTTCTTCACGGAGTTCTTGAAAAAGAAATTTATATGCTCCAACTAGAAGGGTTTGAAAAAAAGGAAAAGAGAACTTGGTTTGCAGGTTGAACAAATCTCTATATGGTCTCAAATAGGTGTCAAGATGCTGGTATAAGAGATTTGATTCCTTCATCATGAGCCTTAGATATAACAAACTTAATGCTGACTCTTATGCATATATCAAGGGATTTGATGGAAATGATTTCATTATTTTGTTGTTGTATGTAGACAACATACTGGTAGTAGGCCCCAGCAAAGATCGTATCAATGAATTAAAAGCACATTAGCTAGGGAATTTGATATAAAGGACTTGGGACTAGCAAAAAAGATTCTAGGGATGCAAATTCACTGAGACAAAAATAACAAGATTTAGCTTTCTCAAAAGAATTATTTAAAGAAGATCTTGCAACGCTTCAATATGCAAGATTATAAGTCAATCTCTACCTCACTTATTGTTAATTTTAAATTATCCTGAAGCATGAGTCCTAGCAATAAAGAAGAGAGGAAATGAATGTCTTGAGTATCGTACACATCAACAATGGGTAGCCTAATGTTCACTATGATTTGCACAAGACTAGACATTGCACAAATAGTGGGAGTGGTTAGTTGATATAAGATGAATCTTAGTCAAGAGCATTAGAATGCTTTAAAAAGGGTCCTAAGCTATATTAAAGGGATCACGAATGTTGCATTGCATTATGGAGGATCATATTTCACCATTAGAGGTTATACTAATTTAGATGTTGTAGGTGATCTTAATAATAGCAAATCCACTAATGGTTATGTGTTTACTCTTGCAGGCAGAGCAATAAGCTAGGTTTTAAAACTACAACCTACTGTAGTCACTTCAACGACTGAGGTAGAATATATTATAGCTATATAAGCTAGCAAAGAAGCAATTTGGTTGTAAATACTGTTGGGAAAGCTCAGGTACAATCTCAAGAAGATTACACTATTTTGTGATAATCAAAGTACTTTCCACTTGGTAAAAATTCTGGCATTCCATTTTAAGACTAAACACATACGAGTTCAATACCACTTTATCCAAGAAAAGGTGGAAGAAGGAAATATGGATATGTAGAATCCATACTAAATATAACCTAGTAGATGTAATGACAAAGCCAATGAACACTGATAAGTTCATATGGTGTAGATCTTCAATTGGCTTAGCAATGACGTGAGCAACAAAAGATGACAAGGAAAGAGGAATGGAGTGAAGATTGATTAATTTTTAATCAAATTTTCAAGTAGGAGATTACCAAAAGGTGGCTAACAACCAAGAAACTTTGGTGTATGTTAGGTGGCCAACCAAAGAAAAAGAAAAAACTTTTTGTTATAATTACAGTTTAGTCCTTTAAAATTTGCATTGAAGCCCTTCATCATCTCCTATAAATAGAGAGCTTCAAAACTTCATTTTTGATAACCAAGAAAAGAGCAATCCTATATGTAGAGAAATAGAGAGATGTGAGATATATAAATAGTTATGAGGTTAGTATTCCTCTATTAGCAAGAAATATAAAAATATTGTATTATTTTGCTATATATAGAGAAGGTGAAATTTCTATTTTTCTCATAATGAAGTATTTTCTTCCTTGTCTGTGATTTTTTACCCTATTAGGGTTTTTCACGTTAAATTCTACATGTTATCTCAAAATATTTGCTATAGTTTTACTTTTATCCTGTGTCTATTTTCTCTATATTAATAAGGAATTGATAAAAAGGAGAAGTCAACTGAAAAGAGAACTAAAAAAAAAGGCTAAAAAGGGACAGAAGAAGGCAGCAAAACAGCAACTGGGAAAGGGAGAAACACAGTCAGGAAGGTGAGGTATTGTTGTTGTTTTATAAGAACAAAAAACAAGAAACGTGGGCGGTGAGAATAGAAGAGATCTAGAGACTAAGGAGAGAATGTTGGAAAGGCCATTAGAAAAAACCATCACGAGAGAAGACTGGGTGGAAAAGAAGAAGGTGAAAGTTCTTCTTTGTAAGAAAAGAATCGAAACATAGGGAAGCATGAATGTAAAATGCCTTTGTTTTCATGTGTACTGAATAGAGCAAGAAAGCGTGAGAGTTAGATAGACTTTTAAGGAAGAGTTGAAACCAAAACAAGATAGAGAGGCAAAGAGAAGCAAACCAAGAGGAAAAAGAAATTAGAGGAAGACTAAGGGGAAGAGGGGAGGAGAAGCATAGTATTTGAAAGAGAAAAAAAAAGCAATAGAAAAACAAGTAAGAGAAGGTAAGCATAAGAGTTTGAAAGCAAAGAAAACAACTGTCTTCAGCCTTTTTAAATAGGGGTTGAACAAAAAGGAAGTTGAAGGGGAGAAAAAACTAAGAAATCTGAAAGAAAGAGAGAAAAATGGGAGAGTAATGGAGGAAGATAGTAGAAGATAAGCAATGTTTCATGTGGGAAGAACAAAGCTAAATAGTGGCATCTACAAACTCAAGGAGAACAGGAAAGAGAAAAATAATGATCTAATTCAAGCATATGCTTGATTAGCCATTATGCAGAAGATCATAGAGTCAGAAAAGGTCATGCGAGTTGTGTTCACGTGCAAGTATGTTAGTTCCAGTTTTACCTGATTGTTTGCTTTGTGACAAAAAGATTCATTGAGCTTACTAAGATGAGTCAACTACCTTAGATAAATCTTAGTTCATGTGTATGGAAGGTTTCATTATATTGTGATGTTCAAATTAAAACCAAATTCACAAGATAGTCATTCAGCTACGAATGATGTGTTGTACTTGCAGAACTAAAGGTGAGATGTGTTAAAATATTTGGAGTAAACCAATAGCAAGTAATCCTGACTAAGTTTTCTTTGTTAGTAAGTTTTAATGAAATCATTCTTAAAAAAAAATTAGTTTTTGGCTTTCAAAAAAGAAAAAAATGTCAATATAGTTTGCTTTAGAAGAAAGGGAAAAGGAATATATTTAAAAGGTGAGATTCATTTTTACATCATATATGTATATGTGTGTGTGTGTGTGTGTGTGTGTGTGTGTGTATGTGTGTATATATACGAAAATGGAATAATGTCGGTGTTTACCTTTCTTTCAATGATTAAAAAGATAGGTATATGCCTGGACTAGTACCTCAAAAATGGAAATAGCATGGGCACTTTGTTCAATTTTCCTTCTTGTGTAATCACATAAGGTGTTTAGTTTCTTTGGATTTTCAAAAATCAACATACGATTTTTAAAAATTAAAAAAAAAATAATAATAATAATAATAATAATCCTTAATTTGCAAAAATGATATGTATTGCCTTTGTTTTAGAAATTGTCATGTTAGATCATTAATCCCCTTAGACGCATAATAATGAACAAGAATAAGTCATATAAGACCTTCAGTCTCTTTAGGTTTTGAAAGTTAATATGTGATTTCTAAAATAAATGAATAGTTTCTAAAGTTGTCATGTGAGATCATTAGTTTCCTAACGCCCTCAAAAATTAAATAGTAAGAGCCTTATGAGACTTTAGTCTCCTCAGGCTTTGAAAGTTAACTCCCAATCTTCTAAAATTCAAAAAATAAAATAATTGCTAAGTCACATAAATAATTAGTCTTCCAATACTTAAATTTTAGTAATTTTCGTGTACGATCATTAATCTCCTAAAGCCCTCAAAAATTAATCGATAAGAGCCCTATGAGACCTTAGTCTCCTTAAGCTTTGAAAGTTAACACCCAATCTTCAAAAATTCAAAACATAAAATAATTGGTAGGTCACCTAAATAATCTCTCTTCCAACTTTTCAATTTAGTAGTCGCCATATAAGATTGTTAGTCTTTTCAGGCTTATAGGAATTAATAATAATATAGTTTGCCTATAATTCCTAAACCAAATGCCTTTTGAAAAATTAAACACAAATCTTAATTTCAAATAATACCAAGATATATATATATATATATATATATATCCAAAAGCCTAAAAATATTTCCCTTAATAATTTCATATTTTATCAACAAAGAATTCTATTTTTGAAAAAAATCCTAAAAGGCATAAATTTCAAAAATCCTAAAAAAAACCTCTCTTTGATTAATTTCACTCTTTTTTAATGTAAAATAAAATTTCCAGCTTTAAAATATAAAAAGAAAATTCAAAAATCCTTTTCTATCATAATTCCATTTGACTTTCAAAAATAAAATAAGAATTCAAATTCCAAAAGTTAAAATTAAAAAAAGAGAGAAAATGAAAAGAGCAAAGAAGTGAGATTAAGCTAATTTCGTAAATCAAAATACATAAACCAAATTTCCATCTAGTTTTATTTACGAAAATTTGTTTAGTTTCAACTATCTTGTTCCGTTCACAAAAAATGAAAAAAAAAAAAAATCCCGACCAACTATCACATCTTTCTATATTGAACTATGTAGACTTTAATCCTAATCATTAGATAAGTAGGTTTTAGACTCTCATTCATAGTCAAATTTATCCTTTGTAAATATTCATTTCTTCATTAATTATGTTTTTGTTTTCTTTATTTATTTTGCATGTGTTTTGATACTGGTAATTGAAATAAAATTAAGGTCATATTATATTGATTTCATATTACTAGCTTAAGGTAGTCATCCTTACAAACAGGTGTTGTAGAGTGCCTAACACATTCCCCGCACTCAAACAAACTCTCAAATGCATCTCTATTTATGCAAATTACCTTTCCATTTTATTTTCTATTTAAAATGATTTTCCAAAATTTTCCTTTAAAAATTTTGGGGGTGACTCCTAAATAAATTGGTTTTTTTAATTATTTTTAAAGCTGATTTGTTTCTATTTTCTTTCAACCCATCCGCATCACACTCGACCCTTCAACAGGTTGTCAAGTGCAGCAATGACTCAAATTTAGTTTCCAACAAATCATTTTCAATATCTTCATTATAAATTAAGATTGATCTTATATAGTTTAAAATTTTATACTTAGATTCTTATAGTTTTAAAATAATATTTAATTAATAATTATATTGTTAAATTTTTGTTAATATGAAATTAAGTTTTATTAATATATAATAAGTGTCGAATGTGCCAAATTAAAATTATAACCTACTCTCTAGTAAGACAATTGTAACAAGAGTAAGTAAAGTCGTACCTACAAGAATTGGCAATTTCAAGACTTATAAACAAACAAGAACAAACGTGTCAAAGAAAGAAATAAAATGAGGGGTTTCAACATAAATATAACAACGATACCAACATAAACTAAAGAAATTAGAGAAACAACAAGTGAGAAAATACTTCAAATATAAAAGCATGCTAATTAAAAGAAATTAAATCAAGAAACGAGCATCTAACTAAGTAATGTATTATTTTGGTCCTTTTAAGTTGATCATCGATTTAAAAGTAATTATCCACTCTCTTTTTGGTAAATGGTTATAGTTGCTTATAAGCTCTAGCAACTTGGATTTCCTTAACTGTGTTGACCAAGAAGAGCTCTCTAACTAACTCCTAATTAGCTAACTCGTAATTAGCTAACAATCTCAAGTAAGCACTTAGGATTTAATTAGCTAATTGCATTAAGATTGAGACATCACCATTTTAAACCTGTCAAAACACGAAGCAAGTTTAAAAAATTATCTTTTTGACACCATCAATATAGAAGAAAGCATATCAATAATTCCCTATGCTAATTTTCCACTAAGCTTTAATTTAACTAAACAATTACAAATTTAATCAAACCAATTGGAAAATAATTATCTCTACGCAAAATAAACAACGGGCCTAATCATTCATTCACCTAAAGACAATATAAACATAATAGGAATGTAAAAAGACTAAAAAGAGGGAGGGGAAAAAAAGGGTTCAGAAATATCCCACAACACTTGAAGGAATCATAAAAGTATATGAACAAAATTAGCTACTCAAGAATGAAAGTACCCATAATCCACGTCCAAAATTAGTATTATAGAGCTATAAATTGACTTTCTCTCACAAAAAAGTAGAACAGGGAAGAGAAAGAGGAAGAAGATGACTTAGTGAAAGAAAGAGGTGTCTAATATCTAACCCAAAATGCAAAATCCTTCATCCCGAACTAACTTTTAGCTATTTTCCTAAAACAAAATGCTAAAATTCTTTTAAAAAAATTACCCCTAAACGCCTTTCTTGCCCATTTCCATCGTGTTGTAACATCCATGAGAGAGAATGTGAGAAAAATGGATAAGTTGTCCACTTTTCTGCATAAAATCTGTAACTTAAGTCATGTCTATGGCTTACTTTCTTGCTTTTAGCTCTTTTGCAATAAAACACATATCCATGCCTTACTTTAGCTATAAATCCAAAAAAATAATTCCTATAACCTAAAACCAACCAAAATAATCATTTATGACATGATTTCCTTACCAAAACACTAAAATTAAGATCAAAGAAAGATTAAATACAATCAAAATTTACAACTTGACAATATAGCTTCAAATAGATATGATTTAGATCATTAAAATAAATAAACTTGAAGTATAAAGTGACATGGTGATGTAGGACACTAGAGAGAGAGGTTAAGAGGTTAAGGAGCAAGGTGAGAAGTTGTGAGAGAGAGGAGGAGGAGAAATCCTAAATTAACATAATAATATTCTTATTCAATCAAAACAGTTTGTCATATAACATAAATCCTAGGGCTATTTATAGATAGCCCTGATACACAATAATAAAACTAGAGCTCTAATAATAGGCCCATTGAAAAAAAAAAGTGAAATAAAATAAAACAGAAAATTAAAATACTTAAAACTAAAGCTTAATAAAAATTTAAATTCAGATAGTTCTAATTCCTAAATTTATCCTAAATAACTAAATTACATATAATATTTATAATTATATTTGTAATAACTAAATTACAAATAAATAATAAATTATGTCTTATTCCATTCCCCAATATTATCCCCTAGTTGGAGAAAACTCATCCTCAAGTTTCGAAGTATGGAAGTAGTAGAAAACTCCATTTTGTTGCTTTAGCTTTGACAACAAACACGACCAGTAAAATTGATAGAAGCAGCAATTTTGTGTTCTCCAAGACATCAAGAAAAACAAAATCAATTTCGCATATATCAATTAGATGAACTTGGATGTGGTCTTCAACAACTTGAGTAACTTCCAAATGTTGCAAAGAATCCTTGTGAACTTCACATCTTGCAATTGCTTTCAGTTCATTCTCATAACCTATTAGATTACTGTCCTCATCAATATTTGATGGGCACTCAAGAGGTTCCATTATAATAACATTAAGATCCTCTATATTGACTTCATCTTTTACATCATTGTCATATAAGAAGTAATGTTCCACTTGATTTGGTCAAAGTTATCCTTTTCACTAGCTAAACCCTCTAGGTTGTTGTCAAAGAGCTGGATATTTCTCCATTTAATAGCACTCTGTAGTTTCATTAAAACAATTATTGATACGCTCTCTCAAATGTTTCAGGGCATTTTGAAAGTCTTAGATATTTTGTTCTATAGCAACTTGAACATTGGTATATATATATTTTTAAAAGATTAAGGCTTATGGGCGTCAGCAACAGGTTAAAATGGACCCAAGTTGCCCCTAATACAAAGTTAGAGGCCTAACTTATTAAGTTTGACCTAATGAGAGTCAAGGACTCCATACAAATAAAGCCAAATAAATATGTAACAACTAAGGCAAAGTCTTTACAATAACATATCGAGAGTAGAGCTCTACACGAAAACTATTATAAAGTTATGTGAACTAGGCTAACACTTTATAATTAAAATGGTAACAAGACTTACTTTGAGTAATTTTAAAGCCAAAAAAGTAGTAAGAATTCCCTAAAATACCTCTCAATAGTTACATAAGGTGTATGGGATCAAATTGAGTGAGAAATCCAGTGAAACAAAGGCTGAAAACACCAAAAATCATGACTAGTGTGTGTGGGCACTTGTGGCCCACATATAGGGACTTCTGGCAATGCATCTGGCTGCTTTCGATGACTGGTCTTCAAGGGTTGACCGATTTTCGCCTTTCGATTCTACTGGTGGGATCAGTTTGGCAATTGGATAGCTAAAGATGGGTGATTTTGGACAGGTGATGGTGATTTTTGTGCTTTTTGGCAAGTCTCAAACAAGGATGCATGCCTAGATTGAAAATGTTCAAGCTCTAATACCAAATATTGATGTAGGACACCAGAGAAAGTGAGGGAAGGAGGTTAAGGGCAAAAGGAGAAGTTGAAACAAAGAGAGAGGAGGAGGAGAAACCCTAGGTTAACACAATAATATTCTTATTCAATCAAAATAGTTTATGACATAACATAAATCTTAAGACTATTTATAAATGACTCTGACACACAATAATAAAATTAGAGTTCCAATAAGAGGCATGTTATTAAAAAAAAAAAAAAAGGAAACTAAAATAAAATAAACAGGAAATTCAAATACTTAAATTCAAATAACTCTAATTCTTAAATTTATCCTAAATAACTAATTACAAATAAATAATAAATTATTTTTTATTTCATTCTCCATTATATCGATTATATATATCACATGTAGTACAACAATATTAAGTGACTCAATTTGAACCGTTAATATTTAAAAGTGCCTAGATGACATATTTTAAAATATATCAAAAGAATTTAACATCAATTTAAAAAAAAAAAAAACCAATGAAAACCAAACTGCAATTTTATTTATTATAGGTATTATATAAAAAATGATTAAAATTATAATGATAACTTAACTTTATTTTTAAAGGTTTTTTTAAAAATAAACTTAAATGTCACAATGTAAAATAAATTGAGTTTATACAACTAAATTGTTGTCACTTTCCGAATGATTTAATTTAAAATTGAACAATTGTTTACATTTTACAATGCTTAAAACTAGCTAAGGTCAAGTCTAATCTAAATTATTGGACAATGTAATTGTAGTAATTCACCAACTCACCTGTCACCTATTGCGTAGAATATTATTGATATGCAATGAAAGACATATAAGAAAAGAAAAGAATAAAGTATTCTTTGAGAAAAATCACTAAAAAGAACAAAAAATTGAAAACTCGATGTTTCGCCGAACCTTCGCATTGTGTGACTTCTTCAACTTGCTGGCTATCTACGCCTTACATGAATATACCCTAGTCTCCCGATTTTCTCTTTTCTTTCGCTTCTTCATCTTCGTCTCAGCTTAACTCAGTCCTTCTGAATCACTGCCCCACTGAGCAAGCAGGCAGTCCAAGTAGAGATAGACGGACCCTCCGGATGGACCCCACCCCCGTTTGGGCCTCCATAATAGTTTTTCTATAATCTCGGATTCCTTTTTGTTTTTTAGCAGAGCTGATCCGCCTTGAAGATCTTCCTCTTCAATTGAAATCAACTATCTTACGCAGGCAATTCTCTTTATTCTCTATCTTTTGCAATTTATCTGGCTATTTGGTAGACTACGTAATTTCTGCCACTTGGGTTGGTTGTGGGTTGTAACTTTTGAACTGACCTGCTATACCTCGATTACGATGCAATACTACCATTTTGTGATTCAACTTGAGTATTTCGTTTGGATTTGCTCAAATCTGACGCCTTTATACATGCCCCATCACTTTTTTTTGCTGATCTTATTGTTAATATTGCCTTACACACACCCCCATCTCATTATTTGCAATTCAAACTTTATAAGAAGCCAAAGTGGTGTGTCATGAAGCTTTGAACATGGGGTGGTATATGAAGGTGGGTAATATGTTGGCTACATATTTCTATGTATAGAACCATAAAAAAGTTGACAAAATAGTTGCTAATTATTATTGAGATTAATGGACTGCAGTAATCTACAGTTGGGGGATGCACTTATTTATGTGCCCTACGGTAAAATACTAATAAATACATTCCCTGAATTCCCGCCTTTGTGTTTTGATAGTAAAACATTTCTGTACGATCATGTTATAAGCTTATGATATGGCCTTGTTTTTGGTAATGGTCGTGTCAGGTTGTATTCAGCAACTTGCTTGGCTGAAAATTTGACGTATTTATTATCTTTGCATGCAGATGGGTTCTGTAGAGGATAACATAGACCTTGAGTCTGAAGAGGAGATTCCTTTAAGACTGTCACCTTCGGCGAAGAAAGTCCATAATTTTGATTTTGAGACAACGCGTGTACTTTCTCCTGTGAATTTTGCCAGCTTATCCATCTTTAAACAGTTACAGATACGACCATTCAGGAGCCTATATATTGTCTTAATTAAAGCGAAGATCAACTTGTTGCTACCATTTGGTCCTTTGGCCATATTGCTACATTATCTGACGGGAAAGCATGTATGGAATCTGGTTCATCCTTGTTGGCATTTGGTTTCAAACTATCAATAAGACAAAAATGAGAGTGTTAATTGTAATAGCAATCCCTTGGTCAAGGAAAACTTGCTTCTTAGTTTCTTTTGAATTTTGATTTGGGGAAAAGGAAACTAGTGATATACACATTAATATAACAGAGCCAGATATTAGCAAATTGTTGGTCATGAAACCTGCTCAAATTTAAAGTCCTTTCATATCTAACAATTATAATTTTGTTGTTGTTTCACTGGTTTTTATTTTATTAATGGTTACCTCATATGTGTTAGGGATGGGTGTTCTTTTTCAGCTTGTTGGGTATTACTCCTTTGGCAGAACGTTTGGGTTATGCTACTGAGTAAGTATTGACTTGTCCAATGGAATTGGATATTTGCTTGTTTTCCTCATTCTATCTTTACCACTCTTTAGTTTTAACAGATCAATTTATCAACATTTGGTGCAGGCAGCTTGCATTTTACACAGGACCAACAGGTATAGTCATAGTACAATAAAGTGTATATCTTCTAGGTATAATTGGATTGCTGCTGTTCTTTAGTTTGAGATAAAGATGACAAAGAATATTCTAAACTGTTCTGTTTGAAAAAACGTATTTTCTTTATAAATAGGAGCATCATCAGGCTCAAAAATAAAAAACTGGAGCATTAAATGTTGTTAATGCTATCAATGTAGTCAAAGGCAAAAGGCACCTTTAAAGTACCAGACTTTTAAAACACTTTAGGCGAGAGGCACAAAAAAGGCACTCGCTTGAGTGAAGTAAGACACTAAATTAAGAAAAACACTAAAAATATGCTATAAAAAAAAAAAAATAGATAACTGTAACTTTATAACAATATTTGACATATAAATAAACTATCCAAAGTTGGAAACATAATAATATCAAGTTGAGACATAATAATCATCAAATGAATTAATTTACGTCACTACAATTATCAATCAAGCATAATAATCCTTAGGTCATAATTCACAATAATGTTAAATACACTTAACATTAGGGTTGGACTTCTCAAATGAACCCTAAATCGGAAAAAAAATCCTAATAAGTCTAAGTTAACTAAAGTGCCCAAAGGCGGTTGCCTGGACTGCCCAAAAGGCACCAAAGGCGCTGCCAGTTCAGCCAGGCACTTCCCACACCATGAGAGGCGCTGGATTCAAATAGAGCCTCGCTTCAAGGGTTTAGGCGCTAAGGTGAGGGCCTTTGACTACACTGAATGCTATACCTATCTTGCATCTTCAGTTATGATCCAACCAATCTTCACATCTTTTTTCAAAAGCCAAAGGCATTGATGATCTTTTGGTAACTTTTGGTACAGTTTAGTCCTCACTAATGTATCATGAGTTATACTGGAATTAAACTTTTAGTGTTGTTCTGCAGAGGGCTGTTGACTCTTCTATTGGAAAGTCTACAACAGCCAGCTCTGATGGAAATCTATTCCATTCCCCATGGCTATGTAACATTAGCTTTGTGATGTTGTTGCCGGGCCTAGCCCTAGATAGCCCTGGATGGTGTGTTGTTACACAACATAGGGCTTTTGAGAATAAATATCAGTATATTACCGCAAGGCATACAACCTAATGTTTAAGTCTCATACTTAAGTTCGCCTGGTCTATGTCAGTTGAACTGACTTTTCTTCCGCATATGCAGTTGGGGGTCTGCTGAATGCCACATTTGGCAATGCTACTGAAATGATTATATCAATTTATGCTTTGAAAAATGGGATGATTAGAGTTGTTCAGCAATCTTTATTGGGCTCAATTTTGTCAAATATGCTTCTAGTTCTTGGATGTGCCTTCTTTACTGGTGGAATTGTCCACTACAAAAAGGTTCAGGTTTTCAACAAGGTAGATATCATGAACTGATTAAAATTCTGCTTGTAATACAGTTTGTTTCTTCTTTCCATTTTTGTTCTCATAATGTTCCAGAGTTCACATTGTAGTCGGCCTTTGGAACAGGCATCTGTTGTTGTAAATTCTGGGTTGCTTTTGATGGCTGTTATGGGAATATTGTTTCCTGCTGTGCTTCACTTTACTCACTCAGAGGTTCATTCTGGGAAATCCGAGTTATCTCTATCCAGATTTAGCAGCTGTATAATGCTAGTGGCATATGCAAGCTACCTTTTCTTTCAATTAAGAAGTCAGCATAATCTTTATTGTCCTATTGAAGAGGTTAGCAACTTTCGCTTCATTTAAATTTCTTCATGGCAGTATCTTTTGAGCCTTATGGTGTATGATTATTTTGCTAGACACCACATGACTTGGGGTGAAGCCTAATATATATTTTTTATAATCATAGATCTCTTTTCTTTTCATAATGCATGCTACATTATGTTTATGAATTTCTCTCATTATTGAAGAGACAAATATATGTATTTGCTATAACTTATGCTTGCCTGGTCTTTTACATAACCATTCAATTATTTTTATTCTTTTCCGACTTGACTGGTTTTACACATTTGCTTGACACCATGTTTCCAGTAAGTTGCCATATATTATATAGGCTTAGAGAATGAAAGATGTATTTATAACGAAAATATGCACATCAGCATTGTAATAAGTTTCTATGTCAGAAGCTACTTCCAAGCTCCCCTTCACAAAAGACATAAAAGGAAAAATGTGTAAAAAATTTTAGAATTCCCCAAATATGTTTTTAATGTTCTACTTGATTCAAATATTTTAACTAACTATGCTACCATCATAAGGAGAAGGAAGATTTTTTAAAAAAAATGTAAAAACATGGAAGCAGTGACTACGTAGGTATTGTCTGTGACGTAGTATTTTGGTTGAATTTTGATAGATTCTCAAAAAGAACGGGATAGCTTGAGACCAGAGTATGGCTTTATATTACAGGACTTTCTATGGGGTGTGCCAGAAAAAAAATTTTCCTCTTTCTGTATTTCCTGTAAAGGAAAAAAGTGTGTTATTTTCTTTTTCTGGGTGGAACTGCAAGGGGGTTTTGATGGAAAGATTGATATTTGATTATAATAGAATATTAAATACATATTTTGAATTGTAAAAGATAAAAGAGTATATGTGAATTTGTGCGACCTTTTTTTTTGCTTCAGATGCTTATTGTACATTACTAACCTTGTTTCATAATATAGGAAGCTGATGGTGTTGAAAATTCTGATGAGGAAGAAATTGAATTAACTCGATGGGAAGCAATAGGCTGGCTTGCTATTTTGACAATATGGATATCTGTACTGTCTGGATACCTTGTGGATGCCATACAGGTATAATCTATTTCTTGAATGCTTGATGACTATGCTTTTGATATTTATCTCCTAAATGCTCATATCCTTTTGAAATGTTGAATGTTTGCTTTTGTAACTTGGTTTTTTTGGGTCTCTTGTGAAGGTTACACTTGCATATGCCTCTACAGTAGAAACTGAGGAAACTTTGATCGTAGAGCAGATCCTTGTTCTTTATTGCTGGTAGCCTAGTACCATGGATGATCTAGCTTTGTAAAGAACTGTGGGCCCGTTGTTGGAATTTTTGTAAGGGAATGGGAATGAGTTTGGATTTATGTAGAACCAAAAAGCAATAAGATGATTCTCTAAGCAACGGGAATACCATAAATTAAAAACAACCAAACATGGCTATGGGGTTTTCATTCTCATTTCCTAGTCTAGGTTCTAGTAACCAAACCTTACCTATGTTAGTGCAACTTTAAGTAGTTGTAATGGTATATTTGTTTTCCTTTTTTTTTTTTTCTTTGTGGGTTTCTCATAGACTTAAAATAGAATCTTTTTCTCTAGATAAATTTAGTGGTTAAGTTACCTTTTCTTAAAAAAGCAGTCAGCCTATCAATGAGTTTTGGCTCAATGATACTAGAGTCATCTCTAGGATTGATGAATTTGAGTTCAAATCTCAGACTACACCTTATCATAAATTGTCTATTTTCCTAGCTGGTTTTGCTTCTGGAATAGTTCTGTTTTAGCTTGAATGGACTTATCATTGCAAAGAAATTATTTTGCTTGTGTTAACTCTTAAACTTTCATGAAGTGAACTATGAATGCTTTGTTTTTTGTGACTATGTTTCTGTGGTTTAAACTATTAAAATCTGCTTCTCTCTTCTTCCATCTTTGCTGGTAGTGAACATTTATTCTATCCTTATCATTGTCTGTATCGATTGTGTTATGGGTTTGTTGATATGTACTGTGTTTCTGGTCTCTTGCAGGGGGCGTCTGAGTCATTGAATATGCCTGTGGCTTTTATTAGTGTCATATTGCTTCCAATTGTAGGCAATGCTGCTGAACATGCAAGTGCTATCATGTTTGCCATGAAGGATAAGCTTGTGAGTTACTTTCTAAAACCTACTTTTAATCAATGTGTACTGTCTACTTGACTAATGGAGTCAATTTTACTGAAGGATATCACACTCGGAGTTGCTATTGGATCTTCTACACAGATATCTATGTTTGTGGTATGCTCTTGGACTGTTATTAACTGGTTATTAGGGATTTACTTTTTACCAGATCATATTATGAACAGGTTAACCTTGATTTCACCATGTCATAGAAAGAATTTAATTGAGTTTGTCTAAATTTTGAAACTGTATGATGTTGGGAAGAAAAAGTTCATGATTCTTGTTCAATTGATAATTGCAGATCCCTTTCTGTGTGGTTGTTGGGTGGTGCATGGGGAAAGAAATGGACCTGAATTTTCAACTCTTTGAGACTGCTACACTTTTTATCACTGTGCTAGTAGTAGCATTTATGTTGCAGGTATGTGATCTCTTTTCCACCCCTGCATGTTGTGTTACTAGTGGTTGTTATTGGTTAATAAATTAATGGTTTTCCAACTTTATGAGTGTCACAACCCAAAATCTTTAGACTTGTGACCGGTGCATTGATTAAGTCAGTCTTGAGACCAACTTAGCCTAGTGAACCTACTGGACTCAACAAAGAGGGACAACTCAATAAAATGCATAAAAACATTTTCACATAACATAGTTGGGTTGAGGGTACCAAAAATCTGGTTGAGTCTCCCTTAAAAACTGAACATCTTCCATATTTTACATTGATCATCAACACCATTTACACATTTTCAAAATCATCAAATTGTTTACAAAGTATTATGGCCATCACAAGGTCTACAAAATGGCAACTTAACCAATACTATGCATCTTGACTAACTCTTGTAGCTGCAAATGTAATGGAGTTCAAATCAACCACTCTAGCCACCTGAAAGAACGGAGGCTACTAAAATATCTCTCGGATGAATAAAAATCCCAGAACTTGCTGAAAATTATATTAACATATGTAAGGGTAAGTCACAGACTTACTGAAGGCATGACGAATGTAGTGGAGAGGAAGGGAAACATGAAATATGCATCAGTATTTGTCTCGTAAAACTTCCTTCCATAAAGAAATAAAACATTGAAATCAAGAAGGCTCAGTATAAGACAAGATTTGAAATATAGTTCCAAAACACTTCAATTCCTCAGCACAAATAAATCCTCGGGGTTTCACATGAGAGAATGATAGTTCATCATATTATATATTTGGAGTCAACTACACCTTATTGGCAACTTCTTGCTCATCGTGGGTGGCTACTCCCAACAGGCAGCTCCTTCTTTGCCCATTATAATCACATCAAATCTCTGGCAGCTACATCTCATTGACTGCTTGTTGCCCTCTCGTGGGCGACTACATCCAAGTGGAAGCTTCTTCTCCTCCCCATGCTATCATATCTTCACCATTAATCTAGGTTAGGGTTTCTATCACTCAAGGAAAATTTTGAAAAATTTGAATTCAAAATTATGATTTCTAGGGTTAGGGTTTCTATGTCACTCAAGGAGATTCTCATCTCACATTGAAGGAGATTCTCATTTCAATAGGAATTACAAAATCTATATCAGATTGGGAAACAGTGAAAAATAGAATCAAATTTTTGTAATTTGACTTGACAATTGATGTAATTCATTTAGACTTGGTTAGAGGATTTATTCATGACTGGAGAACATATATTTGGTTTTAGGTTTAAAGTTAAATGTTTCATTGGTGTCTCTCAATCCTGTTTGGGATGGAAGATGCTTTTCAGAAGATGAATGAGCTTTGGATTGCATTCTCTTTATCTGTTACATACTAAATTGTAGGGGAATTGCTCTTATCCCGTGGCCACTATCGTTCAGTTTTATGACAGCTATCTCGACATTTTGTTGCCCTTGCAGGAAGGGACCTCAAATTATTTTAAAGGCTTGATGCTTATTCTTTGCTACCTCATCGTTGCAGCCAGCTTTTTCGTACATGTTGACCCTACAGATGGTGAGTTACAGAAGTATACTCATTATTGGTACATGATAGACTTATTATGTTACATGAGAGGCTGAAAGCTTCAGGAATTTCCTATGTTTGACTTATACGCCTAATTTTTTAGTCCTTGGAATCATGATTCATGTTTAAATTGCGAAATAACATAATCTTCTTGTTGTAACATTCTGATTGGGAGATCTGTTCAGGTGATGACTAAGTATACTGTGGCTATGGTAGCCATCCGTGTTGCCTTGCTTCTGCACTACCTAATGCTGGAAAAAGTGGAAAGCAGTGTGGTTGAAGTTGAAAGGTCCCTTTCAGAAAATTCTCATGTTGGCATTCAACATGGCATGGGATACCCCAATGGATCCTGAGCTGTGCTCTACGCTAAATCATGACGAAAGTGTGTATAATACTGAAATTTTAAGTTTACGCTAAAGGGATGCGTATATGTATTTGATCTCCATTTTGTTATTCATTCAACGATATTTTTTGTAAGTATCTATCTTTATCTTCAATGAATTATGCGGAAACAACCAATCACAGCCCAAAAGTGTATTGATATTAGTTGATAATATTTTAGTTGATAGGTGCTAAAAGACTGGTTAATTTCGGGTATCCCTTGTTGTGGATTCAGAACTCCCAATGAACATATTTCATGGGTAAATTGAAAACAAAGACTGGTCAACTTCTGTGTAATCCTTTTGAACGCAGATACAAGTCAAAACTTGTCAACACATTTGAATTTTTTATTTTCTGACTCTTCTGAATATCATTGACTTCTAAATTGATCAACTTGGGAGTAGGTGACTCTCCTCAATTGAAACATGTTATTATTTTAAAGTTTTCCAATATTAAACCTACAAAAAAAAAAAAATCACCCCTAGAGCACAAGTAGCTATGTGGGTCCTATTTCTTATGGTCTGAGACCACTCGGCACTTAATGGAGTGTGGATCCCATGGGGATTTTCCATATCATCTAAAATTATTAGGTTTAAATTTAATGGTTTTAAATTTAATAAATATAAAAAAATTTTAAAATATAAAAATAAATATTTTTTAAAATGAGATATATTAATATATATATATATAATAATTTTTAATATTTTACAATTTATTTAACACATCTCATAATATAATTTAAAAAGAATAGATTGTTACTAATAAAATTTAAAATGTTAACATATTTTATTTTTTAAAATATTTATTTTTATATTTTAAAATATTTTTTATATTTATTAAATCTGGAGTGGTGAAATATGACTGGAGAGCGAATCATACTCCACATAATGCCTCCAACATGTGACCGCTATCCAATTGCTCTTATAATGATTAACTTAAGGACAAGAATGACAAATGCCGTCACTTCAGTCATCTGAGTTTGATTGGATACTAGCTCTTATATATATTCTCTCTATAATTCAGATTTAAATTCTTTATATTTAAGAATTTATTTATTGTATTTAAAAACAATTTAATAGTTTAAATTTTAATAAATATTAAATAATTTTTATAATTAAATTTTTATCTAATAATTCAAACTTTACCAATCTTACTTATTTTTAACCTTATCAAATTCATTTATAAAGTGACTGTCACCAAACTTTATAAATAGTACTGTTCTTCAATTCTTTATATAGTATATATCTAGGAAAATTTTTAATAATGATTTTATTCATAATTATTCAAATCCATGAGAAGCTTTGTTACCATTAAATTAAATTATTATTTTTAACACAGTCACAATTTTAAATATATCATTATACTCAATTATAATAAAAAATATATAATTATAATATTAATTTAAAAATAATAATATTATAATTATATTTTTATATTATAACTAAATATATTAATATTTTTAAAATTTAACATTATAAGAGTGCATCTAAAATTTTATCATAAATTTAATCATTGAACATAAATCCCTGACTAAATATTTCACACAGAAAACGCGCAGAATACGATAGAAGTTGCTCCGTACTTCCATCTCTCCTTGTTTGTCATTGTTTTGATTTCTTTGAAGTACGCTAGTTGATCAGAACTTCCAGTCCCAAAACATTAATCAAAGAATGCACGATTAGCGCGGGCCCATATACACACACACACACATATATATATATATATAATTAATAATTTTTTTAATTTTGTTTTTGTGTAAATATTATTTTTCATTTTTTAGGCATAATCAATCTATAATAATTTTTATATTTTTATACATTTAAGTAGTATTTTTATATTACTCTTAATTTTTGTTTATTTTAAAACTTGTCTTTTAAATAAACTTTCATAGAGTAATATGAATATGTTACTTAAATGTATAAAGATATAAAAACTCATTAAAATTAAATATAAATTGTTAAAAATAAAAAAAATCGATAATATCTCTTGAAAAAAAATAGATTAGTATTGGTATAAAATTAAAATTAAAATTATTAATTGTATGCAATGAAAAATCATTAAAAAAACATTAATTATCATTGTCAGTTAACCAGTACTCTTAAAATACAAGTTAGCAAAACTATATATACAATTCGCCTGGATGGCAAAATATTCATTCTCGTATAATTTGAACACTGTATCTTGCTTGTTACAAGACAACATTATTTTAGCTGGTACAGAAATTTTGAAGTACTTTTTAATACCACATTTTTTTTAGTTTTGTTCATTTTGTATTTTTTTAATAATAACTTTTAATAATCATACTAGACATAAAAATTGTAAATATCATGTATAATATGATATTTAAAGCATTAATAAAAAAAATGACTAATAATAATATATCAAATAAATCTTTTGCTATAGAATAAAAACCATATTTTTATATTATATGGTTGGAAGATTACAGTCCTTGATTACAACAATTTTTTTACACAATATTGTTGTAGAAAAAAATACAAAAAAACACACATATAAACTTATGCATGGCTAATAGGAAGGAATACACCATAATCTAGTGAAGCCTCAGCCCATTGAGTTGTTGAAGCTTGAGGAAGCATTTGTACATAGAAACCTCTAAGCAGCAACAGCAGCTAGTTTTGCTCTTAGATCCTTTCTTAGGATCTTGCCTGATGGGGACTTTGGAATAGCATCCACGAAGAACACTTTGCTTATTCTCTTATAAAACACCACCTGCACATCCCATCATACAAAAATTAATTACAATTCAAAATTAATAATTTTTTTTTTGGTTATTTGCATTAAAAAAATTTTAAAAAAAATTTAAAAGGACCTGTTTTGAGATAAACTGCTTGACGTCATCCTCCGTGGTGTCTGTGTGACCATTGGATCTCACCACAAATGCCACGGGCACCTCTCCGGCTGCTTCGTCTTTCATTCTGAAATGATAATAATAATAATAATATTAATACACTAGAAAAGGGTAGTGACTTCCTGAGAAAATGTGCACCGAAAATATGGTAGACCACACTTACGGGACCACGGCAGCATCGGTGATGTGTGGATGAGATAGAAGAAGGGCTTCGAGCTCAGCGGGGGCCACCTGGAACCCTTTGTACTTGATCAGCTCCTTCAGTCTATCAACGATGAACAGCTCATCGTCGTCGTCGATGTAACCTATGTCGCCCGTATGCAACCACCCCCCCTCGTCTATCGTTCTTTTTGTAGCCTCCGGATCATTCAGATAACCTAGTCCATTTTTCATGGTCCCAAACAATCCGTCAGAAAAGTTCCATTTGTTTTGTATTTTGTTGGCCATATACATATTTAAATATCTATATATCTCTCTCATAAAATTAAAAAATACGTTATACATATTTTTTATAACAAGGAGATGTACAATTACATCTATTTTAATCAAGATACTTTTATAATTATAATAAAATATTTAACACACTCACAATTTTAAATATATTAGTGTATTTAATTATAATATATAAATATAATTATAACATTATTATTTTTTGACATCTAAGGTTTAAAATTTAAGTCTTTATAATTATATCTTTATATTATAATATAATATATTATATTATTTAAATAATATGAAAATAATTAATATTTAAAACTTTTAAAAAAATTATATTTATAATTCTCAGTACAAATTATTAAGTTATTTACAATAAAAATATTTCCAAATGCAGTCTAATAATGTTGGCGGTGATGATGTGAAGTAATGCAGAAAATTGAGAGTTGGTCGCCCGACATATTGATTTAACATAAGCACATGATAAACCTCACTTATTTAATTAAGTGGCTTATTAATAGTTCCTACCCTAAAGCTGACGTAGGAAACATCGACAAAATGGGAGACTTTGGTTCAGCTGTCAAAATCTTAACCGCACACAAAATAATCAAACCTCGATCAAGGGTGGAGAATTTTCAAAAGAATGAGGCTGATTAATTAAAAGCCTCCAATGTTTGGTGAGCAGGCAAGAGCCAATCCAACTATAAATGCGACACTTTGAAAAGAAAGGCACCAACACTTGCGTGGGCACGAAAACAAAAGGCTAACTAGGAGTTAAGTGTTAGAATGGATAATGGTATAATTAGGAAAACAACAATTAAAGAGAGATATATACGTACCTTTCATAATTTGGTCGCCTCTAATGCAGATCTCGCCGGGGTGATTGCGAGGCAAAGATTGACAAGTTTCAGGGTCCACAATCTTCATTTCTGCGTTTCTCACAACTGTTCCACACGCTCCTGCTTTCACATCCATGGCTTCCTTAGCAAACGCTAAGCTCATCGTCAACACTGGCCCTGCCTCAGTCATCCCGTACCCCTGCATTTATTCATTCACAAATCATATTATTCTTAATCCTCCACCATTCATTTTATTATTCACATCTTTTTGCAACTTATTCAATAACCTCGACTTGTTTGGTCAATCTTGATATATTCTGTAGCCAAAATCATCTATAGTGTTTATGTTTGATTTACTTTATTGTTATATAAAATGACAGAAACCTTAATTGATGTACTAAATTAGATAAGATATTTTATCTTCCTGAATTACACATTAGTTACAATTTTCGTACATTAGTTTTAAAATACAATAATTAATAAAATACCTCCTTTTATTTAAAAAACAATATTCATGTCTAAAGAGAGCGAATCCTCTCAGACGAGGATATGGTGAGACAGGTGTGGGGTATCTATTCAGTGAATCTCACTGAGATCAGATCTAATACATTATTCTATAATTTCACTTTTGTGAATTTTATATAGAAAAAACTAAAAGAAAAGAGAAGAGGAGTAAAAAGATAGAAATTGATTCTCATAAATACTCTTATTTATTTTTTGTCATTTTTCTTTAAAATTTACAAAAAATAATAATAATAAAATTTAATTATAAAAAAATAATTTGGCAATGTCACGTATCTCCTTTTTTTTCTTTTCGTAAGGTGAAAAATAAAATGGAAGTGTTTCTTACTAAATACGGCAACCTTAAAATGTATGATATCGTGTCTAAAGAGAAGTGTGTGGGTAAATGGGAAATGGATTTCGTGTATTTGAAAATCTCAAAAACAGGTAGTTACTGAGATAAAAATTTAATAATTTAAATTTTATAAAATTAATAAATATTATTTAATATTTATTAAAATTTAAATTATTAGATAAAAATTTAATAATTTAAATATCAAATACAGAGAATCTAAATTCCCGCGCAACAAAATAGGTATACACAAATTAACAAAAAAGTTAAACGAAATATACCATATTCATTAAATTGAAAAAAAAAAAAAGAAATTGAATGTAATCTGCAAGAAAGAAAACAAATACCTGACCCAGCTTGGCCTTAGGGAACTTGGCTCTCACAGCGTCTTCAAGCTCCTTCCCCAGAGGAGCCCCACCAGACTTCAACACTCTGATAGACGACAGATCATACTTGTCAATGTCTGGAGATTTAGAAATGGCCAACACGATTGGGGGCACAACTGGCGCAATCGTCACCTTATACTTTCCTATCAAACCCAGCAACGCGTTGATCTCAAACTTTGGCATCAACATGATCGCAGCCTTGGCTCTTAACCCACACAGCAGAACCGAATTCAGCGAGTAGATGTGAAACAGGGGAAGCACACACAGAATCACATCCTCATGGTGAAAATACAGATTCGGATTCTCCCCATCAACTTGTTGTGAGATGCTAGTCACCAACCCTTTGTGTGTCAGCATCACGCCTTTTGGTAACCCTGTAGTCCCCGACGAATACGGTAGCGCCACCACATCGTCGGGCTTGATTTTCACTTCTGGAATATCGTTCTCGTCGGCTTGGGATAGCTCCGAGAAATGGGAATGCCCTTCTGGGGGAGAATCCACGAACACCAGCTTCGCGTCCAAGTCCTTCACCTTCTGGAAGTAAGAAGACTGCGTGACGATAAGCTTGGCGTTGGACGCCTTGGCTTGTTTTGCAACCTCGGCGGGCGTGAAGAAGGGATTGGCGGCGGTTGTCATGGCGCCGCAATAGGACGCGCCGAGAAAGGCGAACACGAATTCAGGGGAATTGGGGAGGAGGACCATGATGACGTCACCCTGTCCGACGCCGAACTTGTTCAAGCCGGAGGCGACTCGCCGGGCGGTGAGGTCGACGTCGTAGTAGGTGTAGATGTCACCGGTGGGGGCATTGATGAGACAAGGCCGGGATCCGAATTCGGAGAGGTTTTCGAAGCAGTAGGAATGAAGAGGAAGGTGTTTGGGGATGTAGATGTCGGGAAGTTTGGACCGGAAAACGATGTCGTGCTGGTTCTTAGTAATCTGGGTGGCAGCCATTGGAGGAACGAAGTGCAATGAATGCGATGAAGATGAGAGAGAGAGAGAGAGACAGATAGTGTTTGGGTTTGAAGAATGCGTGTCTCAGTCTCCTGAGGAAGAAATGGGGAGAGAAGGATTGTTATAAAAGGAAGGAGGTGGTTGGTGAAGGGACAGAGTGGGAAATAAGGGAATGGTGTGGGGGTGAAAGTGGGAATTGAGCGGAGCCGTATTAGACATGGGGTTGTTGAAGATGATGAAGTGGAAGGAAGTGAGACTAGGAGAAGAGGTGACGGAGGGGGTTGGTGAGAATGGTTTTAAGAGGTGGAAATGGTGCATGGAAAAGGTCGGTGGGACCCAAAGGATATTATTCGGTCATTCGGTGACGGAGCAACGTTGCCAAAAACCATAATAAACTTTTTTTTTTCTTTTTTCATTTTACCTACCGCAAATGCCCCATAATAGAAGGCCACGGGACCCCACTTTGTTTCCCTCTCATTACCTACCATGCCATGAACATAGATGACCTTGGCAGTTTATGAAAATTTGTAGTTGAAAATAAATTAAAAAATAATGATAATAATAGCAGTCATGGGCCCAAGGTCCGTTGGGCCCTTACTGGACACCAACTTCTGCTCTCGTGTTTTGTCCATTATGTCTTGTGGAATAAATGCAGATGCAAAATCCGAGAATCCGAGGTAACATGCTCTTGTCTCAAAAACCCAAAGGATTAGCCAGCCATCTCTACTTGTTAACTCTCAGAAACAAGGCTTCGTAACCCTCGATGACTCACTAGTGTATTTGTCTGCGCTTTGGTTGCCCTCCATACAGCGACTGTTCCATTAGTTTTTTGGTTATTAAAAAAACTAATCATTTAATCTTTTATGTTTTACGTGAATGTATAAATTAGTATCTATATTTTTTTAAAATTAATCCTTAAGGTTTCAAAAATTTATAAATAAATTCTGATTATTAATTAGTCTTTTAACTGTTTGTGAAATGTCGATATAAGAGATTCATATGATATGGAGGATGTCACGTCAGTTTTTAAATTAATGGCTTAATTTTTTTAAAAGGAAAGTCTTTGGTACCTGTATAATTTTTAGTATATCAATATATCAAATTATAATGTAGAGACATATAGTCATGGAGCCAGCAATTTATCCTTAGGGTGCACCAAAAATTAACTAAATACTAACCAATTATATCAAAAAAAACTTAATAATTAATTAAATAATATATGTTATTTCAATATATTCATGATTAATATTATTAAAAAAACAATATTCTGTATGTATACTCATTTTTTTAATTACAATATTTAAGATTTAGTAAAAATAAAAATATAAAATAATTAAATCAAATACACTCTTTTTTAAAAAAAAATTATTATGACAGTGTAGATAAAAAATTAATTACTAATAAAATATGAAGTACAAGTAATATAATTTATATGGAACAATAGATAAAACCCCTAAAGAAATTAAGAAGACAATAGATAAAAATAATTTAAATAATAGGATAAGACGATTATGTGAAATTGAAAAACTATTAGAACAAAAAATATATGAAATAAAATTTGAATTAACATAAGTAAAAATGGAGTTAAAAATAATTAAAGAGAACATAATACAAATAAAACAATCATTAGGAATAAAGGAAAAGGAAAAACTAGTAAACATAAGACCAGGATATGAAATAAATATGATGAAGGCTATCAGAGAAGTAATATTTGAAGATAAAACAAAAGAACAAATAAAGGAACAATAGATTAATGAAAATATACATGAAACAAGAATAAAAACAAAAAAAAAAAAGACAAGAAATAATAAATAGTAATTTATGGACAAATTTTGATGAAATTATAAAATTAGGAAATAGAACAAATAGAGAAAAAGAAAAATAAATGACCCTCTAGAAGAAATAACTAAAAAATATTACAAAATAATAGAATTAGCATGTCAAATAGGATCAGATTTACCAAATTATTTAAGTTTAATAAAACCAAAAATTGAGAAAGAAAAAAGTTTAGCAATAAAACAAATAAACATGATGAATGTATTAGAAGAATTAAATCAAGATGAAATAGAAAGAAGAATGGGCAAAGAAGAAGAAAATTTAGAAGGAATTATAAAACAATTAGGAAACATAATAATAAGGTATAATGAATTAAATGAAATAAATATGTACAGTGAATTAACCACAAGAAATTTAGGAAATCAACAAGAACCTTAAAATCCATCGAATTTACAAAGTCCAGCGTATAATATTAATAACTGGAAGTAGTTAGACAACAAGAGAACAAGAATTAAAATAAGAAAAATTAAGACATCATGAATCATTAAAATCCCAAGATTTAATGTATCTATATGAAATTACATACACACCAATGCGAAATAGTAATTTTACACTAACACCATTAGAACAATAAGAAACAAGACAAATTACAAATTCAAGAATGTGCTTAAATTTATATTGTAATTTAGATAATGAAAAAAGAATAGAAGAATTGACTAAAACTTAATTAATAGCATTGTTAAATAGAAATATAAAAACAAATGTTGCAAATCTAATAGTAGAAGTCAGTTTTACAGGAATAGTACAAGACTATGGAAAAGTAAGTCAGAAGAATTTAGGGCAAATGCCATTACAGTAACTGGCCATACAAACAGGAAGGAATTTTATGCAATATTATTAAGGCAATATGAACAATTATTAAGAAATAAATTTATAGGAAGAAGTATAAAAGCTAATGAAACTACAAAAATAGATAAAGAAACAACAAAATTACATCAAATAAAAATTTACACCTTAGATCCAAACGACTTGAATCAATATATATGTGAATACAAAAAATAGTACTATGAAGCAAGATTATGAAACTATGAACAACAGAAATTTCATATGTAATTATTATATAGAAAATTACTAAGGCTTATATCAGAAACAATAATAGATTATTACAAAAAAGTATTCAATGATATAGAAGAATTAGTACCCTTTATAAACACTACGGGAAGAAGATAAGACTTTTTTAAGGGAATATATATCTACAAAATGTAAGGAAGCATGTAGAAACATTAAATATTATAAAACTAATAAATTAGTATTAAAATGTAGTGAATTAAAAACACAACACAGATGGGGATGTAAAGCAGAAAAAATAAAATATAAGAAGAAGAAGAAATATTTAAAGCCATATAAAAGATATAAATTTAGAAAATATCCAAAGTATAAATTCAAAAGCAACTATAAACCAAGAAAATATTTTGTAATAGCCCCATATTCATATCTAAAATATTCATCTTCATAATTATTTGTTCTATACTTGTATCAGTTATAGTTGTCTCCCTTGTTGGACTATTGGTCTTCTCTCCTGCTCAAATCATCTTCAATTAGGTTATTTTTTTCTTTAATATATTGAACATCATAATCATAATGGGCTAAATCTAATTGTCATTTTATCAACATTTTATTTGAGAGTTATGTTATTCTTATACCTCTATCTGACTAATATTTTACTTGGGAATTGTCTATCCTAATAATAAAGTGGGAGTTTACTATTAATAATTCAAGTTTTTCTACTACTTATAGCATTGCTAAAAATTCTTTCAAAGTTGAGTGATATCTACCTTGACTTTCATTAAATTTTCTACTTGCATATCTAGTAATTATTTCTATTCCTTTTTCATTCTCATGATATAGGGCTACTCCCCAATAATTTTCTAAAACATCAGTATGACTTATCCATTTTATTAGTTCTTTTGTTGGTATTGTTAATTTTGGTAAATTTCTACATAATTTTTTGATCTTGTTTATTATTTTATTTGCTCCTTCATCCCATTGTCACTTAGTTTTTTCTCCAATTAGTTTTGATACCTTTGATGTATATTTAGATAAATGTGGTATAAAGTTTCTAGCTTGATTTACTATTCCTATAAATGATTGTAATTCTTTCTTTGTAGTTATCTCATGAAATTCTTCTATTTTTTTACTTATATGTTCTTGCAATTTTACTCCGTCTTCAGTAATATAATGTCCTAAAAATCCTATTTTGTTTTTCTTAATTCTACCTTCGATTAATGAATTGTAATAAGTGATTTTCATGTTCTTCCTTATTATTTGAAAATATTAATATATCATCAATATATATTGCTACAAAATCTCTAATTGGTATTAATAATTTCATAATATATTCTTGAAATGTACTAGGACTATTATGGAATCCCATTAGTAATAAATTCCATTTATATAAGCCTTTTGAAGTGGTGAATGTTGTATATTTTTTTACTATTTTTTTCTAATTTTCTTTGGAAAAATTCTAATTTACAATCAAATTTACTAAATATTTATTTGTGTAGTGGCATATATTATTCTAAAAAGTCTATTCCTAGTATTATTTCTGGTGTTGATTCATTATATTAGTATTTTTAATTTATAATCTACTATTTGTATTAGGATATTTTTTTGTAGATAGCTCTTTCGTATGAACTTCTTTTCCTACCCTACTCATTCTAATATGTTTATCTTTCTTCTATAATTCTAATGGTAGTATATTATATTCAGTTGATGTTATATTTGCTCATGTATGTACCATAGCATGGTATTTTCTATATTGATATTTTTCATAATTAAATTTTATCAATATATAATAAAATTTCATTTGATATCAATCTTATTTTTTCTAATATCACTACTTGTTGATATATATTTATTAAAATTCTATTTTCCTGAATTCTATAAAGTTTTACTCTTTCTAAGAAATCTCTTGCTAATATTAATTTGTGTTTAGGTGTCATTTATCTCAATTTCTACCCATAATTTTAATTGTATTATATTTCTTTTGTTAAATCTTATAGTTGTTTGGGCTATCGTATCTTCTTCTTCTATTTATATATTATTTATATTCTAATTGTATTGTACTCTTTTTGTAATTTGTTTCCAGTAATGCAACTATTTCTATCCATATTCCATCTTTCTTTAGTTCTACTAATATGTAATTTTCAACTTTATCTATTAGATTTATTTTTGGGATCCTTCTATTTATTTATGCTAGATTTGAGGTTATTGATATTTCAGCTAGTCTAGTTTTATAATAGCTTTCTTGACTTCTTAACATTAAAAAGTTTTTGTCTAGTTGTTAGCCTATATTCTTGTATGCTTCTTCTGACATTTATATTTATATTTATATCAATGGGTGTATTTATCATAATACTTCTTCTTCTTAAATTATTATTATATTCTATTCTTCTAGGGTTTTTCATATTGACTTATTTCCTGTGTATTATCTAACTCTAATTGTAATTACCTCGGTATTGTTATTTTTGCTAGGTCTAGTTTTAAATTTTCTAATACTGGCATAAAATTCTTTTCTATAGTTAATTTTCCTTTTTTTTTTTTTTATAAATTTTATGTTCGTTTGAAAATACTAATCCTATAATTCCTGTTATGCTTATTATTTTACTTCTTGGAGGCATTTGTATTCTTTTGAGTTTATGATAAATTACTAAAGTTCTATTTATATTCATATCTACTCTTGATATTACGAAATTTGTATTTATTGTGAATTTTAATTTATGATATATTAAGTTTTCATTTAATGTTCTTAAGATGCTATTTGGTATGTTATCCATTATTTTATTATCTGTTATTAATAATTCTATTGGTGTATCTATTCCTGATCTAAAATAGGCTTCTATTAATTACTGGACTCTAGGTATATAAATTTCAGTTATTTCATCTTTTATATTTAATTTATCTATTTCCTATTCTATTAGTGTTTTATTTATTAGTGGTATTCTTAGAATCCCTTCTATTTGAGTTGCCTCTGTTGGATTTTTTTTTAGTAATACTATACATATATATTTTTCTTTTTCTTTAGCTTTTATCATTTTTCCTATTTTTGTCATAATTCCTTGTTGTCTTAAGCCTTGTGGGCTTAAATCTAATTCCTTATTTATTATTTTATTATATTATTTTTGACTGAATTGCATTCTTCTTTCCACTATGCCTTCTTCTACTATTCTATGTTCTTCATATTGTTCATATTTTTTGTTCATTTTCTTGTTCCTCTAGTTGGTTATTATTAGATTATCCTTGCATTATGTTAATCTCATTCTCTTCTTTTATATAATCATATTTTGTGTTTTCTGTGCTATTTTTTGAAATATTTTAAATTTCTATAGTCATCTTATATATTTCTAAATTTGAATTATCTATCTCATTTTTTGATATTTCATTATATTCTATTGGTTCTATACCATAATCTTTAACTATTTCCATTATTTACATGACTTTTTTTTTTTTTTTATGGTTTAGTGCACTCTGTTGATATATGTCCAAATTGTCCACAATAATAACTAATCTTTAAATTAAAAGGTAAAACAAATTATGTAATATAATAGAAAAATTTATTAACAAAGTACATATCGACAATAGTTTTGCATGCACTAAATAGAAGGTATAAACAAAAAATGAAGGTATTAGGCATGAATTAGAAATGAACCATGAAACAATGAATAAAAAATTAATAAATTATTACGCTAAAATAATGAAATGAATGCATTCCTAAACAATCAAAGTATTTGAGAAATGTGTAAAACTTAGACAATAAAAACAAAAATTAAACTTGAGAATATGGTATGAAGGTGTGAAGTGTGAATAGTAATGTCAAGTGCTAAATCTACCTAAAGTTGTGCATATGTATATGACTAAATAAAAACTATAGATTGAAGGTTAGATGCTTAAAATAAGTGAAAAGTATAAAGATATGACTGAATATTTAAAGTTAAATGAAGACTTGAAAAGAATCTAGATGATTAAAGAACAAAGTATAACAATACTTTAGAATTTTTTTTTTTTAAAGTTGAATTTATTTTACTTGAAAGTCACCATTTAATATTTTGTAAGTAATGTGAGGGTTTAAATAAAAATTATCTTTCATATATGTGGGGTCAAAATCTAAATTACACACTATATTATATACATAATATAGGAATTCGGGGGACTAAATCAAAATTTTTCTTTTTATATATGGGACTAAAATTTAATTTACACACTATAAAATATAATTTATATAACATATATATACATAATATAAAAGTTGAGGGCATGGCATATGCTTACCCTCCCTCCCTCCTGGAGATATAATTATAATATTACTATTTGTTAAGTCGATAATATTATAATTATGATCCTATATTATAATTTGGTATATTAGTATACTAAAAATTATAAATATATTAAATATAACATATTTTTTAGATATTTTGATATTTTGAAATAAGAACGAAAAACTCACGCTACAAATGATTTGTTAGTTCAGAAGATTTAAAGAGTTAGTACTAATCTCATACCACAAGAAAAAAAGCCAGTACCAGTCCTTCATGGCTTGTAGATCATCTGCAGTAGGATGTACCTATTGTAGAATTTGTAGTAAAATGTGAGTCATTGGATTTTGATCCAATAGCTCACATTTTATTTAATAAAAAATAAAATGTGAGCCATTAGATTAAAATCCAATGGCTCATATTTTATTGCAAATTATACAGTATTGTAAGGGATCTAAATTTGTCCTTCATGCCACCTGTCATGAGCTCCGAGAAACCATCGCCAATGATTTATTCATCTTGTGTACGAATGCACCTACTATTGTACTGTCATCATTGTAAATCTTCTCCACAGATCTCGGCAATTCTTGAGACTAAATTTTTTTCAACCTCCATTTTTGTTTGATTATGAACTGAAATATGTATCAACCATTGCATAGTCAGCTTGGATGAGAATGAAATTGCTCTCTTTACCTTCGCTGGTACATAAAAGAATCTATAAGAATGAAAGCTTCCTACTTTGTGAGTTATTAAACCTTCTTTATTAGCCTTATTATTATTATTATTTTCTTAATGTAGATGGAAAGCTCGCTCACTCATTCTCCTGAACAAGCAAATCGTTCGTGGTGTGAGTTTTTCGTTCTTATTTCAAAATATTAGAATATTAAAAATAATTAAATTATTAACTTAAAGAGCTCATTTGGCATTCTATGACATTGCACAACCACATTAAGTAAAGTACACCGTTCGTCCTTCACTTCTATATTTTATAATAAATTAATTACAAAACTTACTTTTTATAAATTTAAATTTGTATAAAATTAATCCCTTCATATGTATTAATAAAGGACTAATTTTATATAAAATAAAATTTAAAAAAAACTAATTTATTACAGTTATTTATAAATGATCAAATTATGTAAAAGTAAATGACTAATTTAATACTTCATTACATCAGCATTCTACTAACTATTTTAAGATACTAGCTAACAGCATGGATGTGTTGAAGAATTTCTAAAATTATAAGGATTAATTTAAAAAATTAAAATATATAAACTAGTTTATAAATTCATATAAAATATAAAGACTAGATGATTAATTTGTCCTTTTTTTCTCAAATTTTTTTTTTGTTTTTTGTGCTTGGCTGCACAGAATTCATTTAAAAATTTGAACCATATATATATATATATATATATATAATTAAAATGATTAAATATAAAAAATTGATAATGTATGTATATAAAATTTTATAAGTATTTATGCAAATCTGACTAGGATGGAAACTTATAACGTGTAAAATATGATTTTGTACTCATCTTCAAACTACTTTGTGAGAGTCTTCCTCTTATCCCTACAATCAATTGAAATTATAATTTCATTCATACTTATTTTATTATTGAAATTTTAATTTTTAAGAATTCACTTTTATGAATATTAAGTATTTGGATCCTTTTAAGTTCTTCTTTGAAACTAAAACTCTGAGAAACAAAATAAGTAGAAAATATTTATGTACAAACTATGGATCCTTTGTATTTACTATTTATTCCTTTCACATATTAGAAGAAATAAAAAGTAAGTGTCACAACCATTTATGTATAAATATCTTCAAATACATAAACACTTTTTCCTATTTTAAAATTCTATGTAACCCATTAATTAATATACTTTATCAAAATTGTAACATAACTAATCAAAATTTAACGTAACAATTGTAAACTAGATGAATTACCATAAATGTAGAAAGCATAATGTCACTTTTCTTCATCTATTAGAATAAAATATTAAATGTTTACAAATTCTTAAATTAAAAATTATGATTTAAACAATAAAATAATATGAAAAATAAATTAAACTAGTTTAATAGAATTTTATATTGAAATAAATAATATTATAAATAAAAATAAAAAATATAATTTATTAAAAGCAAAAAATGATAATAATAACATCCATTCATATATAACTCTTATCAACTATATTTTCAAATATATCAACACTTTTTCGTAATATAAAATTGCAAGGTAACTCAATTAATTTATACAAAACAGTTAGACACTACATAAATTATTATAAATGCAGAAAGAACTACAAAATTACAAATTTTAAAATATGAATTATTATAATCCAATAAGGAGATAAAAGAAAGATATTGTGCTTGTAGCACCAAGCTATTTCGATAACAATGCTACTATGTTGTCCAATTCTCCTAAAGAAAAAATATTAAAATATAGTAACTAATTTTTTTTTATTTTAGATGATTATAAATAAAAATAACAATTCAAATGATTGTGAAAATATAAATAAATATGTCAAATAATTAAATCTAAACTTAAAAACTTAAATAATACCTTTATATTTTAACAACCAAACAAAAATTTAAAAAATCTCATTAATTTATAATTATAAATTTTACCTAACAAATTAGTTAAATAAAATAATTCTCTTGAATACTATATATATATATAATATTAGGGGCATGCTTCACGTTTGGTTGTTGGGAAGAGTCGAAATAGTCCTAGAAATGAAAATAAATTTTAACCGAATGAAATTTTAGATCATATATTATATTTAGTATAATATTAAAAATAGGAGTAAGAATAAAAATAAATAAGAGATAGATCACCAAAATATGTCTATATAAAATTTATAATATTAATTATTAATTATTGTTTTATAATTTTTATAAAAATTATTTTTATTTTTTCTGGATCTCGTTAATCAGCGCCTCAGCTCTCTGGTCTCTCTCGCCGGCCTTCCTCGCAGTGGTGGTAGATGAGGGAAATGGTGGTGGACGTCCTGCTCTCCGGTCTCTCTCTCCGTTTCTCACATTGTCCCTTCCTTCGCCAGCCATGGATGAGAGAGACAGAGGAACAGAGATGGAGATCCAGCGAGATCTGGTGAGCTGGTTCGAAACGAAACCGTGGAGAAAGGCCCGGTGGATCTCGACCAAACGGAGGATAAAGAGCAAGTGGAGAGAGAAACAAGAGAGAGAGATGGAGGAGAGGAGAGAGCCGACGACATCTTTATTTGACAAGAAGAACAGAGTTGGAGTCTCTCTCTCATCTCGTCTCTCATAGACCTGTCATCGCTGGTGAAGATAGTCAGCGACATCCTCTGTCTTCGCTAGCAACGTCTCTTCCCCTTCACCGCCGGACCCACTCTTTTCCATCACTCACCACAAACAAAGGGACATTTTGGTAAAGCTGATTTGGATTCCCAGGAATGAGGCTCGTTACCTTGGTGGAGGGAGGTTTTCTTCATTCCCACACATGCGGGAATGAAGATTACCAAGGGATTCCCTTGGCGAAAGTTAAACCATTCCCGCACTTATTCCCTTCCTTTCATTCCAAAAACCAAACAGGACCTTAATGAATAACTTTATAATGTGGGGAAATCCCTTAATAAATTTTAAAAAGTTTTAGAAAGACTCGCAATTTTATGTAGGTGAATTATCCTATACGATTTAAGCATTTTAATGTAATAGTTTTGTTAGATTTGAATTTTAAAAATTAAATTTTTTAATGATAATATTTAGATAAAAAATTGGAATTTATTTCCAAACATTTCAGGCTTTCGTAAGGTGGAAAGATGAGGTAAGAAAAAGGAAAAAAGTGGAAGAATGAAAACATACAATGTTTGGTATGGTGGAAAGTTATTTTTTTAAAAAAATAATTTAGTAAAAGGAAGAATGTGTTTTCTCTCATCAAATGGAACGGCGGAGGAAATGAGAATGAGTAACAATCCATTAGAAAAATGATATAAAACATTTATATTTAGGCAAAAAATTTTATTAACTCATAATTTTAAATCTACTAATATACTTACTTATGATGTAATTACATCATTTTAAGATTATTATTTTCTTAGTTAATTTTAAAATTACAAAATTATATAAATTGACATAAATATACTGGTGTTTTCAAAAATTGTGAATGTACTAAAAATAATACCTTATATTATCATAATTGAAATGAGCAAAATACTTTTATGGTTTCTCACTTATCACAAAAATATTAATTTCATTCTTTATTTATTGAAATGCTAAATTAGTTTCTCATTCATTGAAAATGTCACACTTAGTTCTTTCATTTTTTTTATAAAAAAACCAAATTTAATTTCTTAAATTTAATATTTAGAGTTTAATAAAGGGATTAAATTTAGTAATCTTTTAAAAAGTAAAAAATTAAATGTAACAATTTTTAATAAGTGAAAAATTAAAATAAAAATTTTATTGTAAGTGAGAAATTGAAAATGTATTTTCCTCTAGTCAAAAGTTAAAAAAATTAAACATTTTTTCAGAAGGAGAATTTATTTTTTTCTTATAAAAGATATTTAAACAATATAATCATCTCTTCATTTTTTAAAATAAATGTTCGTGTTCTTTGAAACTTACAAGTATGTTACATTTACTTCTCCTACCAAAAAAAAAAAAATAATTATACTTATTTTCATCAATTAATCCTCTGCAATATTTATTTCTACAATAAATATTGACTAATATAAAATATATAGTCAATTTTCTTAAATTTACAAATTCGTAAACTTATTTGATAAAAAATTGATAAACAAAGAATATATTCAACAAACAATTTTTTAAACTTAATCAATTTAGAAATACTGATTTAATTTTAAAAATAGCATTAAAATTTTAATTTATTTATTCGCATGTAAATTTTTTATTTAGTCCTTTAAATAAAATTAGTATGAATAATGTTCTTCATAACTTTAAAATAAGCATATGTTTTAAATACATAATTAGTAATAGTTTTATTAGTAGTAAACTAAACTGATTAATATACTTATGTGTAAGGGATAAATTTGAAAAAAATTATAATGAATCAAATTAAGAAACATGTGAGGCAGTAAATTAATTACAATGCTATAATAATATAAAATAAAATATACCCTACAATAAAAGAACCAAACGAGAGGTTAAGTGGGGAATACAAAGAGGGTGAACAAAGTCAACGTGGTTTTCATCGCACCGTACAAAAGAGCCCATATTATAAAGTTCTATAAAAGCAAGAAAACCAAATGATAAAACCCAGGGGGGAAACAAAAGAAGAGGGAGGCAGCTCGAGATAGCTAGCTTTAAGGGACTTCCATGGAGTTAACCACTGTGGTCGTGCTGGTGTTTCTTTCAGTTTCAGCACTGTGTTTCCATGGCCAAGGAGTCGTCGTTGTGTCGAAGGAAGGAGACGGAGATTACGCGAGTGTGGGCGAAGCCATAGCCAAAGCTCCCAAAATGAGCACAGAACCATACACCATCTACGTCCGAGCTGGGACTTATCATGAGTACGTCGTCGTTCCACCTGAGAAAACCAACATCAAGCTCGTCGGCGAGGGTCCTCATCAAACCCGAATAGTTGGCAACCAAAATGGCATCACACTAGGTATATATCTATATATTTATCTATTTTTTACACATATGTATGTGTGTATAAGTCTTCTTCTATTCATTCTTCATATTAATTCCTATAGTTCTCTAAATTCATATCATTTACTCCATATCGATTTAGAATTATTCAGATTCAGCTATTGCATATCCTGGTTTTCATGGTTATATATCCTCCTACGAAACCATTATATATATATATATATATATATATATATATATATATATATATATATTATCAGAGGTTTTCTTTTTTTGGACTGAGAATATTACCAGAGGTTAAAACTACAGATTCGTACAAAAATCTTTTTTTTTTTTTTTTTTATTGTGTACATGCATAAATTCCCTTCTCAAAATAATCTAAATGGAATAGGTCTAATTATTATCAACGGTCATGCCATATTCATCTTTGAGTCAATTAGTCAAGGGTAGAAGATTTTAAGAGGAGAATAATATTAAATTGGACCCCCACTTTTATATTTAATAACAATCTGGTTCTTTATAAATTAATCATAACAAATTAATTTTTTAAAAATCTTATTTTATGAAAAATTAATTATTCATTAAATCAAATGAAATATTAATTTTATATAAATTTAAATTTACGAATAAGTAGTTTGTTATGATTAATATGTGAGAAATTAAATTATTGTAAAGTATAAAAGTAGGGGACCAACTTTGTATTTTCCTTATTTTAAGAGTTCATATTTAAATAACTAAAGAGAAAAAGAATTTGGATCCTTGCATTTAGAAAACTAAATCTTAGATAAACCATGATTTAATTAAATATTTATTTCCTTCGTTGGTGAGATTCATTTTGGAAAGGATTGAACCCAAACATATCATATTCCTTGGTACATAAGTTTCAAAGTCGAGCGACTTTAAGTGCATACTACAATTAAAACTTCCCCTTTCATGTGATTTTTTTAATTACAAGAAATTAAATTATGATTAAAAAAAATACATTCCTAAATAAAAGCAATTAGTGTGATTGACTTTGTCTCAATTACTGCTCAGTGACTTGCTTGTGGGTTTGCATCTTAACTACTCTACCAAAACTAATGTCATATTTTCAAAATTGGGAGTGTATAATAATATATAATATTCACATAACTACTCTTTTGTGATCAAAATAGTGAACTGTACTTAAACGTAGATAGAATTTCAATATGAAGTTTAATTAATGGACAAATTTTAGGCCCACATGCATGCATGCACGCTGACTGGATTTAAATAATGAGGGTTAGCTAGGGTGTGATATAGCAGCCAATGAGAAGTAGATTAACTAATAAGAGAAGGATAAGGAGCAGATATTTGATGGTGAGCAAATTACTGACTTTAAAAGATGTTGAAAACTAGTGCCACAACACCTAACATCAATCTCAATTAGGAGGACATGGCAGCCTACCAATATGTGTATTTTCTTGGTTCACCAGAAACCCTACTAGCTCCCATATTATTAATTATAAACCTACTTCATAACATCACTGCATGTGGTTAATAATTGAGGGCCAACCTAGAAATCTGGACAGCAATAAAAAAAAAAAAAAAAAAAAGAGGAAGAAGAAGAAAACCCTCGCATTTTTTTGGAGGGAAGAAAAAACTATTTTTATATATGTTTCATATAATGGTTTACGTTATACTGTCATCATAATTATGTCATCATTGGAATTTTTATCTACAGGCTATTTTGCAAATGAAGAGTGCTGATCTAACATATAGAAAATTGAAACACCATATTAAATTATGAATATATATATATATATATATTATGTATGAATCCAATAAAAAAATTAGAATTTTTTTTGAGGAAAAAAAAGAATTTCTTTTAAAACACATATTTTCATTTTACATTTTTTTAATTAATTTACATACATATGCATATTAACCGTGAATCCTATAAAAAAAATTAATTTTTTTTAAAAAAACATATTTTATTTTTAATTATTTTATTGATTAGGTTCTATAGTTAAAATATAATAATCAATCGCATCATATTGAATCGTTATTCTGTTTTGATCGAGCTAGTTGACATTTTTAAAGCTTACGTACATTCGAAGTTTCTTCTTCCTCTTAGATAATTTTTTCTCTACTTCTTTAACAAGTAGTTCAATGGCAGTATTTAAGCAAATAATGATTGATGTTGTATTAAAAAACTGAGTTTTTAGTGACAAGAAAAAGAACTGAGTTTTCAAATATATATTGTTTTGACTCCACCCACCCCTCCCTGTAGATATCTATGGAGAAGGGTTCATGGCCCAAAACATGGCGTTGGTGAACTCAGCAAGGCTGAAAGCAAGCGCAGCAGTGGCTGTTCGCAACGAAGCAAACAACACCATCTTCTTCCAGTGCTCCATCGAAGGCTTCCAAGACACTCTCTGGGCTGTCTCCGGCCGCCAGTTTTACAAAAACTGCCAAATCTCCGGCACCGTCGACTTCATCTACGGCGCCGCGGCCGCCCTCTTCCAAGACTGCACCCTCCTCGCCCGCTTCCGCCCCTACGTCACCTTCACCGCCCAGTCACGTGACGACCCTAACCAACACTCCGCCTTCACCTTCCAACGCTGCTACTTCACCATGGCTCCCGAGGACTATGACCGAAAGTCGGAGGTACGTGCCACCTTGGGTAGGCCATGGAGGCCCTATTCCACCGTCGCCGTCGTCGAGTCTTATATAGACTCCATGGTGGACCCCGCCGGTTGGGAAGAGATGCCAGGTCAGCCTACCGATAAGGTGACGTATGTGGAGTTCAATAATTATGGGCCTGGATCCGGGACTGATAGGAGAGTGGACTGGCCCGGTGTTAGAGTCCTCGACGACCCAAATGAAGCCCAGCCTTTTACTGCTTCGGTTTTGTTGGACGCTGATTCCTGGATCCCCCTCAAGGGTGTTCCCTATGACAACGGATTTTAGCCTCTTGCGCGTAACGGTGTCGTTTAATGAGTGATTAAAATACCAAGGTTCTAATTTAATTTTCTTGTGTGGGCTAAAAAAGCCTGGAACTCAGATCTTTGAAGTTAATTTACTGCATATGTTAAGTGTCAATGGATTTGATTACGTGAAGAATTTTATTATGTTGTGCCATCTTCAATTAAAATTGGTAGAGTGTGTCGTTGAGCGATCAAAAATAATTAAAAATAAGTTGAATTAGTCCAGTTTGGCATTGATTTGACTGAGTTTAAATCCTTTAAAAATGTTTTTTTTTAAGTAAAAGGAAATGAGTTTTAGAAAAAAAGAAAGTGTAAGTCACATTTTAATTTATTGTATTATCTTTTTTAATTCTAGAAACACTTTACAGATTTTATATTTTAAACAATTTAATTTTGACTTAATTATAAATTCATATTTAATAGATATTATTTAATTCATGTCACATAAAATTATCCTCAGATTAAGAAGGAAATAATAATCCCTTTAGGAGCATTCAATATATTAATATATATATATATATTTAAAAACTATAATAATACATTTGATATTCAAAATTGATTCAACTACTGTTGAAACATTCAACCTTGAATCGTTTTTTTTGTTTTTGTTTGTTTTAATTTGTTATCTCAATGACCATTTTAATGTTTTAAACATTGCAAATCAAGATGCCAAAACTTTCTTCTTTTTTAATTTTTTGTGAAGCACAAAAGACGCATTACATTATATAACGAAAATCAGAGGATCTGTTTCGGATAACAAAAAAAAAACTTAGTGCTTCATTTTTTACATTAAAATCAATTTAATACTTCAAATATAAAAGTATCAAAATATTTTTTTAAAAATAAAAATATTGGTCCTTTAATATTAATTTATCTTTTCATAAAAATTAAATCTGTTCATTTTGTTAATCTTAAAAGATTATTTTAATACATTTTTTTCTTTTAAAAAATTTAATTAATACTCCAACCAAAAGTAAAATATTAAAATTATATTTTTCTCATTTAAAAAATATTGTATTGACATGCAGAAGAAAATTTAATGATAGAAAGATCAGGTTCATTGGGAAAATTTAAAATCTACTTTCAAATCGAATCAGTTATTTGCTGCCTGTGATGTGATTCCTTGGACGTCTGAGTCAATTCTATATCTTTTTTTTTTTTTCCCAATTATTTTGTTATAATAAAAAACAAAGTCTAAGTCTAAAAGGTTAAATTAACCACTTTACACCTCGGGGAAGGAGTTCCTCAGCTTCCTTCCAATTACAATTCACAACTTGCTTCGGAAGTTCCTTCGAAAAGTGAATCAACGCAACACTCGCACTCTAATACTCCCACAATTTCCTCCTTTTCTTCTGAAGCAAAAGCTTGGCTTCACACTCCTTTCTTCACACCCACATGGCTCAGCACTCTGCCTTCGATCTTCTCTCTGCAGATGATTTTGATTACTCGCTCTCTTCTCTGTTTAGCGATCACGATGATGCTGTTCTCCCCATTTCCGATGATCAATTTGCTGAACACCTCCAGTTTCAGGAGTCTCTCATGTCCTCCATCATCGCTTCTGTATCCCTCAACGAAGCCTCATCCACCTCCATCCTCTCCTTACCTTCATCTTCCACTCCTTCATCTTCCCTAACAATCGTTCAAATTCCAGCCACCTCAGACCCAGAAACACAAGAAGTCGAATCTTTCCAAGTCGTCTGTCAAATCTGTGCAGAAACAAGAGGGCGTTCTGAGATGTTCACAAACCACAAATGCGACCATTCCTTCTGCTCTGACTGTGTAACCAGACAAGTAGCCACAAAGATCCAGGACAGCATAGCAATAGTTTCATGCCCTGGTTTGGGTTGTAAGGGTGTTCTTGAGCTGGATGCCTGCAGGCCATTGCTTCCAAAAGACCTACTTGAAAGGTGGGATCAGGCCCTGTGTGAAGCTTTGTTTCTGGCAGCTCCTAAATTTTACTGCCCATTCAAGGATTGTTCAGCTATGATGCTGGTTGAGAACGATGATGAAGGAGAAAGGATAAGGGAGTCAGAGTGCCCTGTTTGCCACAGATTGTTCTGTGCAAGGTGCAATGTCCCTTGGCATCCTGGGGTTGGATGTGAGGAATCCCAGACACCGAATAAGACTGACAGACAAAGGGAAGATCTGCTTGTGAAAGAGCTTGCTAATGAGAAGAAATGGAGAAGGTGTCCTCGCTGTAATTTTTACGTGGAGAAGAACGGTGGGTGTCAACATATCACTTGCAGGTCAGTTTTCTTGTACTAGTTTATTTACACTATCATTTTTAATAATTTGTTTAATAGGTTTAGTGAAAGGGGTTTGTAAATGCAGGTGCCAGTTTGAATTTTGCTATGGGTGTGGAGAACAATGGACTTCATCCCACGGTGGCTGCCAAACAAATTAGACTATGAGTGGCGTTTAATAGACAGTAATAATTTGTGTTATGGTTTATCTGGAGAGACTGCATTTTGCAGTTTTCAAAATCAAAGACATTTTTAGCTTTTCCATTTTGCGTTTCATGTCTACAAGAAGAATCTACTTCATGGTGTGCTTTATGTGATATCCAGTTAAATGGCTTTATTTTGATTAGTCTTTTTTGTTTTGTTTTGTTTGCATAATAGATGTTAATCTTCTATGACCATCATATAAGTTTCAAAATAACAACTATTGCTGTGTCATTCTGTTAAATTTTAGGGTAGATGTTAAGATTGTTAGAAATTATTAATAGTTTAGAACACTGAGTTAAAAATGTGTGGGAGTGATAATCCATTTTCGAGTTCGATATTTGATAGATTTATGTAGATTTAAACTTATATAAATGAAAATTCACATAAAATTCCTGTCACCTTCAGAAAAATTTGTAGTTTTTCATTGTATTTCTAACTGAAGAAACATTGCAATATACCCAAAAAAAAAAAAAAAGACCATCTAAACTTTTTGGAAAACATATAGTCATGCCAAAACAAAAAAGGAAAGAACAAGGTTGACATCATCTCTTAAATAGATGATAAATGACATCTTCTTTGCTAAGTTGCTTCCTAAGCAACGCAACTCTTGCGTTATAATTATACAATACCCACATTTTGCCTCCAGTTTAGCTGAATCACTTTGTTTCTTCATACCATACAATACTCAAATGGCTCAAGACTCTGTCTTTGATCCTCTCCGCGAAATTGGTTGTTATTTCTCAACTCTCTTTCGTGAAGATGAAGAAGAAGATGTCCCCTTTTCTGATGATGAATATGCTCAGCGCTTGCTGCTTCAGGAGACTCTTATCTCCTCATTCATCAACTCTCAAATGGAAAACAATGAATCATCATCCTCCTTTCCCTTCTTACCATTATCTTCATCGCCTTCATCTTCTTTAACAGTGAGTGAAACTTGCACTGCCCCAGAAACAGAGCATGTGAAGTCCCCAAATGAAACAGAGGAATCCTCGCAAGTCATCTGTGAAATCTGCGCAGAAATTAAAGGGACTACCGAGACGTTCAAAAATCAGCGATGCCACCCTTCTTTTTGCTCCGATTGTGTAACGAAACAAGTGGCCAAAAAAATCCAAGACAGCATAACAGTAGTTTCATGTCCTGGTTTGGATTGTAAAGGTGTTATTGAGCTTGATGCTTGTCGGCCATGGCTTCCTAAAGACTTGCTTGATAGGTGGGATCAGGCTCTGTGTGAAGCCCTGTTTCTGGTAGCGACTAAAATTTATTGCCCCTTTAAGGACTGTTCAGCTATGTTGCTGGTTGAGAATGAGGAAGAAGATCAAGAAGCCATAAGGGAGACAGAGTGCCCTGTTTGCCTTCTGTGCAAGGTGCTACGTGACCCTGCACCAGGATGAATAAGTGTTATTTAAAATTTTTTAAAAAAATTTGTTTTTAATATTATAGTTAATTAAAAATATTTTTAGTTAATTATAATTTGTAATAAATAGTTGATTGTAATAAAATACAGTCGATTGAATTTTTTAGCAGTATGTTTACTTTAAAAATTTCAATAAACTTTATTACTTAAAGGGAAAAGATGGAAAAAAAATTAGTTAACTATAAAATGTGTAATTGATTGTAAATAAATCAAAAATACAAAGTTCAAGGATAAAGTATTAAACACGATAATTTATTCTAATTCAGCAAAAAACGATGCCTACTTCCAGTCCTCTTTGACTCCTTCAAATGATTTTTTACCAAAAATAATTCTTGTATAATTTCACACAAAATTTTCACGTGTTCACGCTAAACACAAGATTTTTAAACTTAACCTCAAACTTTAAAATAATCTTCTTCTCTATTGAGATAGAGGCTCAATACTAGTTGCAGAAGAAAAAATGAGTTTTAAGAATTTTTATAAATTGAGTTTTCACAAACAGTTTATAAAACTATTTTAAAAAGCAAATAAACCAGAAACTAAACTTTAAAAAAAAAGATTTTTGAATATTACAGAACAATTTCTCTCTTTAGTTTTTCTATCCTCTTCTTTTTCACGAGAACAATAGTTACACATATATATAGCTTTATAAAAAATAGTTGTTGGAGATCAATCAATGCTGCATATCTTCATGATGAGAGAAATATTTGAGTTGTTCCTCTTTTTTGACTATTATAAAGTATAGAATTCGGCTCCAGTGTGCGCGGTTCCTCTTGGTAAAATGAGAGTGCCATTAATGGCCATCTTTGTCAACAACTCCAGGCGAAAATGGATAGGTGCAGAGAGGATGTAAGAGAGAGTGTCAGAGAAAGGTTGAGACTTATCTCTTTAGGACAACTTTTATGTATTGTGTTGGAGAGCTAAAATTATGAGCTATCTTCCATTATTTCAGACTTGATATGAGTTTCTGATATGGGTTGAGAAAGAATGTCCAGACTTTTAAACTTGGGATTGTACCAATCACTTTTGGGCCAACACTATGTCCCTTGGCATCCTGGGGTTGAATGTGAAGAATTCCAGAGACAGCATGAGAATGAGAGAGAAAGGGAAGATCTGCTTGTGAGAGAGCTTGCTAATGAGAAGAAATGGAGAAGGTGTCCCCAGTGTCAGTTTTATGTGGAGAAGATAGATGGGTGCTTACATATCACTTGCAGGTTAGTTTTCTCCCACCAATTTATATATATCATCAGCTTCTCTGCTGCAAACATGGTAGGAAATGTACTTTCTGGTCATGCTTCAACTTGTTTTAGTTTATTTCTTTGAATAATCTTACCTTGACTATTTGGTCCCAGAAAAGTTTTCAACTAGATACTTTTCTACCAAGAGCATGAATTTTGACCTTATTTTTATTCTGTTTTTTTAATCATATATTTCTAGGATTCAGGGATTAATGGGGTTTGGGGTTGCAGGTGCCAATATGAATTTTGCTATGAGTGTGGAGAGCAATGGAGTTCTACTCATGGTGGCTGGCAAAGAAACTAGATGATTCAATGCCATGTTTGATAAGCGTATCATTTTCACTTGTCAATTGTCATTTGACAGATTGTTGTTTTGTATTACAGAGAACATGTTCTGATGGCGATTGATGTTTACATGAAATATATCTGTTCAGCCACAAGAATCACATTAGTACTAAAATAACATTAACAACTATATATTGCTGAACTGTTCTGTGAAATTTAAGGGGTGTATATCAGTACTCATTTATGTGCTTCTGCTTATGAAACTTATTGAGATACATAAATTGATACACAATCCAGGGTATCTATATTTTATACTTTTCCAACTCAAATTTTATAGGTTAAGTCAGATTCTTTGTGCATACCTGGTAGTACTCTCAATTATGAATAGTAAACATAACTCCTTGCATTTTTGTTATAACTCTTGAATTTATATATAAGCTAAAAATCATTGATTTTGATCTTTAATTCTTTAACATCTCATTGTAATTCGACTTTTAGTTGATCATTCAAAGCAAAAGAATGACATATGCTAGCTGACCAAGGCCGTAGAAAAGAAGGGCATTGCATTTAAATCCAATGATTTTAAATTATTTTATAATTTTTTTTTGAAGAAATAAAAATTAAATAAAGAGATACTAATATTTTATTTTTTTTTAATTTGAGTATTTTACATTTTTACACATAAAAACATACTCAAATCTTTTTCTTTTTTATTGTTGTCTCTTTAATATTGGTCTAGACTGAATTGAACATATTCCCAATTATATGCTATACTATTGGGCATGACGATAAATAAATAGAAAAAAAAAATAGTCAAGTTGGATACTAATGTTTGGATTAGAATTGTGTTGTTTTGGATCACTGCAACTTTGTAAATTTAATTTCAATTAAAAAATAAGTTTGTATGATTATAATTTATATTTAAAAATTTTATTTGAAAAATAAATCCCATACCAATATAAAAGAAACTGTTTTTTTATTAAACGGGAGTTAATGAATAATAAACGGTTAAAAGAATCCAACATCAACAAAATTATTTATGAGAGAAACTCTATTTTAATCAAAAATGATTTTTTAACCCATCAAAACTATTAGTCTTTCTAAACCAATAGCTTGGTGTCTATTTTGTGGCGCGCAACGGTCCAAACTAACTGTGGACTATCAAAGCAGAAAGTCGAATATCCCTAAAAGCAATCCATCAATGGCTTCCATGTGTTGCTCTGCGTCTCACTTCTCCAAGCTCTCACCTTTCTCGCTTCTCAAGGCCTCATACTCTGCTTTACCCAATTTCGCTTCATCCCCGTTTTCTGTTCGTTGCGCTAATCAAAATGACGGAGACGAGGTTAAGAAGAAAAGGCTCTCCAATCAGTCGTCCTGGGAAGCCAAAGACGCCGAAGGCAGGGACTATCTCTATAGACTGGGCAAAGAGGCTGATAATATGAACATCGCTGTTGGCCAGAGGGCCGGTGTCATCGATGATCTTTTCGCGGGAAATTTTCTCGGGAAAGATTGTAATAACTTTCCATCGATTTACCTCTGTCAATTTCCTTAAACATTTACTTCCATTGCTGTAAATTCCTTAAACTTCTTTCTTTTTTTCGTGTAGCGGACATTGTGTTTGATTATCGTCAAAAAGTGACGAGGTCGTTTGAATACCTTCAAGGTGACTATTACATCGCTCCCATCTTCATGGTGAGTACGTAACCTTTCAGATACTGTCCATTTCTTGCAAGTTCAAATTAAACAAATTTGGTTCATATCACAGTAATGTTCGATATAATATTTGCTCTTTACAGAGGTTGATGTTAATAAGAATATGAGATAGAGTAATACCTTTTTGATACACTAGATAGAGTTGTTTGACTTGTTAGTCCCATTAAAGAACACTTTGATGTAGTTGATTTTGAGGCCGCAATATGATGTGTGCATGTGCTAGCACCTACGAGTGGGTGATGGTCGCTTCCACTCTGCATTTGGGTGATTTAGGGCTTAAGCAGGGTTGCAAGCTTTTCTCACTTGGAAAATGTTGTGCTATTGCATCCAAATTTCTTTAGTGTTCCTTCAGAGAATTGATCTGTTCTCTGTAGTTTGCCCTGCATTACATGAGATCAAGTTCTGTTTGGTTTCATGTTCCTTTTCTTAGAGCGAAGGAAAAAGAGAACTAAAATGACAGTCTTTGCTTGGGCGACTGCAGTCTGCAGTGATCAGAAGATAATTTCTTATGTTTTCTTTAAGTTCTTTATCCCACTGTTATAACCATGTAAACTTAGTCTTCATATTCTTTCTTGCTATTTCTACACTTAAAATTTTCAAGTTCTTTTAATTTCTTTTTACAGGACAAAGTTGGTAAGTTCTCTGGAAACTGGGCTAATATGAAGAAATTGTGATGAATCATTTTCAAGCAGTAACAGGGCTTGGTAAAAGTGATTTATTTTGCCACGTCATAAAAGTGGTTGTAATATTAGTCACATTCTTGCTCTAAATGCAGAGTCTATCAATTGTAACTCATAATGTTGGTTGCTTGCTCATTGTTAAATTACCAAGGCCATAGGTAGTTAACGTAGTTACAACTATTTAGTCCTGCGGTGAAAACTGATATATATGGTATGTTTTATATCCTATGGACTCATGTCTGTGATAAATTTTCTGAACTTCCCTCTGTTATTTTAATGTTAAAATTTGATACGCTACTTACAGATTCATACTGTTGTAAATGTTTTCTGTGAATGCAGTATGCCACATTGTGAAGAACTACATCGCTCATCTCCTCAATACTAAAGTTCCCTTGATCCTAGGTATAACTTAAACTACAAATGAATTGTCCTTTTAGCCTAAGTAAAACCCTGAAGAAATTAAAGGAGTAGTAGCTGGGGATTAGTATATCTTTTCTGAATGAATTTGCATCGTTGTGGTTCTTGATGCCAGGTATGATTGTAAAAAATGTTCTATCTAATAAAAAGTGATGTTGATATTGACACTGAAAGTCTTTACCCTGAATTTTTTTAGTATAATATCGATACACATTTAATAACCAAATTTAATCTGGCTAAAGAAAAAAAATGAAACAAACAAATGCAAGGAAAGCTTCAGTATCCTTATGATTTAAGGGTACATTTTCATGCAGTTGGTTTAAAAATTCACCTGTAGTTTCACTTTTTCTTTCAGGTATTTGGGGAGGAAAAGGGCAGGGGAAAACATTTCAAACAGAACTCATATTTCGGGCCATGGGAATTGAACCTGTAATAATGTCTGCTGGGGAATTAGAGTCAGAGAGAGCTGGTAAGTTGGAACTAGATTCCTTCCATATTCTTTCAAGGCAACCAAAAAGTGACGGTGAAAGAGAAACAAAGGAATTCCTATTTATCATGATATATTGACATGCCGATGATAATAATGTCTCATATATCAACTATTTAGAAAATGATTAATGGAACTGTTCAAAAGTTGTTTTAATTGTCTTTTTCTTGTAAGTTCTTACGAATTTTAGAATGCAACCAGCTATGCAGATCTCTACAGTTTCTTTTAATCTTGACCCTTATTTATACACATATATGTATTTTTTGGACCAAATATGCATATATGGATATACTCTTTCCTGTAATTTGTTATATGACTCTGCTTCCTGTAAGTATGATCAAATCCCAACATATTACTAATTTCATGTACAGGAGAGCCAGGAAGATTGATTCGTGACCGCTATAGAACGGCATCTCAAGTGGTCCAGAATCAAGTTAGGAGCTTTAACGTTTTCATTCTTAATATATGTATGTCTTGGTTTGGAAGTTGCAAGTGTTACTTTTGTGATCAATTACACAAATTTTATTTTGGGAAAAGGCAATATAAGAACAAAATGATTTCTTCATCTGTAAAAAGAAGTTGAGCATTATGATTCTGTCTTCTTTATTTAATGTATGATAGAACCATGCTACAATAAACTGTCAATTCTATGATGAAGAGTCTGGAACGAATAAAATGATGTGTTGAAAAGGAAAACTTCCAAGCCAGTTCAAGGTGAACCATAGATATTTCCAAATCCAACTTCCACTTGATGCGACCCTGTTTTGCTGTATATAGAATAATGTATGTACCAGAAATGTCATCTATAATAGAAGAAAGTGATGTGAGTGCTTTAAGTTTATAGTTTTCTTCTGACCCTTCTCACCTAAAGATTTTCTTAAGCACTCTCTATTGTTCTCTGTTTATGTTTATTTTCCACCCTCCTCCCACCTGTGGAGCTCCTATCACTTACTCTGATCCATTTTTTTGCCCTTGGTATGTGATAAATGATGTAATTTTATCAATTCAAATCTACTATTAATATAGTGCAATTCACAAATGAGGAAAATATTAAGATCTCTATCTTTTTTCGTTTTAATCATTAGTAGACTCGTGCTCACCTCTGTTGCATTTTCAAATGGACTGTTGATGTGTAAAACATTAAGTTATGTCACACTGAAGGCTGATGTGCCTAATGTTCACCTTCTAAGTCCCATGGAATATCAAGAGGTGCTCATTGGGTAAAATAGTTTAAAATAATTTTTTCTCTTAAGTTCATGGGTTTTTAATTCCTTTTTCCCTTTCCACTTTTTTGGTTTTTTTTTTGGCATTTAGGAGGCTATCTTATTCTTCTCTCTCATAATATTTTCCTATCCAATAAAGCTTTTTGTCTATTAAAAGTTAGTTTAAAGTAATGTTGTTTATATCAGTTTTACAGCCAGCTGCAATCTTTAATTGTTGACTAGTGTTGTTTCAATTCCTTAATTAGCTAATATACTCTATCATTTTCTTCTGCTTGATTCAGGGGAAAATGAGCTGTTTGATGATCAATGATATTGATGCTGGCCTTGGTAGATTTGGTGAGCTAATATATGGGCATGATCAGAGAAATAAAAATACAGAGACTAGAGAAACATAATTGCTCTGTATTTTAATTGCCATAATCCCATTAATTTTTTTCATTATTCATTGTGTGTGTTTATTTGATTTTATATCTTTTTCATGCTCTATTTTTGCAATTATATGGTTAACTTAATTTTTCTGTTTTGATATAAGGTAATACTCAAGTGACAGTCAACAATCAAATTGTTGTTGGGACTCTTATGAATCTATCGGACAATCCTACAAGAGTAAGTGTTGGCCAAAATTGGCGAGAAACAGATGTCACAAACAGAATTCCAATAATTGTAACAGGGAATGATTTTTCTACCCTTTATGCTCCACTGATACGCGATGGAAGGATGGATAAGTTTTACTGGTAAATGGTACCTTACTCTGTAGTTATAGAACTTCCCATTTATGAAATTTGAGGCAGTTTAGCAGGGTGCGTGTTTAGATACTAGGGCCTTGGTATTGGAACATTATGCTCTTCTTATACCTGATGGTAGCAACAATAACAATCTGTAAGGAAATTGATAGTTTCTTGATTGATGTTAAATTAGCTGCTACACATGTCGCATTTTTATCATGATTACATCATATGTAATATGACTTATGTAATTTCCTTAAAAATATATTATTTCATGCATTTAGGTAAACCATGTATCCTCTTTGATGAGATGTAGTCTATGAATGTGAAACAGGCAACCTAACCGGGAAGATATTGTCAATATCGTTCACAGAATGTATGAGAAAGATGGTATATCTAAGGATGAAGTTACAAGAATTGTGGACACTTTTCCTAATCAAGGTATATCAATTTTTCATTCACATTGTGAAAAGTGTTCCTTATCTGTTGCATTGTTTAAAAATCAGTAATCAGAAAGAACATGTTATTATCAGCTGAAAAAGAAGAAAAGATGGAACACATTATAGTTACCTCATTTCTCCCGTGGGTTTGTAAGGTCTACATATGCCTGCCCACACACTAGCCTCTTTTACTCGGTGCCTATAAACTGTTCTTGTTCCCTGCTGGGTGCCTTTCATCTATTACTTAGCTTGCTTTCAAATACAATGCTCAATTTTTTCTTTACCTGATGTACCTTACCATTTCTATTGATAACTTGGCTACTGACAGCTTTGGACTTTTATGGAGCTCTTAGGTCTCGTACATATGACAGATCGATTTTGAAGGTATGCAGAACCATAAGTTTAAATTGGGAAGAAGAACGTGATCTCTATCAGATTTTTTATTCTCATGTGGCATAATTATTAATTTTCCATTTCCTTCTTGCATATTCATTAAACATCAACGGAAGCAGTTATATATATCCACAACTGAATTTTTCAATGTCACTCTTGCATTTGGTCTGGAGAGCAATGAGGAAAACAATTATTATTGCAAGGGATTTCATGTGGATAAAGATACATCATGATAATCTCTTAAGAAGTAAAGAATAAAGCATTTCTAATCCTTTTAGGATTTTGGACAAACAATCAGATGAAGTCAATTGCTCTGACAAATCATCACCACTACACTCGCCTCATCAGTCTTCCCTCCATTATGTAATATATTGCGGAGTTTAATGAACATTGTGTCTTGAAAACTGCCATTATATGTTCCTCCAGCCCATATATGAGAGTTGGAAATGCGAGTTCAAGATGTCCTAATTTAAAATTTTCCATAAGGATTTTCATTAATGACAAATACAATTTTGTGGTGGGTTTACTGTTTCATTTTAGTGGATTGATGATATTGGAGGTGTTGAAAATTTTGGAAACAAACTTCTCAAGAGAAGAAAGGACAACAGCCTTCCTGTATTTACTCCTCCGGAGGTATACCTACTTTCCTGTTATTACCTTTATTCTGTGTCCTGCCTATGCAGGTCAAGATGATGGAAATTAGTAGTTGACCAAATTATTGATGAATTGTTACTTTAGTTCATATATCAGTTCTAGTTGAACATGAAATGGTAAGAGCTAGATTTAAACTTCAAACAAAACAAAAATTAGGTTTGTAGATTTCTAGCAATATTGAAATTGACTTTACTAATCCGAGCAAGCATTAGATAAACTGAATTATGAATAGGGTTAAATTTAGATACAATTTTTCATGTCTTTGTTATTAGGTTCTCCAATAAAATTATGATGTGTAAGAAACCTTTAAAAGGCCTAATTATGTGATACTAAGCTCTAAAATCCATATGCATGACGTGCTATTATTAGAAAACTTGATAGCAAAGATACAAAAATTGTACCTGAGTTTTCTTTGAATGAATAATCATTGATATCATGCTATAATGTCCTTATGAATATAGTTTGCCATTGACTAATACAATATTGGTATTCAAGTCTTTTTCATTTAGAAGCCTTGAATATGGTTTTTAATATCGTAATAAAAACTTAATTTCAGAAATTAAAGATAAAAAATATGAAGGGCATTTTTCATTGATTATATTTACAGCCAAATTGCAAATAATCATGTTAAACTTTGAGCATTTTAGCCAGGCATTCGTGTGACCGCTACTAATTTTTTTCACTATTTAATTCTATTATCATTGTTTTCATACTTTGACAATACAAAAAGTACCGACTCTTTTACATCAATTTCTTCACTTGTCAATACTTGGTGTTCTCTTTTATATCAAACTTAGACATTTTTCAAGTCATACTTCTAATATTTGAGGCACCTCATATATACACTAGAAAATTGACATAGATCCCTCTAGTCCAAACATAATTGATGTTTCGAAAGTATACTTGAGTTATCTGCTTCACCTTCGTTTCTTTTTATTCTTCTATATTAATTTGTTTTCTGAAATTTGAATGACAAGTTAAAATTAACTGGTTTTACATGTCATTGGATAGCAAACAATGGAGGCTTTGCTTGAGTCAGGTTATTCACTCCTCAAAGAACAACAGTTGATAATGGAAACTAAACTCTCGAAGGAATACATGAAGAATATAGATGACTAGAATTCGTTATATATAAGGTCAGCTCCAAGCAGGCTGCTTCTGTTTAACGAAATTCTGTCTTTATGGCATGCATTGTATTATAGGATACTTCCCTTTCTTTGATGAAGAAACGTGTGAAATTTTGTTCTAGAACAATGTAATATCTGAAATGTGATCTTAAGGTACGAGCTTAACTGCTTACTTTATATATATATATATAGAATTATCAGCGTGAATATCTTGGAAAGTGATACAATTTTTGTTATTTTACCTTATGGGAAGTAAATTACATATGGTTGCCAAAAAGAAGGGAAATTGTGGAATTCTTAACGGGTTTACCTATAATGATTATAGGTGGGCTTGGCTGCATAATCTGACTCTTCTGTATCTCCTCTTGATATCACTCTTTTATAACAATTTAATGATGGAAAAATTAGTGAATTCAAACTTTCATCCCGCGGAAGTGATTAGATTTGATTTAGTCATAAATGGTGTGAGTATTCTGCAGAAATTATTCAAATCTCGGAACGACACACCATATGGTCCTGTTTTAATTTCGCATGTACAAATATTTTGCAAGTGGGAACTTTGAGTAGTCTTTGAAGTTTTGTATCACTTGGTCTATCTTGAGTTTTAATAATACACAAAATCATCTCAGCCTTGACTCTGTTTCTGGCACTGAATTGAGACTAAGCAGCCCACTAATAGTGAGCAACTGAATGGTGCTATGGTCTTAACTCCACAAAAAGTGTCATTGCACCAGCGGGGCTACCAGATGAGATCAATTTGGCCACCACAGAAAAAGAATATGTGCAAATCTCACACTTAATGATTTGGACTTTATGCTTTTTATGAGGAAAAAAAAATAATAGGATAATTCAACTACCTCATTCTGCTCCATTGGTTGTTTTCATGGATACTATCAACCGCTTTGAAATTTGTTCTTGGAATGGAACCTATTCCAGACATTCTTACTTATTACCTATTTCAATTATATGATCAAATTTTACCAAGTATCATTGGATAGAAAATCCATATGCTGTTGAAACAGGGGATGGCATTTCCTCTGTTTGTGGTGGTTAGAAAAGTCTTGATCTTCAATAGTAAACTGAGGATCATCATGTGTATTGATTCTTTGTGGTCAAAATTTATCTGAGCCATCCATCGATTTTATGTTTAAGTTATATATATCCCCAAACAATCCAGATGGTCCACATTTTAGGGGAATCCAATGCTCAGCTAACTTAAAAAGTTGGCAACTTCTTTTACTACTGACGTGGAAAAAAGCATGAAGCATCTAAAAAGAACTATTCATTTACACCCCTCCAAAGTTCAATACGTGTATATGTATATATTTTTATATCTGTACTTAACCATTTCCGCCATGGTTAGTGGTGTGGTGTGGAATATGAACACCTTGTTGATTTCCATATTCTGAAACAAGAAGGACAACACACAGATGGTAGTTCTTATCTTGTCTAATAGGTTATGGCCAAAAGAAAGGAAGTGAGTGATAAAGAAGAATAAAAGAATGTCAGATGGACACAGTAAGAAGAAATGAGGATTAATAAAGAAGGCTTAATGTGTTTTGTTTGACTTGGGTACAAATGGATAGTGGGTTCCACAAATGATGTGGCTGAGGTTGAGACTACTTTTCTATTGTACATTAAAGCAATATAATTGGATGGGATGGCATCCTCTGCCTCATTTCGGTGAGAATAATGCTTTCTTTTCATTATGCTCATTCTGGTTCCTGTTATATATAATTTCCCCACTCACTCACTCACACGCTCACATTATTCAATGCCAGAATGATCTCAGGAGGGTAAGCAAATGGAGACGAAGCTGAGAATACAACCCAATTAAATTTGTCTATCAAGTTTCTATGTCGTCACCATTTAACTTCTTTCTATGCAATAACTCATTACCTCTTAAAAAATTTCTGGGACAGGAAAATGGCAATCTGGAAGCGACAAAGATATGTCACTTCCATTAACTATATATTTTTTACAGGAAAAAAGTTGGATTGAATCATTAATAACTCAAGTAAAATGGGTTTATCAGGTAAACTTCTAAACAAATCTGGAGAAAGACAGACTATGGAAACGTCTTTTCTTTTCTTTTCTTTTCTTTTTTCTGATACAATGGAAACATCCTTTTAAAAGTGAAACGTTCTTCTTTTTGTTAATAAAAATAAATAAATTATTTCACCCTTCTAGAGTTCTTGTCACTAGTCTTTCAATGGAATTTGTATTACAATTATCCCCAAGAAAAAATTTGACTGAGGGTGAGTTATGAAAGTTGACAAAGTTGGTCATTGATCAATTCTTTAGTGCGTGTATTTTGTAATGAATTAAGAAAATAGAATTTTAACTTGACAAGCAATCACAACTTTTGATTCATAATCAATGTTAACCATAAAAATTAATTTCAGAGTGACATCACTCAAACTTTCAATAGTGTAGTCAGAGATAATTGCTGGCCGAGATGGAATTAGAAAAAATAGCATGACTTTCAAAAATAACAAATTAAATATTTTAAAAGAGCAAGTTCATTACACACATTTATAATATTTTTATAAAGGCGATATATATATATATATATATATATATATGTATATATATTCATAATATTTAGTTGGATAGAGGGCGGTTGTCCCTAGTTGCCCCTTTGTTGTTTCCATTATCTTTTTTTTTTTTTTTGTGTATTAAAAATTTGTTTTAGAATTTTTTATTGAATAGCAAACCATTGATGTTGATAATGATATATATCTTACATAACAAACTAGAAAGTTTGAAATGTAATATTTTATATTATAGTTAATAAATAAAAAAGTTTACTTTTACATTGAATCTTAAAATAGACAAAATATAATTCAATTTAGTACATATTCAGGAGTTTTACCTACACAAGGACTACCTACCACACAGCACAAATAGTGGCCCAAGATTGGAACCTGCAGACTCACACCAATCTTCTATAGTGCTCTCCTAATTCTGATGAATCTCCTCATTATTCTTTGTCCTAATCATTACAAGAACCCTAATTATCAGGTATAATTACTTAATATCATTTTATTTACACATAATATAAAGATAATTAGACTCAAGTATGGCCATTGTGTTTGCCCTTTAGAGTAAATGTCTTTAAAAAGAAAAGAATTTTTTTTTTAAACTGATTAATGACATGGTTGTTAGTAGATCATTATCTCCAATTATCCCTTTGAATTATCAACTTTTATCATTAGAAAGAGAACAAAGGGCCAGATTCGTCCTTCTCAATAGAGAACAAAGGAACAAAATTATTGGACTTGTAAGTTGAGTTCTAATTGGTGTGGTTAAAGAAAGCTATCGAAAACGAATTTCGATTTGGTTAATAGTAATTCGAATCATTAGATTTTTTTCAATCCAAAAGATGCAAATTATATTTTTTTAATTCAACTTTAATAAAATTAGTTTTTTAATAAAATATCTATCATAATATATAAACACACCTTGATAATTTAGATACATTTATTATACATAATGATATTTTATTAAAAATAAGAGTTTTTGGCACTTTATAATTTATTCTTCACATTTTATAATTTATTTTTTTAATCATGATTTGTATAAAAAAAATCTAAAATATTAATATGTGTTTAAGTATTGTAGTATTTCTAAAAAAATTAATTTTTATTAAAATTAAATTAAAAAATTATCCGATGCAATTTTCACTATTAATTTTCATTAGATAATCTAAACTAATCTAAAATGATTACAGCAGAAAGTGTAGGAATCTCTGATACATAAATTATACTGTCTAGAAGATTGATTCTCATATGCAAGGAGACAAATTTATGATACATTTTATGAAGCTTCCTGGAACTATGAAAGCAAAACTTCCTATTTACTTTATAGTCTTATCTGTTCTTTCTTTTGGCAGAAACTTCATAATTAAGTCACATTTCATATTTCATTGTTGCATGAAAGGTTAGCTTTTGATATGAATGAAGATTGAAGATGGGTAACTTTATTGAGAGTCTGAAAAAGAGAAAGGAAATTATTGCACTACGAAATCTACTTTATCTCAAAACAAAACATAGAATTAAAGAATAATATTTGTGTAATAAGTGGGCCACGTAGGATGGACAATAAAAGACAAGATATAATGTCCTACAAGTTATATTATGTCCATGATTAAGATTATTAATGATGAATGTTTGTTCCATTGTTCTTATAATATATTATTGAAATGTAATCCATGATTGGTTAGGATTAATTAGGTGGAGAGAGACTTTGAGACTTTTAAAAAACAACAAAAAAGAAAATAAAAAAATATGTTTAAATATCATAAATTTAATATATTTATTATAAAGGACTATAATTTTGAAATTATTTTAAAATTAAATTTTATTTATTTTAAAAGACCTTGCTATGAATATTAAATCTTAAAATATCAGTTAAACAGCTTTTAGAATAAAGATAATTTGATATTAGGATATTTTGAAATAAATTCAAAATTAAATTTTTATAATAAATATGTTACATTTATTATCTATAAATTATTATTATTATTTTGAAAAAAAGTATAACAAAAGGGAGTGAGGCCACTATTCCCTTGCATTGCTCACCATTGCTTTTCTTGTCACAAAGTTGAAGTTGAAAAATTGAACACACACAGCACCCATTCAAAGTTTGCAGGATTGCCCATTTGGAAAATTAAATACTTTTCCTTTGTCAAGTCACATAATTATGATTAAAAATAAATTTAATCAAGTATGATATATATAAAATATAATAAATAAAATCAATTATAAGAATATATAAATATATTTATCATACTGTTAAATAAAAAAAGCTATATTATTTTGTCAACATTTTACAATTTCACTTAATTCTTAAGTTGAGTTTTTATAATTTTAACAAAATATTTGATTTGATCTCAGTCATCAAACTTATCTCCATTGTCAAAAAAATTTTTTTTACAGAACTAAATATATAATACACTTTAACTATATGTTAATTCATCTCAGTTATTTAATAAAAGTGTTGTTATATATTAATCTATGTTTCAACATATAGAATAGAATGTAAGTCCAAGTCCTCATCCATTTGTATGTCAGAAAAGAGAACCCACCAACGTTGAATTCAATCTTATTTGCTTTCATGTTTGCTTCCTATTTCCCCACGTGGGCCACGCCTGACGCGGCTCCATTATTATTCTACAAACAACAGTATTCATATTTTACTATTTTTTTAACTCTGACTAATAATTAAATAAAATCTTGAAATTCAGATACATATAATTTTTGAATGTCACTTAATTAATTTTGAATTTAAATTACCATGCACTGTGATTATTAAGCCCTTTCATTATATTTAAGTAATAACACAGTCTCTTGTTTATTATTACTTTAATATGTAATTCATGTTATAAAAATAATTATACAGTCCTCATAAGAGGCACACAAAAATAAAAAATGATGATTTTCTCTAATGTTTAGGAAAAAATATATTTAATGACTATAATTTCAATGTATTTACTATGAAAGATTTTAAATTTTAAAATAATTTTAAAATATTTAGATATCAAATTTTATTTTAATTTGAAGCATCATGTTGTGAAAGCTTTTAAAATCAGTCATAATCTTTAAATATTAGTTGTGCCGAATGCTTGGTAAAACCAATTTTTACTACCTACGTGTCTATTTTTATCTGACAATTTTTCAGTTCATAGTTGGTAAAACTTGAAAGAAGCCACACAGTTAAAACCACGTGTTTCTTTTGCCTAAACAATAACAATAATATAAAGAATATAAGGACAAAATAAATTATGGGTTGTTGGTGCCCACTTTTTTAAAAAATTATTTTCTGGTTTTCAGCTACGTCAACCAAGCTAACATTTAACAAAGCCTGAAAATCCAGGGACAGTAATTAGTAACAAAAAGCCATGATGTTTTTCTCAAAAACTATATTAATTAAAACCTCAATGGAATACAAGGAGAAAAATAAGGTACATGTTATTGTCAATTAATTGTTGAAAAATAGGACCACAGAAATTATTTCCAATTCTTTTATAATGTCAATCATATACAAGAAAAGTTGTTTAATTATAGTTTGTTCATTTTATAGGTCGAGAGAATAATAGGAATAGTATATGCTGCAGATGATACCTGCAATTTGGATCAAGTGAATGGATAAAATGTAAATGTTGTCGTAGATAGGAAATATTATATATTTATCTATAGTTTTTTTTTTATATATATCTTTATGATTTAATTAAAATGGGCAAATATGGGCTTATAGTTTTACATAATATGGAGCAATAATTAACATCACGTGTCGGTGATCTGACTCTTGCTTTTATAACACAGAAACCTCTTAGCAAGTAGTAGCGACCATTCATCACCAAATACAGCTTCCCTTTCTCTCTCTCTTTCTATCTCTCTCCATCTCTATCTGTGTGTCTGAGTCTGAGGAATTAAGAGCGCATGAAGGCATGGTGGAACCTGGTGATGGGGATGGTGATGGTAAAGGAAGGGGGTGTTCTTGATGTTTGAGAAGTGTTGAAATTTATATATGAATTACAAATCTTTTCCTTCGTCTTTAAGTCTGGCCGGGTTAAGAAGAATCTCTGTGCCACTAAGGCTGAGGAGGAAGAGCAGGAAGAAGAAGATACCGAAAGTCAAAGATAAGCTAATGGATATTTGGCACAAGATGATTTTTCCAGTCAGGCGTGTCTGGCTTGCCCTCTCTTCTCGCCTCAAGCCTCGCAAAAATGGTATACATATACATATACATATATATATACACACACAGAGACACACGTACATCTTTATCATTCATTACTTTTTCTTGCTCTATATATATATATATATATATATCTCTTCACGGGTTTCTCAGATTCGTCTGGTAACAAGACAAAAGATCATCACTTTTTACAGTGACTCGTGATTATCTCTGGTTCCAATCTGTGAAATTAGCAGGAAAATCGATGGGGTAACTAGTTTTTCTGTCTCTCTCTCTCTCTCTCTCTTCCTTGTGCCAGCAATTACCTCTTCTTCTTGTCTCTGGTTTTTCATGTATTGTCCTCTCCATTTTTCCTTGTCCTTTCTTTCCCAAATAAGTAATTTTCTTTCTCTCTTCTTCCTCTTCTATCGATGTTGCCCATTTTTATGTGATATCATATCTAAAACTTCATCTTAGAACTTATTATGGCTCTGCAACTTTTCCCCCTTATTTCTCTTTTCTAATTCTGGTGTGGAGGCCACTCCCTTTTCTGCACTCAATGTACGCCCTCAAATGTACTTTATTCGCCAACGACCAAAAAATTAAGTTTAGGATTTATGCTTCTTCTCTTTCCATTTCTTTTCTTTATATTTTCTTTTGAAGCATGCTTTTTTATCTCATAAATACATACTCCAACTATTTAGTTCTGAATTTTCTATATTCTTTCACTCATTCCTTGTAAGTTTAGGAGAAAAAAAAAAGAAGAGACAAATATACATCGTGAGTAAGAAAAATTTGAAGAGTAATATTTTATATTTTTAGAATTTAAAAAAAATAATTGAGACACTTATAAATTTTCAAGAACAAAAATATGTTTAATTGTTTTATGAAAATAGAGACGTGCAGAGACAAGTCAAGTAGATGGATGTAGATAAACAGATACTATCCGTGTGTACGTGTGTGTTCGTCCATAGTTTGCTTTCGGTTAAGCAGGTCACTTCAGGACAAAAGGGAGCATTTATATTCTACGTCTACTATGACTGCATAGATTTTAAGCTATTCCTACCTCCTCACATCATCACACACGCAGAGACATAAGAAACTGCTGTTTCAACCCTGACTCTATCTTCTTTACGTGCTAAGTTGTAAGTGGTAACTAACCTGACCTTTTGATCTGTTCTGGCACCGAAAGAGGAGACTTTAGATAAGATCAACATCTTTTTCAGTGCAACTTTATGCTCCTGTCACTTTAGTAATGGCCTGAAAATAACATCATGGTATATTTATAATCACTCTTTTTTGTCATACAACATGATGGCCCAAAAAGTGCCTCCTCTACCACCTCCAAACCATTGTCTTTGACAGGACCGCCACTTGTGACATCATAGGAAAGGATCTCAGAAAATTTTATCTGGGGCTTTGGAACTTTATATTGTAGTGAAGGTCAATAATATGTATACAATATGAAGAGCTCGTGTGGGGTTGTGTTTTTACAGAATCCCTTTTGTTTGTTGCAGGGGATGGGCTGCTGAAGCTTAAAGATGATGTACAAACATGTGGGTATCAGGACGTACAAGTAATGTGGGAAATGTTACGGAGAACAGGAACTGAGGTTATAGACAACCACCATAAGAGGAAGCAACAGCCATTCGGGAGAATCTTTGTATGGTCTTCTAACCACAGTGATTCTTCATCGGAATCTACAAAATCACATAGTTAAGACAAGCAGACTCAAGTTTGATGGTGATGCCTTACTAATAAAACTGCTGCTCATAAGACAAGCAGACTCAAGTTTGATGGTGATGCCTTACTAATAAATCTGCTGCTCATGTAGTGCAAGCGGCAAACCACTGGTCTTGTTAATGTTTCGATTGCCAGCCAGCATTGTTGAGGCATATCATCAAACATAAGTCAGGCTTCTTTTTCTCTTTCGACTGATAATATACTACTTTATGACAGTGATATATGTAAATACACCAATATACTGTCAAAAGCCACACCCAAAAGCTTTCAGGAATAGCTTTTAGCGGTTTCAGGCTAACTTGCTTCAAGCTCATGCAATTTAAGGTTTTTCCTCTTCTTTTCAATGGATGTATGGAGATCCATAGAACATGACCACAATGCTTTCGGTGAATATTATTAACACATACATAATTATAAACCAACTCTGCAAAGCCAAAGCACAGTATAATACCTCCTCCTGAGTTTTGATCACTTTCTTTAGTTCGCGGTTGATGGATGTCACTTCAGACTCTTTCATTTGTCATGATACACTTCCATAAGCAGTAAGTATATATTTGTCATTTAAAGTATTAGAACAAGGCATGGAAACTAGACATAGAGGGACAGCAAGATTTAAATCCCAGAAGATGTTAGTTTATAAAGTTTTAAAAGTTATCAAAAAATAATTACAAATGACCCAACATTAAAGGTGAATATTTGTATTTTTTTGTTTTTTGCGAATCTAATTCGTGTTTATAACAAGTTGTAGCATGATCATCTTAACAAATTTTGAGAGACTAATTGGATCTATTCTAATCATCAGCTTAAACCAGAAATCAAGAATAAACTTAAGTTGAAAGAAACATATGTAATGATAGACCAACGTTATGCCAAGCCTTTGGACATATTTGAAACATGGATGCCTCTTCAGAACTCTGGGACTATGAAATGAAGTAATGAACTGCATATTCTCTCTGTTTCTGAATCAAACCATCCAAAAAAGAAAACCAACCCAGTAAAGCCTAAGAATAGTGTAATTAAGTCCAGTTGTGTTTATAACAAGTTCTAACATGATTTTCTTATCCTGTGTTTGTTTACAAGTGACTGCTTAACTGTAATTAGATTCTAACCATCAACTAAGCTTAAGGCAGTAGCAATCAAGAGCAAACTTAATTTGGAAGATCACCATATTCTCTCTCTGTTTCTGAATCAACCAATCCATTACAGATAAAATGCACTGTCCATTGAGAGTTCCTAGGGGCAAAGCCTTGTGGACCCACATGAGTTAACTGAGCAAAAATGGAATTTCAAGTGGGGCCCAGAGTGGACTTCTGGTGGATACTTCTTGTCCATCCCTTAAAAGCCCTTGCCTCCTAGTGACTTCTAGTAGTTTCTGCATTTACAGAAACTACATTATCTGCATTTTTGGAGCTAAGTCTGAAGAGTTCAGGCCCCTACTCTCCAACACTAAATCACTATTAATGGGGAAAAAGAAGCTTGTCTCCTGTGAGAGGTCAATGACAAAACATTACCTTCTGAAGACTGCTCCCCAGTACTCTGATCTATGCTTATCTGCATCAACCACACACTCCAAAAATAAAAAGCTTGGTTCAGTTTGTATGTCTCTGTTATCAAGTTCTCCAGTAAAAATATGAAACTAAATTGTTTTTCACTTTGTACGTCTTTTTTAACAGGTGCTCTAATAAAATATGACATGTAAATTTTTTTTATGACTCAGCATCACATATTTAGATCATTCAAAAGAAAAAATCTGCAGATCTCAAATCATATGTTTATTGGGAACTAATAATAAACATTTAAAAGAAATTCTGAAAAGGCTATTCCTGTCTACTCATCACGGATGGTGGGGTTGTAGCATCACAAAGAAGCAACTATGAATTATTTGGCTCTTGGCTATGAGCTTGAAAACATATCAACTCAATAATCTCTCAAATAACAGATATATTGGTTCATCCTTGCTATAGAACCAATACAAAATTTATCACTTGTCCAGAAAGCAATCAACTTTTTGCTGTAAGAGCATTGTATTTATCAGCTGAATCAAAGTCCACCTTTTGAGCCAAATTAATATATCTTTAAACCCAAGCCACAACTAATTTTGAAAAAGTGAATTGTAAAGGAGGGAATCCATTTCAGGAAGTATTAACAAAATATTTTCATCCAATTTCAAACAAATAAAGTTCAAAACCTTGGAGGGCGTCCAAAAATAGCAGAGAATGAAGGAATAAGAAAATCACCCTCGTGTGTCTGAGTTTACAAAATTTAGAAAAAGAAAATCCATATTGATAGAGTAAAAATAAACGAAGGACTTGGGGCTGAGTCAGAGCATGAAGCTTCCTTCTCCTACGTCTAGCTCCTCCTTTTCCATTCTCTTTGAAATTCCATTTCTCTTTCTGAACTCTTCAAGGGTACGAGGTGTTTACTATGAGAGGAGCTTTTTAATCCATCTATGAATGTATCTATCCTGGTGTAATAAGGTTTTCGTTCCGAGGAAATTAAAAAGAGCTATTTTACATTAAAGAGTACTAGTTTAAAGTAAATTAGTGAGGATACAGAAGAGATGGAAGCAGTTATGCAAGGTTACAGCATATTAGATTTTACTTTACTATATTTAGAATCCAATAGCTGTTTGATTAATGAACTCTGGAATAGACCCTCAAATTTAAAACAAAATTACAATATTTTAAATAAAATTGATGTCACAAGAAGGAAAGGGGAAGACAAACGTAAACAATTTACATGATAATTGTAGCACAAGTAAAAAGATGAGACTTTGAGGCAACTCCTTCAATGTTTGTTGTGAGATCCTTTCATAGAATTTTACTCAACTTCATATAATAGTTCACAAATTTTCTTCAAATAATTATCTTACTGATTTAAACCAAAGGACAATACCAGGTCCAGCTACGTGAGACTAAAGCACTCAAAAGTCACAAGTATAATTGTGTTCAGACAAATGTGAGCAGGGGAAAACCTGGCTTTCTACAGTATGTCAGACATTTGTTAATGATTAAAAGACATTAACTCAATCACATTCCTAATACAACTCAACCTACCAAATGCTAAGCCTTATTGAGAACTCTATGGCTGTTGAGAACGTAAAACTTGCTGGTAATTTAGAGGTAAACCTTTTCTTTCAACGCAAAATTCCATTAACAGATACCTTTATTGATATCAATGTAAACCAAAATTAATCATACACCATTAAGTAAATTCCTATGAGGTAAGATTCTCATATTCAACTAGCCAGCCAAAAAAAAAAAAGATCCTATTTCCACTATGCATATTATAGTAAAAATTATAATCATCTGAGATTGTTCTTGTACTCCATTGATACATATAACGAATTAATTGATTGGCAAAAGTATGCTTTCTTTTTTTGCTGAGAAAAAAAAAAAATAACATCAACTATTCAATTCCTTACATATTTGACATGTGAGATTAACAAGATATGTACCTAGCAGTTGAATACAAAAAAAATCACTTACTATAAGTAATTATAGTAAGAAACCTCAGTCTTCACTACTAACCACTACCACCTCTACCAATCATTTGTACATTTTGTGGATCAAGTTGACCACTGAAATAACTGGAAGAAACTGCAGATATTTCCTGTCTCCCTTTCCATTCTTCACCAGGTTTGAGAGTGATTGGTTTTTCTACAGAAGCAGCCTCAACACACAGCATGTGTTTGTACTCATCATGCTGAAAATCAGATAAGGTCTTAGCTTTCTTGTCCCATGGATTCCATACCACTGCAGAGGAAAACGGCACTACTATTAACCACTGTGACAAACTTGTTTTGAACAAATATGGACAATTATAGTTTATCATAAACTGCAGACAACGTCAGTGTCCTTATCCTAATAACTGCTGTTTGGGACGATCAAATATCCACCCTTCCACTAGACTAGAGAATATGAACTAAAATTCCTGAAGGGCTTGTTCATTTTGACACTGGGAAAGCATGCATTCCTGGGGACCGGTCATTAATTATTTTTTTGGCCAAACGCTCCAACTCTAAACATTCTGCAGAACCTCATAATCACATTTCACCATGATCCTAGTGTTCATCATTGTGCATATTAAGACTGCTAAACTCACCAGCATCCGGAAGTCCATCTTTCCGCAGCACAAAAGTTCTCTTCCTTTCATGGTCTATGATTGCAATTTTTGATGGAGTACCTAGGTATACTCTGTCAATCTTCAGCATCAAAGAAGTGAACATAAGGCAACAGTCACAGTTGAACCAATACAGTGTAAAAACCTCATGAAAATCAAAACTAAATTGGGAATCACAGATGCTAACCTCAGACTCAAAGGTTATTGCATCCCCTTGTTCAGTAAAACGCTCTCTGTTCTTTAAATTGTCCAGATAATCCAGTGTCTCAAGCCCTTCCACTCGTACTTCACTAAATATAAGCAATGTGACAGTAAGCTTGCAAATTATGCAAGTCACAGATCCCAGAGGAATGCAATTTATCCATAAATTAGACAAAGCTAAATGCAAACAGCACTACTCAGATAAAAACACCTTAGCTTATTTATATATCTAAGTGACAGAAACAAGTTCATCAGAAAATTAATTATAATTACAAATAGTAATAAGTGAAGACAATAATTAATAGTTTTTCATGCTGTTCAGGACTTAATTATCTTAAATTTTTATCCATTCATATTATGGTTCCTAGTTTCCAATAAATTCATTGCTAGATTATTACTATTATGATGATGATGATGATGATGATTATTATTATTATTTTATTGGTATCAATACCGATGATTTAATTATTAATTGGAAATTTGATTCTGGAATACATCCATTTCCTATCCGCTATAATAACAAATGATAGTATATACTTCAAATTCAGTAAGCAATGAGCCAACATATTCTAGGGGAGAATGAAAGCAAGAGTGATACTATTGTCACTCCTGATACTCGATCAGAAATCACATTACATATACATAGAATAGAAACTTATATTGAACATGAGTCTCCCAAATGTGATCAATTTCCACTGGCAAAGCCAAAAATGCCTTTTGTGTCACATGCCATAGAAATTAAGTGATCAAAATAAACCAGAGTTCGTAGGCTAACATGTGTCTTAATAGCAATGATCCAACCAATTGAAGGAAACAGAGAACCGTTGGTGCCATATGCCACTCTTGTTAAAGTTAAATACAAACAATATTTCTTGCCACTTAAAATAATATCAAACAAGGACCATGGCCTTATGCTGTACAGTTATGTAATAGCAAGTGTACCCAGGAAATGGTGTTCTGCAGACATACAAAAGAAATGGGGAGGGGACAATGGGCAGGTGGCATATTCATAGGATGAAATTATTAAAGATGAATATATATGTACGTATGTATGTGTATCCAATAACATGACAAACCTGATATCAGAGACAGAAAAATATGTATGATAGGCAAATGTGAAGGTAATCGATTTCCCATCTGTATTAGTATTTCGAATGCGAGATGTCAACATCAAATCTCCTGCAGGTCCCAAAGTTATCCTTAGGCGAAACTCATATCTGCAGATCATTATAATATAGTAATTCCTTTATCCAAGTTATTGAACAAAAGAAAATAAATGCAGAGAGCAAGAAAGAGACTGAGAGAGTGTGAGAATATAGAACTCCAAGGTATGAATATTGTAGAAGTTAAAACACAAATTTCGTACACAGAAATATACTTCATCCAAAATAGAAATACAACTGAACTTGTGAAGACAAATTTCATCCCCTTTTGGTGGTGGGACCAAAAGATGAAAAAAAATACAGTAGCAAGGACTTGCTCAAAATGGGTAGGTAGTATTGACATTTACAGCAATACTTAATAAAGTTCAGTCATATACCTATGTGGCCAAGTCTTAGCATCTTCTTCGGAGTGCTTAAGGATCAAATCAATGAAAGCTTTATAGGTACTATTTGTTGAAAATGGTGGGGGATTAGGATCCAAGGTCCAAAACCTGTTCCTTGCAAATCCATGTTTCTCAAGTGAGCCATGATTTAAGAACTGCATATGAGGATGGGAGTACTTTAGGAAACAAAGTAGGAGGAAATGAATACATAGAAGCTAAAGAAGATAAACATACCTGAGGAAAACATATTGGAATACCTCCACGTATAGGTTTTGGAGGCTTGAAATAAGCCTGCAATGATTCAGGGTTAAAATCACAAAAAAAAAAAAGGATCAAGCTCAAACAGGTATGGGTGAAGAAAAGAGTTATAGCAGTGTTTTGTGAAAATTTGAACTCATGACACAAAACAAACAGTGTTAATACCAGACTTGAGATGGAACAGTATTCGCTCTACCTTTAGTTTATTTGGTGCCTGACAGCATTCTGCAAAAGGCTAATCTATATCTAATATCATAAATTCAAAATCAAGACAGCATGGCTCCTTCCCTCTCTTTTTCTCTACCATATCTATTCTTTCCATGTCTCTATCTTCTTAAGTCTCTCTATCCATCTATCTTCTTCGCTAAGGAATGGTATGAAAACTTGTTATACACCCACCATTATCACAATAGTGGAAAAAGTGACCCAAAAACAAAAGTTGCCAACTTTTTGCACATGCATTGTCTTTTTAGTTTCTATATATATATATATATAGAGAGAGAGTTCATATATCATCCCACAATCTATTACTATAGCATTTATGACACTTTTTAAGGAAAAAAGTGCTATTGGAACGCCACTTTAATCTAGTCCCAGGGGGAATCCATATGTCAAGGAAAACCTGAAACAAACAAATATGCAGCATAATGATAAAATGTCATACCTTATTACTTACAAAGAGCAATTCCTCCCCAAGTTCATTCTTCCAAGATGTAACTTGGCCCCCATAGAGGTATACCTTCAGACAAATGTGATGAGTCCCATGAAATACTTTTAGAAAATAGAAAAAAATAGAAAAGAAGAAATTTAACAATAACAACCATAGTTCTGAATCCTTAATGACATAAAATTGCAAGCAAAAAATCCAAAATCAGCGTAAACTACAGAGAACTAGTGGAAACCCTCCTCTACCATCCTCCAATCCCCTCCCCAATGGAACAACATTTTCATCTCATCAGGAGGATATCCATTAGTAGAAGTGCAAAAGAATATATGCTCAGTTACTGAACTAGACCAAACAGTCGTAGCTTTTAAATTTAACACCAACAAAGTAGAGTTTTGCATCCTTTTTATCCAGTTCAAAGCTTGCCGTAGATCACTTTTGCCATCCTTGAAAGAAGATCCTTCTCATGTTTTTTTTTGGGCTGACGTCCTACAGCCATAGCAAACTAGGTACTTTCGAAAGCTTGTCCAAAATATAATATTAAAAGAACCAAGTAAAGCTTAAAATACTTACAAATAATGCTTCTTATTTTTCCCAAGACAAGTTCTCTACCCCCCCCCCCCCCCCCAATAAAAAAAAACAAAATGGCCACCCAAAGAAGGTTTTTGAATAGTACCTAAAGGAACATAGAGTTCTATCTCTCTTAACTGGGGCCGGTCAATAAGAATTTACAATCTAATTTTTATAACAGGGAATTCAATGTAATATTCCAACTAGAAATAATTGAAAAGAAAAGTTCATGACTGTATGTCACTACTTTGGCAAGCATAAAAATTAAATGGCTTTACATGCTAGTACGGGTGCTTATAAATATTTAAATTAAAAAGAGAACTCCAATGCAGAGTGAGTGCGGTTTCCAAATTCAGGAGGCACCGCCGATCGCAAAAGCAAGAAACTCACCAAGAGTACAAGAACAATAACAATAACAAGAACAAGAACAAGAACAGGAAAGTGAATATGCATCATGGGAGAAACAATCACAACAAGCATCCGAGAACAAGCAAAAGGCAACGCAAAAGACGAGGGAAATGCAATTGGGTCATCGAGAAAAAATGAAAGTCGAATTGATCGAAAGTGAAGAACGAAATGTAGCAGGAGATCAGAGAAGAAGGGGTTGATACTGATACCTCAGCAGAAAATCCACGAACTTCTCTGAGAATGATCTTGTCTAGGCCATTCACGCCCTTACACTGCTCCACATATACCATTTCCCTTGCCCTTTCCTTTCCCTTTTCCCTTTCCTTTTCATTTTCCCCCGACATCATCCACATACTCTATCTCTCACCCTCCTTTCTACAAAGACAATAACTAATTCTGTTTCTGGAATCGCAAGCCTCTTCGGCAGAGTATATTGTATCTTCAGATATATATAGTGTCATCGCACATCAAGAGAGAGTGACTTAATTACGATGAATTATGGAGGTAAATTAATTAAGAAACTTGTATCAGTACACACTAAACAAGTCTATATTACGTTGATATTCGCTTTGAAGTGTATGGAACTACTTGTTATTAATTATCAGCATTTCTATATTATAAACTCAGTTTAATTCCCTTAACGCAAAATTATATTATAGACTGCTCTTCAGTTATGCAATATATTATTTAATGACTACTTAATAACTCCCCTCCTCCTATATTTTATCATTTTTTTTTTCCATTTTATTCGTCTATCCGCATGCTTCTTCTTTTTTTTTTTTTTTCCCACGTACGTATTTTTTAAGTTGATAAAATTGAGTTCTTAACTTTCCTGATCTAAAAAATATAAAGATTAGTTTTCGTAACTCTGCAAATTCTGCCTAATAAACACAGGTGAACTCTTGTCCAGAAAAAGAAAAAAAAAAAAAACACAGAAGAACTAGTTACTGTTATTGGCCAAAAGGACAAAATATGTATTGTTTTCTGTTTTCTTTGATTATATTCAAAGACTAAAAAATAGATTAGTAATTTGGTATTTGCACTAAAGTGCAAGGGAAATTTTTTATTCTATTTTAAACAATTTAATATAAAGTTAAATGTTAAGAATTTTTATATTTAAAGATAATAAAAAATAGTGATAAATTATTTAACTATTTACTGTTCTACATCCAACATTTCAATATACTATAGTTTTAAAATAAATTAAATGTTGTAAATTATGTATATTATTATAAATATTTTATATATCCTTATATTTCTTAAAATGTATGTGAGATAGTGCATATATATAGGTGTATATATATATATATATCTATGAGATGGATGTGTGAGTGTTTGTGTGTTAAATCATGTTCAATAAGATAGTAAATCCAACTTGAAACGAAACAGAAGTTGTATTGATAGGATAATTAATGCACTATTCTAGAAATACTGTGTTATGGATTTTAGATATGTCTCCTAAAGGGAGAAATATAATGTGATATAGATGTGCTTCTTGATGAGATTCTTTTGCTTAGAAACATTATTTATGGTACGTCATTCTTAATTCATTAAGCAATATCCACAACATCTCTAAAGTAATAGGGAAATAGTACTCTTCAACAAATAGGGAATTATGTGAACAAAGCCCAATCATAATGGACATACTCTTTCTATTGCATTGCCTTCACTTAATTTACTTTGTCATGTTTTTGAGAATATTCATCATGTTTATAATTAATGCAAGAAGATAAGTAAAATAGTAAAGAATATTAATTTTTCTTATTTAGTTAAATTGTATATATTTAATGCTTCTATCGTTCTAAGAAATTCTAATCGACTCTCCTAACTTTTTAATATATATTGCAAAAATATTTTTTTGATTTATTCTCTGTGAAAAGTTAAATTTTGTTGTACAACATTTAAAGGATAATTTTATTTTAATATGATAATAAAGACAACTAATTCAATGTAAAGATATAACATGACGTTGTTGTTTTATTTTTAATATAACAGAAAAAAATTAATTCTATTAACCACAAAAAAAAAAAAACAAGAGTCACATATACTTGTTTTTTTAAAAAAAATCTTGCATAATTTAGTCCAAAAAAATTAAAGTGTTTTAGGTAAAAAATTTAAAATTTTATTCCTTTCTCTAAAAAAAAAAAAAAGTGCAAGAATAATAAGATATAAGAACCCGTCTTTCATTTCATCAACTGTTGATACGGAAGAACGACAACATGCATGCATGCAAACGCAGTCCATATATATGACTATGACTATGAGTACTCTTGCATTGTAAACAAGTTATAATCATTCATTCTAAGAAAACGCAAATTCAAATCTTTTCGTCACGCCCCCTTTTCTCTTAAAAATCTTCCTATGAAAGAAATTCCCGTCATTTCTATTTGGATTACTGCAGATAAATTGTCCACAACAAAGTAATCACAGAAACTAATGCCATATTGATCCCAGAATTAGTAGCCACCCCTGACTTCACATCCCCATCATCCGCTTCTGCCGGCGCCGCACCAGTGGGAGATAATACTGGCACCGGCGATGCTACCGGAACCGGTGATGCTACTGGCACCGGCGATTCTACCGGCACTGGGGACTTCACTGGAACTGGTGATGATACTGGCACGGGAGATACTACCGGCACCGGTGACTTGACGGGTACGGGTGATTCTACAGGCACAGGTGACTTTACTGGCACGGGTGATACAACCGGCACCGGTGAATTTACTGGCACCGTTGATACTACCGGCACTGGCGACACGACGGGAGCTGATGAGGGGGAAGAAGGTTGAGGAGAGTTGGCAAGTAGAGCAGGAGGAACAATGACTCCGCTGATTTGGACGACAGAGAGATTATAGGGTTCAGAGGCGACGGATTTAATCAAAGTGGCACCGACGCCGCCGGAATGTTCGTTAGCGGAAATGAAGGAGACGGCTCCGGTTTCCAGATCGGTGATGTTGAGGAACCCCAGTTGGCCGGAAGCTTGGCCACTGGCCTGAAACAGAGTGGTGACGATGACGGAGTGGTTGTTCAAGTGCTGAAGTTTCTGGAGGTCGAAGTAGTCGAGGATGACGTGGATGCTGAGGACCTTCTTGATGACGTCCATGGACTTGCCGGAGAGAGGGGACATGCCGGAGTTGTCGACGGCGAGGACGGTGATAGTCTGGCGGTTGTTGATTTCGGCGGCGAGTTGGGTCTGAGCGAGGTAGTTGCTGAAAGTGCTGAAAGAAGGGTACTGAGAAAGGACATGAGAGATGTCAAAGGAAGAGGTGAGAGAGAGAAAGGAGAGGAAGAGAAGGGAGAAGAGAGAGGATAAATTAGAGAGAGACATGTTTAAATGAGAAAGATGATGAAGAGAATTCACAGAGACAGAAAGGAAGAGAGCAGTATTTATATATGGTTGATGTTGAAAGAGTCTACCTGTGTAACGAGGGAAGATGCTCCAAGTTTTGAGGAGTTGCTTGGATGCAAAATGATGAGGGCCAGTTCCAAGTTTGACCATTTATATAACTATATTTCTACTAAACTGTTGTCTAATATTAGGTTTTATATATGTTTAATTTCTTCTGATCTTGTGAGTGTGGTTATATATGAATTAGTACTTTATTAATTTATATATTACTTATGGATATAATATCATGAATAATGATAAAGAAGATAAGTTGACACATCTCATATAAGAAATTATCATGTTGTATATATAATTTTGTAAACAAAAACGCTGCACCAATGCACTAGAGTTTTGAATGAGATCCAAAGAAGCATCAATTTGAAGAAAATAGACATTTGAGCTATAACTAGTAAAGGTCACCTAATTGAATCAAATGTATTATGTATATATAACTTTCTCGTATAATGACTTCTTTTTGCGGACAGGTGAGTATACGTGATTTATATTATCAATTTTTTTAATATATAAAAAATTTAATGGTGAGAAAAATTAAAATATTCTATATGTTTTTTCACTCATTTATTCATACTATATAATTTGAAATTGAAGTTGTTGGCCATCAAATTAAGGCTCAATTCCATATTGATTTATGACAAATCCAAACGAAGAAAAAAACCCACCAGACCTAACTCACTTAATACAAATTCTCTCAGTCCATATCAGAAACAGCCCATGTCCTCTATTTAAAGCAAAGTGCCAGCCCTATTGATTTCAAGTACAACACGTGAATATCAACTAAAAGAAAAGAGAGCATTGATATTACTCTGACAGCCTCATTCCCATCTATTTAACATCATCTCTTCTTTCTTCTAGTTCCCAACAAGAATGGCTATTTATGAAGTCTTCACCTTTCTAAGAAAGTCTCGCCATCTTAAACTGAAGATCCCATGCTTCATGGCGGACAAAGGAAGAAAAAATCTATCCAGCTTCACAATGATAAAGATTTGTAGCATTTATTACCTTAAATGACTACTTTTTTGGAAAACTATATATTGAAGTGCTACATCTTGAAGAACGAACACATATTTGCAATATACTTGAGTTGTTTTATCTCTCTTAAGCTAAGCTTCTAGTTATTTGTTTTATGAGAGCATCTTATGAGCTTTTCTTGTAAACCTACTTCTATAAGGGTTCAAAAATCTTGTCTTTCTTTACTATAAAAACCTTTGTCTTTGAGAAAAAAGGGGACTATGTAAAAGTGAGCTACCTAGATAGTTTGAGGTTTAGCTTGTATGAATGTCCCATCTCATAAATAAATAAAATAAAAGTTAGAATTAATCAATTGATCGATTAATTAATGGATCAACAAAAAAATATATACATAATTAGATATAAGGAATTCAAAAAAATAAAATAAAATAATAGAAAACAAAAATTATTTTTTTCCACTCTTTAGTAAGTGAATTTTTTATTTCCAAATTAACAAAAAAGGTTTAAAACGAAAAAGTTAAACACTAGATAGGAAGTCTGTTATGCCTGAGACCTACTACCAGCTATTGAAACATCCTTTAACGTGAAGACAAACCAACCTCTTTTCCTAGGCTATAGAGTAGAGCAAAGAAGAGAAAGTTCCAAGCTGGCATGGAGAATTGACCTCTTGGTCTTTGTCGCTAGGAAACTCAAGCTCAATGAAAGGTACTTGAGCATACAATGGAATGAAGACAAATAAGAGAAGGAAAAGACTAGCAAGGAAACAGAACTGGATCCAAGTTAAGAAGGGAAAGAGCAGCAAAGAAAATAGAACGGGATATGAGCAAAAAACAGAGAAAAAGACATTTGAGAGTGGAGATCGAGAAGGAGGAAAAACCAGAGATAGAGAGAGGATATGAGGGTGAAAAGAGAGCTTAAGGGTAAATAAAAAGAGGAAAGAGTTTGAGAGAAAAGAAAAAAGAAGGGGAGGAGTTCTTCTAGGGCATCTTGTACAACTATTCAAAAGGGAAGAAACTGAGAGAGAAAGAGAGAGAAAGAGTTGGGCAGGAGAAGAGCTAAGAGAGATCGAGGGAAAAGTGTATAAGTAAAGCTTCCCTATTCTTGCACCCTCAAAGCAAGACCAACAGAGGTGCAAAACCAGAGATAAAGGAAAGAATATAAGAAAGAGAAGCACGAAAAGCTTCTCTCAAGACCTCTATTTCAACTTTTTGAAATAGAGAAATGATCCCCATGCAACGTGAATAGAGCTGAGCTCGAAGAGAGTTAAGAGTAAGAGACCGAGAGGAACGGAGGGGATAAGCTTCGAGGAGAGAAGAATTGAGAAAGAGGAACAAAGAAAGAAAAATCGAAGAGTTAAAGAGAAAGAGGGAGAATGGTCAACGGAGAAGAAGGGAGACCGAATGGCATTCAAGGAAAGAACGAGCTCTATCCATAAGATTAAAAACGAGAAAGGAAGCGAAAGAAACCCAAGAGGAAGAGCAAAATAGACGCATGAGTGAATTGGATCAGCGTTCTCAAATTACATAAGGGAGGTTCGAGTAGAAGAGGCGAACGAATAGCTAAGGAAGATAAGTGAAGAAATAGACTTGTCTTGGTTGACACAAAATGGAGGCGAGCAGTCAACGGAAAAGAGAAGCAGCAAGGAAAATGGAGAATGAGGTAACTCTATTTCAAACTCATTTAAACAGGGGTCGAATGAAAAGGTAAGAAGTTATTTTGTTCATTTAGAATGACTTAGAGGCCAGTAGTTCGATCAGTTTCCATATGTCATATTGGGTTTGGTTAAAGTGTTTTCTTTAGTTTATAGTTGTTATAATTCTATCTTCTTACATTTGTATGTTGCTTCTTCAATTTCGTGCATGATACCTGTGTGTACATTCTCTCTATCTAGGGCTAAGATCATTTGTTTTTAGTCGAGTTGCACTGCTGCTCTTTTCATTTCGAACAAGAGAGTTGAATGGTTACCTATATGCCCGTAAGTCAAAGTTACTACTGGTCTAGTGGGTCTGCACCTATCATGATGGTTGTGTTTGTTTGAAGTTTCTTTTCTCTGGTCCCATGGGTCTGCATTTGTCAAAAGCGTAGGTTTTTTTTTCATAGCTCTATTTCCTTGGACCGATTGGCTTATATCTACCATGATGGTTGGGTTTGGTTAAAGTTTTTCTTCTTTGGTTTATAGATGTTATGATTCTATATTTTCTTCTTCCTCTCTTCGTTCCCACTATGTGGTTTAAATTAAAGCGATTAGGGTATGGATGCCTGCAAGTTCTATGTTGATTATTATATATGCTCTTGTTCTTACACGATATGTAAGGATTACTTGAATAAATATTAGGGGCTGGGCACGTGAACACACTTATACATGATGTGAGTGAATGGCTCTTATAATTTTTTATTATTTTATTTATTTATTTATTTTTATTTTGTTTTCTTTTATATGCGTTGTTATGTGAGACAATGTGTCTCTTCTAGCATTTAGGGAGTTAGTTGGCGGGCCGTGTGAGACCTTGTGTATCCTCAAGTCCTACCCAATATCATTTTGTTTTTTTTTTTTGTTATTGTAAAATAGGTTCTTATGACCCAAATTCGACTAGTGCTTTTGTGAAAAACAGTTTACTAATTATAATGATAATAATAATAATAAAAACATTTTTATTTTAATAAAAATCCATCTTCACATCTCAAATTTTAATTTTAATTCTTAATTTTGTCTTTTTTATCCCTAAGTTTTATGAAAATCCAAAAAAATTAGATAGGGTAATTAAAAATATATATAATTTTTTAAAAAAATAAAAATGTAAAGAAGCGCTATTTTAAGGTTTTTTTTTAATAGAAATGAACAAACTAGAAGATAATTACAATAAAGAAAAAATAAAATAAATTCAAATATCCTGAATGTATTTTTCCCCATTATAATCCTACTTTAATTTCATAGTGAAATTTTAACTCCAGAATCCTAAATTCACATGTTATTAAATTAGTTATTTTGGCCTTGTGTTTTTTTTTTTGGTAAAATGTCGTGTGGGATCGTGTGTCTCCTCAGGTATTTTAAGAGTTAAGTAATAGAAGCCGCGTGAGATCATTAATCTCTTTAGATTTTGAAAGTTAACATATGATTTCAAAACAAAAAACGTGGAAAAAAAATTAAAAATCATAAAAAATAAAATAAAAATCTTAAGAAATCCCATATAATTTCTTCAGCATTTTAGATTACACATAAGATTGTTGATCTCCTCAAGCACTCTAAAATTAACTAGTAGAGGCCATGTAAGAATTTAAATCTCCTCAGGTCTTGAAAGTTAGCATCTGTCTTCAAAATACAAAGATGGGATAACTCTAAAATAAAAATAAAAAAGGGTTTATTTTACCTATTATTTGTAATTAAAAGTCCAAAAAAATACTTTTTCATTATCATCTCGCTTTCAAAATTAAAATAAAATCCAAAAATCTTAAAAAAATTTAGAAAGAGAAAACAAAAGGAGCAAATGGATGATCTTAAATTAATTTCATAAATTAAAGCATACCAACTTAATCTCAAATCCTGAACTTGACCATTGGATCGTAGATTGCCTTATCTTATAAATTGGTTTTCCTAAATTTATCCTTTAAAAATTTTGGTGGCGACTCCTAAATTTTGGTTTTTGTTGTTTAAGTGAAAATTAAAAATTATTTATTTTTTCCGATGTCTTGCAATCACATTCTAGGTGTGATAGCTTGTAAACCTTGTATTTAAAAATGAACACTTGAAAACTCCTAAAGTTTGTAAAGGTTGTTGTTTTGGTGAAAATAACTTGAAGGAGTCAAGGAGGCTGAAAGTAGGCATTGATTTGGCTAGACCAAGATAAACTTCTATGTTTACTCTTCTGACCATTTCCTCAACTTTTCTAAGTTATTTTTAGTTAACTATAAATTTTATAGTTAACTATTTTCCTAAAATTTCTTCCAATTTTTGAGCAACTCAGATTACATAATACAGTTAACTATTTTTTTGTTCTCTTTCATGAATTTAATTCTAAAAATTTTAGTCAACTATTTTTTTAATACAATTAATTGTTTCTTCTATTTTATAGTGAACTGTAAAATATTTAGTTAACTATCTTTGAATAGTATTTAGGAAAAAAATTTATACACCTATTCAACCCCTCTAGGTGTTTTGTTAATTGATATCAAAGTTGTAGTTTCATTTGATCTATGCTTTACAACGAGGAGAAAAGATTTTTTTTTTTTTTTTTTTTAGCAAAAAATGGCTTCTCAACACCTTGAAAGAGCTTATTTTAGTGAAGGACACTCAACCACAAGGTTACCCTACTTCAATGGAAATTATTATACACACTAGAAGTCTAAAATGAAAATCTTTATACAAGCTACTGATTATCCAGTATGGAAGGCATTGAGCAAGGCCAAAAGTTTCCTAAAACAAGTTATGCAAAACTCAAACTTGAAGATAAGTACGATGATAATGACATCAAGATAATTCAAACAAATGTCAAAGCAATGAACATCATCTATTATGTTGTCAGTGGTGAAGAATACGACAAGATATCAACATGTAAGACAACAAAGGAGATATGGGACAAACTTAAAGTCACACATGAAGGAACATCCAATGTGAAGGACTCCAAAATTAGTACACTACAATATGAATTAGAGTTGTTTGAAATGAAGGAAAATGAGGACATAGAAGCCAAGTTTAATCAATTCTTCAAGAATTTTAAGTAAACTAAAGTTGTTTGGATAATCCTACGCTAATTGTAAAATAGTGAAGAGAGTGATAAGGTGCCTTCAAGAAAATTAGAAATCCTAAGTTGATAACATTTTTGGAGCAATTTAAAGTTCAAAGAGCTAACTTATGAAGAGCTAAGAGGCATCCATGTAGCTTATGAAAACAACCACTTGAAATGTTATTAGCTCAAAAGAGCAAGAAATATGACATTAAGAGCTGCAACAATCTCTAAACAACAAGAAGATGAAAGTAAAGTACATCTGCAAGATTTAGCCTTTTTCTCAAAGAAATTTGAGAAATATGCTAGGAAAAAAGGCAAGTTCATAAAAAATAGAAGAAATATTCAAGAAAGGAGTTCAAGAAATAAGAACAAGGGAATAATTTTGTAACATGCTATGAATGTGGAAGGAATGGTCATATACGATCTTAGAGTCCTTTCTTAAAGAAGAAATTTAGCAAAGCATCAAACAGAAGAAAAGCACTTGCTGTTTAGAGTGATGATGAAAAAGATGAAGATGAAGATGAGCCAAAACAGGAGATAGGTAATTGTTGAACTCTCCAAAAAATAATTACAAAATACTTTAAATGAAATATTTAACAATTTTGAGAAACTATTTTTTAAATATAAAGATTTGAAACAAGTTAAACAAAAGCTTGAGAAAAATTTTCAATCCCTGAAAATAGAACTTGAAAAGATTTTAAGTCAAAATAATGATTTGCAACTTAAAGTCTCCACTTTAACTTAAGATTTAGCAAACTTTGTTAAAGGAGAAGAAAACTTAAATATGATTTTAGGAAAATATAAATGTGTCTTTGACAAATCTAGTCATGATTATGATAAAAACAACAGTGTAAAATTATATTAAGAAAAAAACTTTTGTTAAGTCTACTCCTCTAATGTTGTTTGTTTGTATTATATAAAAAAAAAAAAAAAAGGTCATGCTTGTTATAACTATATGAAACATCAAAGCAACATGATTTGGACCCCTAAAAGCATTTTAGTTGTCAACATTAACAAAAAAGGACCCAAGCAAATTTGGGTACCTAAAACAAAATGAACTTTTCAGTAGGCTTGTCTCAAAGGAAAAATCTTTATAATCTCTAGAAGTATTATTAGTTAACATGACAATGAATTTGAAAACAAACTTTTTGAAAATTTTTGCAATGAGCATAGATTTAACCATAATTTCTTTTCTCCTGAAACTCCACAACAAAATGGTGTGGTAGAAAGGAAAAATAGAACTTTACAAGATATAGCAATAATCATGCTTATTGATAATGATCTTCCTAAGTATTTATGGGCTGAAACCATAAACATTGTTTTTTACATTTTGAATCACTACTTGATAAGACCCATTCTTAAGAAAACACCTTATGAGCTTTAGAAGGGAAGAAAACTTAATATTAGTTATTTTTATGCCTTTGGTTGTAAGTTTTCATTCACAACAATGGTAAGGACAACTTTAGAAAATTTAATGCTTACAGTGATGAAGATATATTTCTAAGTTATTCTTCTTCTAATAAAGCATATAGAGTTTACAATAAGCATACACTAGTAGTAAAAAAATCTATGCATGTAGTATTTGATGATACTAACACAATTTCTAAAAAACTTATAGTCATAGATGATGAGGAAGAAACTGCACCTATCTCTGTTCCTCACTAAAGTCAAAAGTCTCTAGAGAAACTGTCCAATCTGAAGGAAAATGAAAATACTGTTATTGAATAATTCGCACAGTCAAATGGGAAATTCCAAAACAAAGCAAAGACTTTTAAGGGAATAGAAACATTCATCAACCTATCTTATGCAATTCATCCTTAGAGATCCAAAGGAAGGATTACAGACCATATCATCATTTAGGCAAAATAACAACTTGGAACTTCTATCTAAAATAAAGCCAAAAATAGTAGATAAAACATTAAGTGAAGAACGCTGGATTCTAGCTATACAAGAGCATTTGAACTAGTTTAAAAGAAATGAAGTCTAAACTCTTGTTGAAAACTAAAGGATGCTTCCATAATTGGAACAAAATGGATATTTAGAAATAAATTGGATGAACAAGGTAAAATGATAAGAAACAAAACTCATCTTGTGGCTTAAGGATACACTCAACAAGAAGCTAATGCAAAGTGAATTTGAAATAAGCATGATGAGTGAGATAACTTTCTTTCTTGGATTGCAAATCAAGTAAACCAACAAAGGAAAGTTTATTAATCAACCCAGATATACAAAAGAATTGCTTTAAAGATTTGGATTTGAAAATGCAAAACCAATGGGGACTCCCATAAATCCTTCAACCCACTTGGACAAGGATGAAAATTATAAGGATTTTAACTAAAAAGTATATAAAAGTATGGTTGGTTCTCTTATTTATCTTACTGCTAGTTGTTTTGATAAAATGAATAGTGTTTGTAAATATTCAAGACACCAAACTAGTCCTAAGGAATCTCACTTTGTTGTTATTAAAAGAATATTTGAATACTTAGTGGGAACTCAAGATTATAGTTTATAGTATCCTAGAACTAATATCATTGAATTAGTTGGATATGTAAACTCTGATTTTACATGTGATAAATTAGATAGAAAGAGCACTGGCAAAACTTGGCAAAGCCTTAGTCTCTTGGTTTAGGAAAAAAGAAACTTTAATAGTTCTATTTACTATTAAGGCTGAATATATGGCTCTTAGTTGTTGTTATACTAAACTCTTCTAAATGAAGCAACAACTTAAAGATTACTCTCTATCCATATCTAAAATCCCTATATTTTGTGACAACACAAGTACTATATGCCTCACAAAGAACCCCGTCCACCACTCAAGAACAAAACACATTGAGGTTTGTCATCATTTTATCCAAGACCATGTACAACAAGGAAACATAAAGGTAACCTATGTTCAAACTGAACATTAACTTGATGACATCTTCTTTATGTCTCTACACAAAGACAAGTTTAAGTATCTTAACTTTAAACTAGGAATAATTAAGTTTTAAGAAAAATAAGTTTCTCTTATCTTTTTATAGTCAACTATAAAATTTTCAATTAAACTGTATTTTCGGCTTCATATGAAAATATAGTCAACTGTAAATTTTTAGTTACCTATAGTTTTAAGTCATCAGCAAAATACAATTAACTATAAAATTATCAGCCAACTATTTTTTTTCTTATTCTTTCTTTTTGCCTATATTACTTGTTATCTTATCCTATGATGGTTGTGTGTGATTCTTTGATTCTAACATAAGTTATTATTATGATTGTTTGATATTTTCAATTAACGATATCATTTAAAGTTAACTAAATTTTTCTGAGGTAAAAAATGTCAATCCATCAAAAAGCCTAAAAACGTTGTGTATTAAGCAAATAATTATTTCTCTAAGTCAGAAGATATGATTTTTCCTCTATCAACTTGTCAGTTACTTTAGTGTTTGTACCTTTGGAAACTACTATGTGCAAATATGTCTTTTCACACTTATCAGATTGCTTGGGAGATGAAAAGGCAACCACTTCACTCCTGAACTCTATTTGACTCTTTCTTTATCCTAAAACAAACAAATCATGCCCTAGAAGTCATTGCACACCTTCACATTGTTGATATCTCTCTCTTTCTCACCCACACTGTCTCACTTGCTCGTTGGTGTCTATAGAGTCACTACACACTTTCACTTGCCGAAGTTCTACATGCCATCTACCTCTATCCACGACTAAGCATCCTTTGATCAATAATATCGCAAAGAATTTGACTGTTCCCACTTAGCTAGCTTCCAAGACATCTTCCTTTAAAGGAAAACGATATTTAGTACTTCAGTTTTCCTTTGATGAGGAAGACATGAGCCTCATTGACATTGATGCTCCTACTCTAGCTGAAAATACACACAAAACTCTCTTATGGAAGTATCTCCTACATCTTATTCACCTTCTGTGTCTTCATGCATTACTACTCGCTTAAGTTTATAAGCACAGGAAAAAGGCCTTAATTCATTCGGAAAAGCCCCAATGTCAAAACAAAATCCCCAAAGTCAAGGGTACCTCATCTTCTTCTTACATTTTCAAAAATTTTTTATCTACAAAACATGAAGTTAGATTTCAGGACTATTTTTCTTCAAAGCCTATTACTTTAGGTCATAGTGTTTTTTTGAAAAGCTTGGGGAGTTACAATGTCTAGTTGAGCCTGAGATCAGAAATCTTGGTTAGTCTCCCATCTTTACTTTATTTGAGCCAGTATATGAGGACTTAGTTAGGAAGTTTTATACAAATTTAAGTCTTATGACTGATGGTTCCACTCTTGAGTCTCTAGTAAATGGGGTACGCATAACAGTAGATGAAGAAACTATAACAAACGTACTGTACATACATTTTAAGGTCATTGGCAAATTTTACTTCAAAAGCAAATGGCCAAAGAATTTCAATTTCACCTTTGAAAAAGTCAAACACTAGTTTTTTAAGAAACCTAAACTTCTTCAAGGATGCAAGTTAAATGGATCGGCTCTCCCTTTTAAGGAGAGAGTTCAAGCACATATGATTGCTACTTGTGTGCTTCCTCACATCAAATCCTTGGACGTGCTAAGCAAAAGAGAACTACTTCTGTTATTTTGCCTTTATGCCTAATAGCCCATCAACCTTCACTATTGGATGTTGCAATATATGCTTAAAACCAACATTCACTTATAGCCCTCTTCCAACCTACTATATGGGATGCTGCTCGCTAGGATTTTCAAGGCTTAAAGGTTGATTTGGAAAAATGTCCTTCTTAAAAGATCACTGCAACATATAATGCTTCATCCTTTAAGTTGATGAAGTTCAAACTAGTAGATTAAAGATGAATAAGACAGTGTGACATTGGAAATCAAGCATTTGATACACCTATAGCTCTACCACCACCCTCTGCATCTGAGTATCCAACTTCTGGTTCCTCATCCTCTGCTATTGGTGCCTTTTGCTAACCCATTCCATATCTCGGTGGACTTGCTCAACAACCAGAAGCAAATGCTTATTCACATGGAAACAATGCATAGAAAATGAATGAAATGCAGTCTGAGCTTGCTATCACCATAGGGCAATTAAACACTAGTAATTAGCATCAAAAGGCTATTCATGTTGAAGTTCAAAATGCTAAGTCTGCTCTACAATAAAGAGAGGCCCAAATCAATCAGAAGTTTTAACAGTTGTGCTAAATTGTGCTTTAATCCGATATTGGTCTACAATAACTCTTTCAAGAACATCATTGACTGGGTTATCTTTTGATTAGGTTGGCATTAAACAGTGATGGTCCTTTTTTGTTTACCTTCCTTTTGAATGACGACAAAAAAGGGGAGAAATTTTAGTTAATTATTTTTACTACTTACATATTCTTAGTTAACTATTTTTTTTATTTTGCATTAACTAGTGCATAGAACTGTTGTTTATGTTTTGCATTTAGACATCTATTGACTCTAATTATTGATAACTTATTAACTAGATGCTATTATTGTTAGATATTTATTAACTTTGATTATTATGATTAATTACTACTGCCATATGATTCTAAATATCTTGATTGTGGTGGCTGTCATATATCTTTTACTGTGAAAATATGATGAATTTTGGTTTCAGGAGGAGCTCTTGTAGTTTTTCCATTTAGTTTTGTCATCATCAAAATGAGGAGATTGTTAACCCAAAAATTAAGGCACAATCCCAGTTTGATTTTTGACAAACCTAAATGAAGAAAAATACCCACCTGACCCAACTCACTTAATATGAATTCTCTTAGCCCATTTTAGAAAGCAGCCTATGTCTTTTATCTAAAGCAAAGTGTCAACTCATTCACCTATTGATGTCAAGTACAACACATGAAAACCAACTAAAAAAAAAGAGAGATAGCATTGACATTATTCTGACAACCTCCTTCCCATCTATTCAACATCATCTCTTCTCTCTTCTAGCTGTCGACAAGAACGGCCATCTATGAAGTCTTCACCTTTCCAAGAAAGTCTTACCTTCTTAAGCTAAAGATTGCATGCTTCATGGCAGACAAAGGAAGAAAAAATCTATCCAACTTCACAATGATGAAGATCTACAACATTTATTACCTCCAACGACTATTTTTTTTGGAAAATTATATATAGAAGTGCTGCCTTTTAAAGAACAAACACAGATCTGCGATATACTTGACTTGTTTTATCTCTCTTAAGCTAAACTTTTGGTTTATTTGCTTTGTGAGAGCATCTTTTGAGCTTTTCTTGTAAACTCACTTTTATAAGAGTTCAAAAATCCTATCTTTCTTTACTATAAGAATCTTTGCCTATGAAAAAGATGAAGAGTGTGTAAGAGTGAGCTACTATAAGATAGTTTGAGGTTTAGGTTGAAAACTTGTGTTTAAGAGTGAATACTTGAAAACTCTTAGGGCCCGTTTGGTTGTTAGAATTGATACAATGGGAATAAGAATGAGAATGGGAATGGGAGTGGGAATATTAAAATACTATTTGGTTGGAAAGGAATGGGAATGGGCATGTCTCTATTTACTTCATTTGGTTAGTAGATTACAAATATGAATAAATTAGGTAGTGTGCATATTTTACCATATTATCCTTTATCATAAAACTAAAATAAAAAAAGACAAACATCTCTTCGAATTATTAATTAATAATATAATTATATATTAATATTTATTTAATTATATATTAATATAATTTTAATTAATAATATTAATAATAAATTTAAAATCATAATTTAATAATTAATAATTAATAATAAATTAAATAAATAATTATATAATATTAATAAATTAAAAATATCATTTAATAATAAATAATAATAAAATGAATAAATAATAAATTAAAATTCATAATTTAATAATAAATAATTAATTAATTAATTAATTAATAATATAATAATAATAAATTAAAAATAAATAATTTAATAATAAATTAGGGTTTTAATATATCATAAGGGTATTTTTGTCTGAAAATTATTATAAGTAGGGACATTTTTGTGAAGTATATTTTCGTTCCCATGAGACTTTTCCATTTCATAGCTTCAGCTGGGAGAGAACTCTCCCTTATATGAGGGAGAGCAGACTCTCTAGGGAATGAAAATGAGGACTCAATCTGTCAACCAAACATGGGAATGAGAGTATCTCCCATTCCCTTGCCCTGATTCTAGCAACTAAACGGGACCTTAGAGTTTGTGAAGATTGTTATTTTAGTAAAAAAATTCCTTAAAGGAGGCAAAAGAATGAAAAGTAAGCATTGATTTGGTCAAAATAAGATAAATATTTATATTTGCTCTTCTAACACTTTCTGAGCTTTCTTGAATTATTTTTAGTTAACTTTAAATTTTATAGTTAACTATTATCCTAAAATTTATTCTAATTTTCAAGCAACTCAGTTTATTAAAAAATTTCTAATTAATCATTTTTTAATTTTCTTTAGTGAATTTAATTCTAAAAATTTCATTCAACTTTTTGTTAACACAATTAACCGTTTCTTTTGTTTTTATTAATTATCTTTGAACAGTATCTAGGCAAAATTTTTATTCACCTATTCACTCCCCTCGAAGTTCTTCCCTCTGGGTGCTTGATCAGAAGTAATGAATCGTATTATAAGCATTTGGCCAATTAGAATATGCGTTGTCATTTTAACACACATGGCACGTGAAGTTTCTACTAAATGTTATTTAATCAAAGATAGAGGGTCTCCTTATGCGAAGTATAGGACTTTAATATGCTCAATATATATATATACACACACACGCACGTTATTTTAAATACAGATTAATATAACAATATTCAATACGTAAAAAACGCCAATTTCTTTTAAACTCGGAAGATTATCTGACAATTTTTAGTTTATCTACTGCTCCCAACACAATAATACTAATAATATACCAATGCTTTAACAAGAGAAGAGAAGATCCAGCACAACTAATGAAACACGTTGCCAAAATTCATGACTTATTTTTTGACTTAATCCAAGATGAGTCATAAACAATATCATATACAAATTTACAGGAAAGCTCTTTTTTTTTTTTTTTAACTAGAATTTGTATGTAAATTGAGTGCTGACGTTGCAATTTACATCTATATATACTAGCTTAAAAATTCATATCTAAGGTGATCTCATGAAGTAGCTCTTGTTGAATGATTTTTATTTTCTTGGTGCTGTCCTGATCGTTAGGAAGTCCAGTAAGTAAGTCAATTTTATTGTTTCAGAAAGCTGAGTGGCTTTCACCAAATTAATACGAATTTGTTGGCATTTATGAATTTAGTTTCTTCTTATTACCTGTTGTGTATATCAAACTATATAGAGATGGAGGATCCACTATACTCATGAATTAAATTGCATATCGTATAGTTATGTAGGGATAAAGAAAAAATAAGAAATGTTGTAAAGAGAAAAAAGAAAACTCATCCATATTCTTATTCCTCTTTTATCATCTTTCTGGCTTATATCATTCTCGCTGTAATTGCATGATGCTATACAAAGGCTATGTTATTTGCAGAATATAAGTGAAAAGGAGTTTTTTTTTTTTTTTCTCCCTCAACTGTCGTTGCCTTTTGTTTTATTGAAAGCTTTCTTGCTTTCTCTCTTTAATCCTCTTTTCCATATCATTACTCACTAGTTTTTTCAAGCTGCAATAATACAAAAACAGATATTTCCCTTGAAGTAATACAATCATTCATGTAAACGGGAAAAATATGATGAGGTTAGTTCTCTTATTTCTTGATTTTCCTAATTTCACCAACAGAAAATATGAATAAAAATACGTTTGGTAGAGTTTATCAAAAAAAATAAAAAAATATTTTTTGAAACTTTTTTTTTCAAAATACATTGAAAATAAGACAAGTGACATTTGTAATTGTGCTTGAAAATAAACACTTTAACCATTCGAAAATCATCATTATTGACGAACGAACTAAAAATTAGATAAAATTTATGACCACATAATCAATTTGATTTCGTAATACTAACAACTTGCGAATGAAATTCGACTTTGGCAAATTGAAATAGCGAATGAAAACAGAAAATGTTTGAGAAAACAAAAGCATTCTTAAAAATCCAGTATTTCCAAGCAGAGAATGAAAATTTTGTTTTCAGAAGGTAATACAACAAGCAAACTACTTGGACAGTTACATTTGCATTTTAAAATTATTTTCTTGCTTGTGTTCAGAGGTGACAGAATGGGTGATTCTGCCAATGAGTAATGAAGCTAACCACACTGATTCATCATCATAGATCTCTTGCAGTAAGCTACATAATGCAATCAAAGAAAAAATAACAGAAAAAGAGTGAAAATATATACAAGGTTCACTTCCCTCGTTTTACGCACTCCCTTTGTTCTCTATATCTCTTTTCACTCCCTCATTTATAAGATTTTATTTTTCATACTGAAATTCTTTAGTTCCAAAACCACCAAAAATGAGTTAGTATTACCACTATCCATTGTTCAAGGTTCTCAGATAGACAGCTAAGTGTACAAGGTTCTCAGACAGACATATACTCAAATAGAATAAACAGAGACAGAAAGAAAAATGTTAATTACTGAACCCTATTATAAGTACAAATGATTTCTGAATCGTCGCTATCTGTTCTGGGTTGTATGCTCTGTCAGCTGCACATTTGACATATATAAGAGCTTGAAAATACGTGTTTAAATACTTAACAATAGAAGTCTAGAACAAAGATATTCCAACAAGGAATGATGCTTGCGAATTATTAGCTGTAACTTTTTCCATTACATTTAAAGACTCGTATTAAAGAGTGATGGAAACGAAAGTGGTTTATGGACATTAGCTGAAGGGGTAATAATCTACTGCCGAAGATATCTTTGAGGAATATTTGTCTGCATCAAAGACTTAAACATGGAAATGAGAGAACAAAGAAGGTGAAAAGAGAATAAATGAATCTTATACATACTCTAAACCCTAAACCCTAAAACTTATACACACTCTCACTTTTTTGTCACTCTTTCTCCTAAATTTACAAGAAATTTAGGGTAAGGAACTTTAGAGGGTCCATACACATGGCTGAGGATACCCTTGGAGGAATATTTGTCAGCTTTGAAGACTCTAACATGGGAAAAGACAACTAGAATAATATTTTATAAGAAGCTGGCGCCAAAGGTAAAGTTGAAGGTATACGAAGGGTGATAACCGAGGTAAACCATCACATTTCCGTAAGATGTTCAGTAAATTAGGTGTTATACCTGCTTAATATTGGCTTATAAGTCTTGTCTAACTTTATATTAGCTATTAACGTTTTTTACTTGCAAGGAAAAATATAATCTAATGAACAGATTCAATAAACACTTTCATCTGACAACAAGAGATGCAAATCAAACACCATTAATACCTAAGCCAAATGCAAAAATTAAATTAAAAAAAAATAGTTATTTGCAAGATGTTTGTGAGAGAAATTGATGCATTCTCTATAAAATAAGGAAGTCTGAAATCTCAATTTGGATGTGGGTCTAATTATTCTCAGAAATACACAGCAGAAGTTTCATACAGGCATGTACAACAGGACAGAGCAATTGAGGCATGAAAAGGCTTATTCAGATAAGAACTACTAGATTTTTGGGTTATCACAACTGTGCAAACCTCAAAATTACCAACCTTCATGCTGTGACTCTTTTGCAGTACAGGAGATGATGGGCCAACCTGAAAAGAAAACTTCACTTAGTCTTCAAGAAAGAAGGGTGAGCAGCATCAGAGTTATCAGTTACCTTTTCTATGTCGACATTCTCAGAAGTAACCTTAAAACGTCCTCTCTGCTGAACAACTGGTAGCTTTGCTTTCTCATCATTGTCATCAAAACTAGCTACTGCAAGAAAAGATTGATTAAACCAAAAGGCAGGAGCCATCCTTGTAGGCTTTAAGAGCTCAACCAGCTATATGTTAATCATTAAAAAAGACAAAATCTTGTGATGCTCCCTTGAAGTTGACAAGCTAGACACGTGAACAACAAAGAAACATAATCATTTACCTGACAATTTTGAAACTTTAGAAGGAAGTTCAGAAAGCACATCATCTCCAGTGAGTGGAAGTGCTGTTGCATTGCAGTTTAAGGTGTTCTGGGGCTGATTTTGTGGTTTCTCACTGTCATTTATTCATTAACATTAATCCATGCCGCTTATTATAAATAAAATATGATAATCAACAGGTTCAATAGATGAAATAAGCGTATCACAGTTAAGAAATTTCAAATAAAAATATTTTAAACATACAAATAAATATTTTGGTTCATGCTATCTGAAATTTTGAACACGTTCTTTTTTAATACCTTCTTTGCACCTAATAATTGTTGATGCTAAATTCCAACAGTAGCTATTATCCACCATAAGGAGGGCTAAAATTTCTTTGACAAAAGTGTACAACCAACAGTTTGAAGACTTCAGAACCTTGGGATTGCATTTTATACAGTTGTAAAATTTCTAAAATGTAAATGGAAGAATGGATGATAACAGACAGGCTTAATATGCGTCTAGAGAAAGAAGCAGTTTTAATTGATTCATGGAGCAAATTAATGATCAGAGTGTATCTTTACATTTCTTGGCTCCCTTCTTTGCAATCATCCAAATTTTCAAAGTGCAAGAGATAAATCTTCTTTTTAATTTTTTTGAAATTTTTTTTATGTTCTTATACAAAGGAAAAAAATAACCATAAGTAGATATAATAGTGCATTTTATTTTTCATTTGAAGCCACTGGATTGTATCAAAGCCCCTTTTATAGTAAGTGTCTGATACCTGAAAGTCCACAGTTATAATAACCATGATGCAAACAAAAAAAAAAAAAAACAACTCATGCCACATATTTGTATCTTGATTTTGGAAAATCAATAAACCTAATGAACATGATGATAATAATAAGTTAGCATTCTTCCATTAAAAAAATATAATAATAATTTAGCATTCTACTTTTATTTATAAAATTAGACATTTATTTATGTATTCTTATATCAGTTGCCAAGCTATGCCATAATGATAATAACTATTACTACAAATTAATTCACCCTTCTAGAAGTAAACTTAATGCTTATATACCTTTCTTCTTGTACAGATGGAAGAGTAACTTCCATTGAAAATCTACCATGAGACGAATGAAAAGCCATGGCATCCCCAAATCTCCCACCGTTGTTGATGTCAAATTTTTCATCCATATTATGGCCAACCTGATCATCAAGATGGGGTGAAGAATTCTGTGAAAAGTGCTGTCTATGGCTTGAACTGGTGACGCTAGAGTCATGATCCTTACATTTGAACCTGGAATGGCAAAACATAACAATAATCGGATGAAATTTCTTAATCTTCTTTGCTGAATGAAGCAATTGATCACGTTCCTTAGATCAAAAGTAAAGTGCCCAGACCATTCAATACAAGCATCAGCCAAAAATATTGTCTTCTCAAAAGCTCTCACATTACGAGTAATGTGAAAAACAGAATTTACTAGATGTAAGACCAGATATATGCTAGAAAACATACTTGGCATCATTTAGTGTGGAACCAACTGTGGGAACAGAAGCTAATTGATTTTGCATCTCATCATTACCTTCCTGTGAAGCAGTGGCCAACTAGCCATTAGAAACTACCCAAATGAAGAATTTTTTTGTTATGTTAGAAAAAGAGAGGAAAAAAAAATATAGTTATATGGCACATATACTCCCATTGTACAGAAAATGAATTCGCAAATACCATATCTGCAATTTGAGAGGGGTTTTGATTTTCACTTGGTGTTTGCTTAACTTGTGCATCAAGTGTAGGAGAGCAATTTGAACTTCCTATATGACAGATATCATCTATAGGATCATCTGAATCCCCAATCTATAGAAAATAAATAAATAAATAAAAGTATAGTTAGGAACTCTATAACTTCAGGTGTCAGATGTGAATTGTGAGGGAGAAAAGAGTCAGCATCTTGCACACCAAGGAAGCCTGAGCCTTCATATCATCTAGATTGAAGTTCCAGCCACTAATTCCTCGTTTGTATTTGTTCTACAGAAGATTAAAACAGGGTTGAAAGCTTGTTAACTAATCAGCAGTAAAAAAGAATAGAGCAAAAAAAGTTAGCTATTTAATAGCACGCATTTGTAGCTTCAGCTTTCCAATATAACATATTTTGGGTAAATCTAGTAATTGACAAATCATCCAACCCTGCTTGAATTTGCTGACCATGACCAAAAAATAGGTATAAGTAGAATTTGAAATATGTCAAAGGGCATGAACCTAGGGTTTGTCAACTGTGTACAAAAGAAAGAATATACTAGTTTCTTTTTCTGGTTGGGGAGGGGACAAGAAACTAAAAAAGTTGTTTAATGCAAATATGCAAAACAAGTTGGATTTAAGGAGTACATAAAGAGAGAATATGTATACAAAAAACACATACTTCAAGTGACATAACTTTTTGGTGCAACAGACAACAGTGGCTCAGCAATCAGGTATAAGCAATATCTACCTGAGATAATTCCTCCATTTCCCCATCAGGCATTTTCTTTTGGGCAAGCATGTCTTCTTCTTTTCTCTGCAATAAAAAACACCTTATAAATCTACTTTCTATCATCATAGGGGACAAAAAGTTTTCAGTTTGATAATTTGGAACCTTTAGGGCTTTCATGCGATCACCTAAAGCAGGCAGCCCCTCAAGAAGTGTTCGTGAAATATAATCATTTGAACGAGCCTGCTTAAAGAAGGAATGCTTTAACAGCTTTTTTGCAGTTGGTCGTTTTGAAGGATCTTTCACTAAACAACTAGCAATCATCTGTTTAAATGACTGAGAACAAAGAAGAAAGATCATGAAAATAAAAAAGAATTCAAAGAATCATTCTGTGTTGAAAATATAGATATTAGTAGGGTTAACATATATTCATTGAGAGCTGACATTAGAGAACTTTTGATCCCTTTCGTAATCAAGGCCAGGTGGTGCATGTTGCAATGTCATGAGCAGTACCTGTTTATGTAAAAGATTACATAAAAATATACTCCTGGAAACATACATTGTGGTTCAACAGGATAACATCTTGTCTTGATTAAGATGCATACCTTCATTGGTGGAAACTTTGAGAAAGGAGCATGACCATGGGCAAGCTCCAATGCAGTTATACCGAACGACCAGATATCAGCTCTGCAAGAAAGGAAAGATAATTTTTAACTGAATATTAAGATTCGCTGTCTATCACAGAAGTGGAAAAAAATGTTGTCATATCGAAATATACCCACTTGAAGTCATAACCATGCAGTTGCTCCATGACCTCAGGTGCCATCCTGTGAGAAGAAAATTAAACTCTAAACAAGTTATTCCATAACATGTAAAAAGAAATAACAACTAAGCTTATGCTATTGCAATATCACAGTTCAATGATTATTATTACAGAGCTATTTCTACAATTACTGATGATGTCTGGCTATTTGACAATTCTGCCTTTCCTTGAATAAAGACATCTAAAAGTGCACCATGTTACTAAAAAATGTAAACAATGTTAAATAGCATACTGACATTTTAAAGCAGAACAGCACAAAACATGATCATTACCTATATGTTCATTATTAGAAAAAAGATAAACTTTAACCATACCAGCAGGGTGTCCCCACAAATGTATTCCTTGTGCGTTGCCTGTCACCTGAATCAAAAAGACAAGCAGATACACCAAAATCTCCAAGCTTGACTGCACCACGTCCATCAATTAGAATGTTCCCAGCCTACAGGACATATAGAGGTGGAAGGGAAGGAACGTGAGACTAATATACCTACAAATTTTTATAAGCTATGAAATTAGAGTGAAGTATTCATAACACTACAGCCATCAATACTCACTTTGACATCTCGATGTATATGCCCATGGTGATGAAGATATTCTAAACCCTTTAATACCTCTCGCAATATTGTGGCTATTACAACCTCCTCAAAACCATCAGGGTAGGCAGCTTTCAAGATGTGAAGACAGGAACCACCAGCCATATATGGCATGACAACCCACAGATTATGATCACTAACAAAGGAGCAGTGTGATTTAAGAACATTAGGGTGGTCAATTAAGTTCATTGTATGTGCTTCACGAAAAATGTTATTCTGCAGAAAAGAAACATGAAGAAAGGCATATATTAATACGACAATTTACAAGTTAGGAGGGCAGGCAAATAAATGTGTAGCAAACTTAAAAGACATGCATGACAGCCTGAGACAAGAATTCTAATGCCGAACTCCAAAAGCTCATATAAATAAATAATTAGAAGGCAATCTTATAATGTTCTTGTTTTTGCTGATGAAATAAGTGGACTAAATGCTTTCCTCATTCGATACTGAAAGCTAAAGCTTGAGTAAAAACAATGCTCCCCATTCTCTGTAATTCTTGTTTATTGTTCCTGCAGTTTCAATAGCTTGAGTACACATTGGACATGTATCTATGTTTGTAATGTTCTCCAGACAACGATCAGCTAGCATGGGATCCATTTAGACCTTTTGTGACAACCTAAGTTGCTGTGTAGCCAGTTACAGTCTGTCTTCTATAAAATTTTTGCAGTATCCATTATCAGTATCCCAACTTTTTTCTTTTAATTCACTCAGTTATTCATTAAAAAATGAACAAATTTCACCATAGAAATAGATTTCTAACAGAAGTAAGTCAATAAATGAATGAAGAACGCATCAGATAGGCGAAAAGGGGATTACCAGATTGGAATTGTCACGTTCAAAATCAAGAATTTTGACGGCAACGGTCTCATTGAAGGGTACACAAACAGCACGATGCACTGAGGCACTCACGCCCTGTCCTATCTCTTCGTAGAGTTCATAATACTCGGGTCCAATTGGATACTTCTTCTTCTCCACCTCTTCAACGGGATGTTTCTTCTTCTTCATCCCCTTCGATTTTGGAAGAGAAAGTGAAAAGAAAATTTCGGAACTAAAAGTAATCACACTTGAGCTGAAAGGTAAAAATCCTGACACGGGTAACACGAAATGCAAAGTGCAGTAGCGAAAATTTCACTCTCCAACGAAAAAGCAGAGCAAAGGATATAAATGCGGCAAGTGAAAAATGATTAACAGGAGAGGGAGAGAGAAGAAAAGGAGGAAAGAAAAGAAAGTAAAGGCATTGGTGAGTGAATGAGGAGTAATGACGATGTGCATGTCGAGGCTATCGTTCTCGTCTCATCCCCAGATTTCTCGTGAAGATCTGCAGGCACATCAAAATTAAAAGAGAAACTTTTTCTTCATTTAATTTGATTGATTCCTTTATCAGTATTATTACAATTATTATTATTATTATTATTATTATTTAGAAATTTTCTGTTGCAAACTTATCGGATTTTTGGCGCAGGAAAGAGGAGAGATCGGAAACGCCGTGCGAGGTGGACTACTTCATAGTTGTGTGTTGGCGCTAGCTCAACGAACTGGCACGTGACTTGCACGTTTTCTGATCACTGAGAATTACCGAGTCTGGGAGTACATGCCTATTTGGAACCCGTCAACCCAAAATAATCTATTAATTAGTCTCATGCTTATGTTAAGGGTAGAATTGATTTGCTTTAAAAAATTAATTAATGCGTGCACGTTATTACTTCTCATTTATTATAACCTTGTTTGAATAAATCATTCATTTTCCTTTTTTATAATTTCTATGTAACTATAATATTAGTTGAATTGATGTAATTACTATATAACATATTTAAAAAAAGATATGTAATAATGATAAGTTCAAATATACTAATTGTATGCTGATTTAAAATTATTTTTTATATCTATATTTTAACTTTAGATTTTATTTATGAACCCATAAAGTTTTAAAACTTTTCAATTCATTTTTTAATTACCCCACGAAATATTGATTTATAAATTAAAAATAAGAATAAAATTATGAAAGTGTGGAGTTATTAGAAAGCAAATAAAATATATGGATGAATTGATAAAGTTATGAACTAATATTTTTGTATGAGTTACTAAAAAATAAAAAATTGAGGGAGTAAATTGAAAATTTTAAAAATAAATTTTAGATTTATAAATAAAATTAAAAAATGAGGTCAATATATAAATATAACAAATTATTTTAAGTTTCTATATAATTATCATAATAAAAACATTATTACCACGTGTTTTCTTTGTGTGATATATAATAATTATACTGGTATAACTAATTTTATAATTATACTAAAGGTTTTACTATTCTTTTATTATAACAATAAATACATATTTTAGTAAAATCACTATATAACATAAATACTCTCCATAATAATATTGATTAGTTTTATTACAAATAGAATTTGTTAAAAATTATCATTTCAAAATTTTATTTAATGTTATTTATTATGTTAATAATAATTTTTGCCCAGTGTACTTTAATTTCTTCTAAATTTAAAAAATTAATTATTCTTATAATAGTCAAATGCATGCATAAGACTTGTTATATTATCTAAATAATAAATGTAAACACATTTAACTCAAAATAAATATAATTGTAATTTATTTTCAATCATCTTTTGATTTAAGTAGGGAGAAGTGCAAATTTTTAAAATAAGATAAATAATTATGTAATTTCAAATTTGCTTATAAAACTATAGGAGTAAGATGTATTTTTTGTTCTTCACTTATTACAAAATTACCATTTTAGTCATTTATTTATTAAAATGCCCATAATAGTTCATTATTTAATGAAAAATTTTACAATTATTCACTTTTTTTAAAAAACATCAAATCTAATCCCTTTGATTTGGAGTTTAGAATTTGATAAATAGGCTAAATTAGTAACTTTTTAAAAAATAAATGATCAAGTGTGATATTTTTCAATGAGTAATAGATTATTTTAAATATTTCAATAAGTAAATTATTAAAATAATAACTTTACAATAAATTAAGAACATAAAATGTATTTTTCTTCTAAAACAATAGTGTAAATTACCGTTTTTAATTAATTTAAGTTTATATTAAAAATATCCTTATAAAATCTCCATTTTATATTAATTCTCTACTTCAGCAGCAAAAACTAGTATGGCAAGCATCGGCTGATAGCAAATTGGACTATGATGACATTTCCCCTCATTCGCTCTCCCTTAACCGTTTTTTCAATGAAGCCAATCATTGGCTGCCACCTGGTCTTCTCTTAACTGAATCTAGTCTATACTGAACGAGATTGTAGGCCCAAGCCTTCTTAAAGCTGTTAGCGCTGTGTATCATAGAACGGAAATTTTGATCCTATAGCTATGCTAAAATTAAGTAACGAGTCAAATAAAAAATATATAAATTTAAATCCTGTCTTTATTATTTATTATTAATTTTATATATGTTTGAATTAGTGTTGAATTAATATAATTTTTAAATTAATTTTAATTAAATGTAATATTACATAATTATAATTTATATTTAAAAATTTTGTTTAAAAATTGAGTTTTGTTTTCATTTAAAACAAAAGAAATAATTTTTTATTTTTATATGAACTAGAGTTTAAAAGATAAAATTAATTTTAGAAAAAATCAAACACCAAATTAAACAAAAATATTTAAAAGACAAACTTTAATTTATGTGTATAAACAGACTTTTAGACTCTCAAATATTAAACCAAGTACACTAGTAGCACTTATTTATTATTATAATGTTTATTGTAACATCTGACAAACATGATTTGAGAATTTTTGTTGTTAATTAAAACATTTAATCTATTATGTTGGATTAATGAATTGATATAATGTATTAACTTATATACTATATTTATTATTATGCAATATTAACTAATGCTTTATTAAAATATCATATTATAAAATACATTATGAAAAGAAAAAATAACTGCATTGGTTGAAACTGATGCGGTTGTGTGCAGTGTAAGCCTAGGGAAACTTTTTTTTAAAAAATAAAACAATAAGTGATAGCATGTTGGATCCAACATCTTTTCCCGCGAAGAATTTGATTCATTAATTATTTAAATTATAGCAATAGGGTCAAAATCCCCCATTAAAAATATTGTCTTTTAAGCTTTATGAATATTTTGAACTAAAATTACATCACCCAATTAATTTATAGCCAATTAAACTACTTAATCACAATAAGATCATTAGTCTATTGGATTCTCGGTTTTTTATTTTAATTTTAGAGAAAGAAAGAGACAATATAAATAGAATCCACGAATACAATCAGATACATTCGTTTATTATTTTTCAAAACTGAGCACGATATTGAAGAGGACAAATTGAACATTTTAATTTAGATTAATTGCATTTGTGAATTTGTTGTGATTAACAACATAATTAGATACACGTGGAATTCAAATTTATTTTGTTGCAAAATTATATATATATATATATATATATATTCAATATAAATAATTACATTCATGAAGTTATTTTAGTAAAAAAGTTATATACAATAATTTTCATATCTAATTTAATATTTAGGTGACATCTGTATAATCACAATATACAGTATGTACATTGATTAAGTTTAATACTTAAAAAAATAAAGAAAATACTTTGAAAATTTAATAAATTATTAACATAAATATTAACCAATATATCAATTAATTTACAGAGGTTTAACATGTATTTTTTGTTTTTTTGGGTTTGTTAGTGGGATTGCATCACTAAATCTAGAAAGAAAAAAAAAATGTAAAACTTGTTTAGTTGATAGAATTAATATAATGAAAATGAGAATGAGAATGAAAATGAGAGTGAGAATGAGAATGTAAGTATTAAAATGTTGTTTAATTAGAAATGAATGAAAATGAACATGTAGTTTACATATGAGAATCAATTAGGTAGTGTGTATATTTTATTATATTATTTTTTATTATAAAATTAAAAAAGAAGATAAACATCTATTCGAATTATTATTTAATAATATAATTATATATTAATATATATAATTAATAATATAATAATATATATTTAATAAATTAATAATAAAAATAAAATTAATAATTTAATAATAATAAATAATAAATTAAGATTTTGATATATTACAGTGATATTTTTTTAAAAATTATTATAAATAATAATATTTTTATTTTTATAAAATTAATCTCATTCTATAATTTTAATTAAAAAAAATTTTTTTTATAAAAAATAAAAATAAAAATTTAATTTATTAACTAAATATAAAAACAAAAATGTCTAACACTTTAATTTTCATTCACTCGTCTTAATTTTAAAAACCAAAGAGAGTTCTAAGTCATCCACGTATCCGTCAATGGCGAGGACACAAGCTCAAATTGCTGAAGAAAACAAAATCTAATAATTCTTCCTTAAACATCACTTCACTGCCACTCTTGAGTTGACCCATCTGAAGCTTGAGCAAGTCAATGACCATGAAATGAATGCGTTCCGTACAAACAATAAAACTGGAATGTAAAATTATGATTTTAATTCTAATTCGGTCAGAATTGAAATTAATTTATAATTTAAAAATTTATGTTTCGAACATATATAAAATTATTACATAAAATTATAATTTTAAAATTAATTTTTATTTTATTATTTGAATAAATATAAATATTATAAAAATAAATAGTTTGAATATATATTTTAAAGAAATCTATAAATTTTAAAAAAACTTTATTTTTTTTAATTTAATTTAAACGAGATAAGATTTTTTCCTTACTAATTGTAAATCACTTATGTTTAGTCTTTAAAATAATATTTTAATTGTAATTGTGTTTATGAGTACAAACATATGCATTTAATATTATGTCATATATATATATATATATATATATATATGTTTATTGTGTCATGTGTTATGTATTTGTGCCTCCGTTTTCAAGTTGTGTAAGAATGTGTAATATAATGTCTATGCATATGTATTTTTTAAATATATGCAATGTAATTGTTTTGTGTAATTGTATATCATATGTTTTAAGAAAGTTTAGATTAAACAATTTTAAAATATAAATAAATGAAAAAAAAATATAGAAACAAAACAACTAACAATATCGAATAATAAGTTTATACGCCACACTTTATAATAGAAGAGGGGGAGTAATAAGAATCGGATATAATTTTATCATTAATTTTAGAAAACTTAAACGAGAAATTCACATATAAAATATTAAGTCAAATTTCAGAGTATTCAATGTTCATTTTTCACTAATAAGTTATATATTTATATAGCCAATAACAACTCTTATGTCATAAGTTTAAAATTTACTTAATTATTTACATAATTTAAAAAAATATGTATAGAAATTTACAGACTTTCAATCTAATGTAGTTTGTATAATTTAAACTAAATCAATAATCATAATACTTATTTCAACTTTTATCACATGTATGATTAATTTTTCAAATTACATTATAGCACATAATCAAATTATCCAACTTGAATTTGGATTCTATATAAAAGTTAAGTTTGGACCCTAACTGGTTTAATTTTACTTTGGGTTATTGAATAAGTATGACATGAATAATCTTAACCATTGAATTAGGAGTCACTATAGATAGAAATTTTTTGTCCAAATTAGCTTCTTTCTCAACTTTATGCTCATTGGTGCGTATATGCAATTTATGTTTGATTATTTGTAAGCATATATACAATATTATCTCATATACATGTTTGTATAGATTTTTGTGTATAATGTTGTATTGTGTATTTATCTATGTTCTATATTATTTTTAGAATTGGACATGTCAGCATTTGCTTGTCTGCAAAATGTTGTGTTATGTGTATTCATCATGTGTGCGTGTTTGTGTATTTATATCATGTTACATATTTATTACATATATTTTTATGTGCATACATCGAATTACATATTTGTATTCATTGTATGTTTATTGTTATTGTAAAAGTTAGTGAGAATTTATTTTTAAAATATAATATACTGTAATAATGGTATATATTTCAAGTGTGACTTTTATAATTGTGATTTTTGAGAATGTTGATAAGAATTAGAAATAATTTTTGCTAGCTATTTTCTTATTCTACGAATTTGTATATGAAATTAGGAATATAATTTTAAAAAATAATATAAATAAAAAAATTAGAATTTTATTTTCATACCCTAATTTCAAGTTTAATTGTTGACGTCAAAAGGCTTATGGAATTTGTTCAATGTGCATATTTTATTGTATTTTATAAAGTTGTTGCGATCAATTTATGAAGTATGCCATTATTGTAATTTGTTTGCATTATTACTTCATTACTTTGTGAAAACTTGTCAACCTAACATTGACAGAAATAATAACTAAAATGTTGAAGTGATAAATAATAATATTATTGAAATTATATTTAATTTTGTAGAATTATAAGATTATTATAAGACTTAAAATGTCAATTTTAATTTTAAAACATTATCTTGATTTCAGTAATGAGATCATAATATTATGAACTTGTGCAATGTTTAAACGAAACATGATTTCAAGAATTGAATTGTCGTGTTTTAACATTCTAATTATTATGATATTGAAACTTCCAAATTGATCATCAAACAATTCAGACGCTGGACCACACCTCAAATTTCAGGATTTTCAAGGAAATTAAATTAGTAAAAACATGTAAAAAAGAAGGAAATTGTGCATGGTTTTCAGGTGTGCTATTATGCCATAAATAGTCAAATATAATTTTAAAAAAATAAGAAAAAAAAAAGAGAAAAAGAAAAACAACCATATGCATACTTGAGTCATTCCATCATTCCTGCAACAGACGAAACTGTTGGTCACTAGGGTTTCGCTCCGAACCAGTGTAGTTCCATCGATTATCTGCTGTTGCCGACGTCATTCTCATAGCTCGGCAACATGAAGCTCACGGTGAAGACTTTGAAAGGAAGCCATTTTGAAATCAGGGTCCAGCCCTCCGACACTGTCCGTAATCTCATTGCACATTCACCTCTCTTTTGTGTTCCTTTTTGGGTTCAGTTTTGTTGATTGTGCTTTTTTGCCCCTTTTGAAAATATGGCTTTTTTTTAACTAACCAAAACAATGAACTGAGTTTGCATCTACAGTTTCTTCGATTTGTTAATTCAATTTATTTGTTTTTAAATCTGGGAAGCGAAAACGTTGAGGTTGAGTGTTTCAAATTAGTATCCTTAACTTTATTTTTGTTGCTTGGGCATAAATGTCTTTCATCTGATTTTTGTCTGTGGAACTGTTGAGCCAAGAAGAAAGAGACAACGTTATAGTTTGTCTTTACTATAATTCAGCTTGCATTAGCATTGTATGCATTCATTTACTATTTTGTAAATGATTATTTTAAGAATATTGTAGGTGATATGTGATTCTGTAACCTTGTTTACGCTGAATTATTTCTATTAGCTTTGCGAAGTAGGACTTTCTGTTAATTCTATGCTCCCTTGCCTATTTCTCTCTAATAGTCTAACGTGAATTTATCATTATAATATTAGTTAGTTATTCTTTTAAATTCGTCTAAAACATAGTTTGTATTGAATTCTAGTCTTTTTCTGGTAACTGGGTATTTGTCGAGGAGCTAATTTGAAAGTTATTTTATGTTAGCTGCAATTGCACTTCTTTTTTCACCTCAGATTATGGCGGTTAAGAAGAACATTGAAGATGTACAAGGGAAGGATAATTATCCATGTGGACAGCAATTGCTGATTCACAATGGCAAGGTGTTGAAAGATGAGACTACACTTGCAGAGAACAAGGTCTCCGAAGATGGATTTCTTGTAGTCATGCTTAGCAAGGTATCTTTCCTTCTTCATGAGTTGATTTTGTTGAACAATATTGTAATGTGCTTTCTTGCACATTGCCTTTTGTTCCAACATATCAGTTTATATGGTTTTTAATTCCAATTTTCTTTTGGGAATGAAGCTTGTGATGAATTAACAAGTTTTCCATATTACAGTAGCCTTGCCCATGCATGTCAAAATTTTAAAATGGTTAAACAGAATTGCAGGAAAATTTCTTTCTGGGGCCATTGCAGTAAGAATCTATTTTATTTGTCCAAATATTCCCCACTTATTGATTGGTAAAATTTGCATCAACTTCTCTGATAGTCAGTAGATGTCTATATTAAGTCACAGACCATGGGGACTTGAAGTTCAAGCACACCAAGTGATATCTGAAGAAGATAAGAAAATTGAAATGAGAAGCTAGTGATTGTTCTAGGCCGTGTCTTTCAACCTGAATGCCCCAATAATGAGCTAATTATTGGTTGTTTATTGCCAGATAGAGTTAGTCAATATAATGAAGTCATATACATAATGGCCTACTCATTGACTACTTGACTGTGAATACTTTTCTTTAAAAAAGAAAAAAAAATTGACTGAATATTTTAAACTTAATATAGAGATAGTGATTTCTGCTTTATCATGTAATGAATTACAATGATGAATCATGATGAACTTTTTTCTTAGACTCTTTCTCTATGTTTTCGATATTTTATCTTGACAAGTTGAGAAAGCATTAAATCTGGTCATATATTTTTTATTATGTAAAAATTTGATCAATTCAATTTGTAATTATTTGTTCTCTCAATACTTCCCTTATATCATGCATTGCATTTTTTGGTAAGTGTTTCTTTTAAAACCTAATTTACCATAATATGGCATTTTACTCATCTATTTGCAGAGTAAAACCTTGGGTTCAGCTGGGGCTTCATCTGCTCAGGTCTACTTCTTGCTCATTTTATTGTCTTTCAGGCATTTAAATTTCTCCTTTGTCCCGCTCTGTTTGTCAAGTAACTTTGTATGTCTGCACATGTGTGACAGCCTGCTAGCAATCCAATGACAAATGTGTCAGCTTCAAATTCCACTCCTGCGGCTGAACCACCCGTACAAACTCAGTGAGTTTATTTAGAGATACTTTGATACACTTTTTCCGAATTTTATTTATTTATTAGCTGGATTTTTTTTTTCCTGAAACATTTTATCTGGTTTTGCAGGGCTGCAGACAACAGAACATCTGCCACAGAAGTCAAGACGACAAAGTATAACTTTATTGGTCCTATAATGAATAAGCTTTTTCTGTATGAAAATGTATAGGGACATTTAGCAAATTTTGGATATGGTCCAATGTTAAGTATTTTATTTAATTTTCTTTTGTTAGCAGGAAAATAATTTTGACATCTATTTTTGTTCCTTTTATTTGATATACAAAAGGAAAATCAGCTTCAAAATTTCCCTATAATGGAAGCATTCTTCTTAAATACCCGCAATTATATGCAGAGTGGCATAAAATCGTTCACTTTTTTCTACTTTTTTCTTGCATACCTGTTATCAAACTGTCTGAAATGTTGATGATTTAGCTGGAGTTTTGATATTAGCAGTCACTTGTCTGGGTTTAAAAGAGCCTGCTTAGACTTTTGGATTCTATTGAACGACTCTTGTTTAATATGTAGTTTGCTAAACATTAAAGGGTGGATGTTTCTACTGATGAAATTGATTTAGTGTTAGTGCTAATTAAGTGTTCAGTGGTTATGTGCAGTGACTGCGGTACTCTTTGACCCACTTCAACTGTTTTGTTGAATAGTACGGAATTTATTGTTGTCTGTTTATGTGTAGATTCTCCAATTTGGACATTCACTCGTACATAACATGAGTTGTTTTAATTTTTGTTTACAAATCAATCCTTTTCTGATAAACTTACAACTCATAATTGTTGGTGCAGCCAAGCTCTCCACATGCTTGAAAGATATCTAATGTCTTATTTGTTTGTCTGCTGCACACTATTTTCACCTTATAATTGTTGGTGCAATACTGTTCTGTCACATAATCTTGTGGATTTGAGTTGTGGGCTCGTCTTATTTCCTTTTATCTTGTATGCTGGAAGGTGATTCTCTGTTATTTTTACAGTGTGCCTACAGATACTTATGGTGAGGCTGCTTCGAATTTAGTTGCTGGTACTAATCTTGAGCAGACTATTCAACAAATTATGGACATGGGCGGTGGCAACTGGGACAGAGAGACAGTTAGTCGCGCTCTTCGGGCAGCTTTTAATAATCCAGAGCGTGCTGTTGATTACTTGTATTCTGTATGTCAAATCTTTCTCTGTTTCTTTCAGGTTCTAATATTTTATTGTGTCTTGTGTATTTAAACAACTCTGCTCTCCAGGGAATTCCTGAAGCTGCAGAAATTGCTGAACCAGTTGCACATTTTCCAGCTAGTCAGACTACTGAAACAAGTGGGGCCACCACTGGAGCTGCTCCTGGAGTGCCTAACTCATCTCCCTTAAATATGTTTCCACAGGTAAAACTTACAATCTAGATAAAAAATCATCATACCTGGTTACTCACATCTTTTGTTTTTAATGTCCATGCTTCATCTTGTGCTGAAACTCATCCAGGAGGCAATATCTGGTGCTGATGCTGGTATTGGATCTCTTGACTTCCTTAGAAATAATCCCCAGGTTGGCTTGTTGTTTGTCAAAAGTAGTCTTCCTGATGTTAGAAAACATTTTGTTCACAGCATTTGTTATTCTTATGGAACTTCTTGCTTTATTTTGATAGCTTCTTAGTGTTTGGTTCCTTGTATGCTTTTTAGTTTCAAGCATTGCGTTCAATGGTGCAATCCAATCCACAAATTTTACAGGTATTTGTTTTCTGAATTGTTTTTGACTTATGGCCTTTTGTCAGTTTCTAAAGATCAAGACACTTTCTATTGCAGCCCGTGCTTCAGGAGCTTGGAAAGCAGAATCCCAATCTTTTAAGAATGATTCAAGAGCATCATGCTGAGTTTCTCCAGTTAATTAATGAACCAGTTGAGGGTTCTGAAGGGTGAGTATATTGCTTGCCATTTATAGTATTTAATATCATCTTTACAACCCCCTGTTGATGCCATTACGGTATTCCATCATATAAGTTTCAATTGTTGGTACTTAATGTGAAAGTAATGTTTCAACTTGTTAGACATCAAATCCGGGCTCTTGTAGGATAGATATTGAACTCAGACTTCATCCTTTTCACTTGATTTTGTATGCTTATGAATTGCTGGATTTAAGAAACTTAACCCTCTTCTTTCTGTCAGTGATATATTTGACCAGCCTGAGCATGATATGCCTCATTCCATCAATGTGACGCCTGCTGAGCAGGAAGCAATTGGAAGGGTATGTCTCTGCATTTTATCAAGTCACTAGTTCTCTCGTCATTTCCACATACTTACCCAAGCACCCCCTTAATCTTGTTCATATTGTTCTGATAGATTTTTACCTATGATTTGTAGCTTGAGGCTATGGGATTTGATAGAGCCTCTGTTATAGAGGCATTCTTGGCATGTGATCGGGACGAGCAATTGGCAGCCAACTATCTGTTGGAGAATGCTGGAGATTTTGAAGATTAAATCATAGTTTTGTTTTAGCTTTTTTACTTTTTTGGTTTTTTGTTGTTGTTGTTTTGTTTTTGTTTTTTTCTTTTTTCATGAAGGGGGATTCACTAGGTTAGAGTTTTGAGCTTGGTTGGTATTGGCGTATTTGTTTCACTAAACAACGGATTATTACAATTGATTTTAGATGTGGTTTACGTGGAAGCGATTCAAGTAGTCTTCCCTAATGAAGGAGTAAAGGTCTAACTGTAAGTCGATAACTGCTATCGTCATTTCAACTGCCACCAACATTGGTTTCTACATTACAGCAGATTGTGTTATAGCTATTTTCATGATTTATTTTGTCTTTGCGCATTCCCTTTACCTTCGTTATTTGGATAGTTGAAAGGGAGATTTACTGGAGCAATAATAGTATTATACTTGGACCAAGAAAAGTGTTGCCATTTCCCATCACCTATAGTTACTTATTTTATGTTCATGTCAAATCCTACTGTGCCACATCCATTCTTACGTCCTTTATCTCCGTAATATTCCATTTTCCATAGCCTTTTACATGGGAATTTTAATGTACTTGGGAATCTATTTATAAGCTACTTATATAAAAAATATGAAACTTGTATTGTAAGTCTTGAACAGAATAAGGAATCTTACTTTTTTTCTAATATATTTCAGACTCAAATTTTTGATAAATAGGTTTTCAAACTCTTGAGAAATTAAAGTGTCCATCCTTGGCCGCAACAAAAAAGTGTCAATGTACCAAACGCCAATCGTTCCATTTCAAACGATGTGCAAATTTCTAATGTCTGAAGTTTTCAAATAGTTAGTTTTAAAAAAATATTACCAAACTTCTCCAAATGTTTGACCTTCTCTTAGTCTGCCCGACTTAGTTAGGGCTCTGGACCCAGACAACTTTCAAAAGACAAATGGAATGTGCATACTAACGTGAAACAATTAAACACGACTTAAAAAAGTGATAAAGAAATAGAAAAAAATTGAGGTAAAATTCTTTAATGAAATTAATAACGTGTCAATTTATTTTAGGAAAAAGTACATCCTCTGAAATTTTGTTCAATTATATTTAATATATTTTTTTAAAAATTACATTTAACTTCATTTCAATTTATTTCTGTCATTTAAGTTATTTTTATACAATACGAGATTCTTTCAAAAATAAATTACTTAATTATCATTTTTGTCATATTAACACAAAAATTAAAATTTCATATCAAAATGCAACATCAATTTAGCTAGTATTTACAATATTAAAAATGAATCACAGTTTAATGTTATAACTAAATATTCAGAAAACCAAGTATAACATAAGCTAGCATTATTTACACTTTTATTTTATAAAAATAATTAGTTATATAATACTGTTATAAAAATAGTAATAAATAGATGAAACTTCAAAGTGAAGAATTAAAGGCCATTGGAGAAACAAAAACGCCTCTAGGAAGGTGCCAAGGGGCGATTGGCGACCAGAGACACTGTAATATATGTAATTCGATTGCTAATCTTAATTTTCGTAATTTCCATTTTCTATCATTTTTTCTATATGTGTTTGTGGAAACCGCGTCGACACTCCCACCTTTGATCCTTTTATTCCATCCGAGACACCCGGCAAGTCACACACTTCCTCATCCAACCTTCTGACGCCCCCTTTCTCTGATTTTCCTTCACCTGTAAGTCTTTTTCATGCTTCTCTCTTATTAGATCTGAGCTTTTCTGTCTTGTATCTGCCATTTACTCTCTTTTCTGTGTTTCGATCTTGCCCTTCTTTCTTTTTTTTATCTGGGTTCTTCATTTGGCCCAGAAAATTATGAGCATTGATATGTGGATTTGGGGATACTTGTTTGCTTGTACAGTCTTCTAATATGGGTACGATTTGCTTTCGGGTGGCTTTGATGTGTTTTTGAGATTATGATATACGTTGTGTGATTAATTTACTGATGTTCAAGTAATTGTGCCGAAATCTTGAAGAGAACAGTCACATCTTGGGACCATTCTAGGTGTAATGTCAAATCTCGCTTTCCCTACTGATAATTTACGTATAGCTTGAAAATTAATTTACCTTAGGTGCTCTCTTGTTCTGGATTCTCTTTTGGATATTTACTTCACTAGTTAAATTCTTAGATTTGATAGGCAGAGGCAGAGACTGGGCACAAGGTGTCGATGTTATGTGTATAAAGGGCAAGTTTTAATTTTTAATGGGGTGGGGTTGTTGATGAATTGATTATTTCATGGAATGCCGCCTGGCAGCGTCATTGTGTTTAAAACTTTGTCCTTGTGTGTAATTGTTTCAACATTATTTGATTTTCCCACATCTTAATGAAATGTTCGGGGAATATTGCTTGCCTTGCTACCAGATAATAAGATGTAAGCCTTGATGCGGCTTCATAATGTTCTCTTCTCATGAAGCAAATCTACTAGAAATTATATAATGAGATCGGGAGAATCTAATCCTCTCGTTTATTCCCTCAAATATTTGACTAGCTGCGCCCTCATGATCTTTTACAACTCCTCTTTTTTTATGTTTCATATCTGGTTACAACTTAAATGTGATTGCTTAAAATAGTGGAATTGAAACTGGATGATCCGCGATATATTATATGCTACTTCAATGTGGCAGAAGGATCCTTAGATTTTGAACACTTTTTTAGGAAAACATTACTTGCTTTTAATTAATAATGGCTATCAAAGGAACCTGGGTTTATAATCTCATTTGTCATATTTGGGCCAAATCGAAGAAGGTTCCCTTTGCTCCTCTCTCGTTTCATCATCAATTTATGTGTAGAAGGCTTATCCTAGTCATCTGTACATTAAATTATCATTCAATGCAGAGTTCTTCTCTTTTGATTGATTTCCTTTTATTTCATTACTAGCCTCTGTGGTTAAGATAAATACTAAATGTGCCTTTTATAGAGATAGTCTGATGATTAGTAATTTACTGAGGCAGAGTTAGTCTAGGTCTAGCATGGGAATGAGTCGATTGCTTTCATTTTATTATCTTATTTTTGGTGAAGTTTGAAGCTGGAATTTGGTTGAGGTTTTCCCATCTTTAAAGAGGGTTTTGAAGCTGTCCTTGTAGACTGTAGAAATTAGTTTAGTTAAAGTTTCTTGCATTGGCTTGACACATTTTGATTGTTGCTACTTGGGTTTGAAATGGATATAAATTTTCTTGAAACTCTGATAATTTGTTATATCTGTACGGCCTGTATGCTAATAAAATAAATATGAACTCAGCTGCTGTATTCATCTTGATGATGCATATAGCATTTAGTTTTTCTTTATTGAAGGATTAGGTTCAAAAAACGAAATTCTGTTTGAGATGTTTCACAGCAATCTGAATCTCTCCGTAGGTTCTGCATAGCTGTCTGTCCATGATTTCAAGAGTTTCTTACTTCTTTTAGACACCAAGTGTGTGCATATCTGATCTAAAGCTCCTTTGTGTTTTCCATGAGGTTGAGAAATATGTGCCATTATGTGCATGATTTTGTGCCCTGGGAGAGAAGGGAGAGTGCAAGCTTTGATTGTCATAATTCAAGCATTAACATTTAGATATAAGTATGGAACCACTCCTTGATTCTTGTTTTGACTCGATGTACAGTTTCTGGTGGGCTGAGGAAGGTTGGTGCTGAAGGCATGGTTCTTGATTCCATTTTGTCTTCTCCTCATAGGAGGTCACCATCATTCAGGAAGCAATTCCAGAGGGATGAACTGGGAAATTGGTCAACGCTTGTCCAGAGGCATCGCTTCCTCTTGACTGCTCTTGTTCTACTAGCTTTCCTCTGTACTGTTTATCTTTACTTTGCTGTCACTCTGGGGGCCAGTGGTTCCTGCTCTGGTCTGACTGGAGCTCAGAAGGCTTCATGCCATATGGAGCACGTTAAGACTTCCATGGCCAAGGGTAAACTGAAAATTCTATAACATTTCAATGATAAATTAATGGTGAAATTGGTTTCTAATTTTTATAAGTTTTGGCAATATGAAAGTGAAATATTGTCTTTAGCTACAGTATTAGTGTGATATATCTATACATATTGGTGAGCCACAATGTACGAGACCCGTAGAAAGTAATTTGGTCAATACATTATGATTATGCTGGTTATTGCTACCATCTGCTTCTATATTTTCTTTGCAAGAGAGGGAGAGGTAAAACTGTAGTTTCATACAGGGAGTGCATTTCACCTTGGACAGAAACTCATGTTCAGATCCACGAATAATATTAGCATATGCTTCTCAATTCACGGGCATATTCCACGCACTCTTGGCTCAGGAGTGAGCGTTTTGTCTGACGAGTTAAAAAGAAAAAGGTTGCATAATAAAACAAGGGTGGGTCTGAACAATTTGATTTAATTTGCGATATACTTTTGTCTGAAATTACTGTCTTTTACTTTCTTGGGGAGAAAAATTATTTTTACATTGAATGAATTATATTGATTACAGAATTTGTTTTTTTATATAATGATTTTAAAATATAAATCACGGACTAATGATCAAAATCAGCTTTGGAATCATGTTGAACTCAAATCAGGTCAAGAAAACGAAAACACAGCACATCTAGACAGGAAAGGACAGAGAATATTGTAAAAAGTAGCATCTCGCAGGAAACACAAGAAATAGACAAAAAAAAAAAAAGCATTACTAAACTGAAAACGTGGGGTAGCAGAACAGATTTAATATTTAATTTTAAGAATGTGAAAGTATTTAAAAAAAAATTTGAATCAAATAATTAAAGTTCTAAAATTTAAAGAGAACAAATTCTAATATATTGAAGTAGTGAAATAAAGATATAAGATAAAAATTAAATGTCAAATTTTAAATGTTATAAATTTAAAGACAGTGATGGCTCTCATCTCATGCCTCTCCTTAAATACATATCTGGCTGACAGCAATCTCTATTTTCAGCAACAATTTTCAATTTTTGAAAATGAAAGTATTAAAATCATAGTTTGATTATGTATTTCTTACAACTATATTAGAAGGACAAATGATATAACGAGTCAAAAAATTCAGACAACTTTTAAATGTTTTCTAACCGTTGCTTCTTTAAATTTGAAGAAAATAAGGGAACAAGTAGGGGGAATAATTCTCATTAATGAAAAATTTATAATTTTGTGAACTAGAGTTGGGATTTAATGGAAAATGCATAATCTTATTGTTTTCAAATAAGTTATTCAAACAATTGTTTTTTTATTTTTTTTATTTCCAAAACTTGTTCTGAAAAAATAATTTAACTGACTTGTTATAAAAATAGAAAAAGAAAAAAAGAAATAGAATCAAACAAGTCTTGGTATCTAGGACTCTTTTTTCTTTTTGTTAATAGAAAACGATCTTTCCAAAATAATTACGTGGACTTAACAAAAGAAGACCACTGCCTTTTTAGCTCCTAAAATATGACCCCAAAAAAAAAAATTTTACACAAACCAGAAATTAACATCTGACTTTAATAGATTTGGTTGAAAATTTACAATCCTTTAAGATGCGACCTTTGAGGCAACCTGAAAGGCTTGAGATCCAATGATTGAGACAACCTTGACCACGGTGTTAGCAATGACATTTGTGAAAAGGATCACTTTCAATATATATTTATCGAAGAATCTCTAATCATAGTTGTGAGCATCAAATTTAAAGATAAAAAAATAATTTAAAATTACATGTCATTAATTAAAAATTTGAATCACTAATTTTTTACCTAAAAATTTTTATATTATTAAAAATTTTCCGATAGTATAAGCTATTAGAAAAGATGAGATTCAACGTTTCTTTCATTTATCACACCCATTTGAAAATAATTCATCAACACCGCAATCTTAAGCCAGACCAACTCTCAACAAGAACAACGTTGGTTTGAATTCTCTGAAGTTTGATACATGGTAAGTGTTTTTAAAATCTGAAAAAGTATGGTACGAGAACTTCACTTTTATTCTATCCATCAATTATCTTTTTTTGTATTTCTTTTTATTGTTAAGAATGCTTGATAAATTTCACACTTCTAAAGATATAAATTGGAGCAACATACGTTTCAAAGGCTACTCAGGATACAATAAGTTCAAAAATTTCTTTCTTTTACCTTGGAAGAAGTATTTTTCTTATCTTGTGAGAAGTTGAATAGTTACCGTTTGTTCTTCCAAACACAAATATGCGACCTGCCACCACTGCCCAATCAAAAAACATCTGTACGTTTCCCAAAGCATTTTGAAATTCAAACATCTTTTGATCCCATCAATCGCACAAAACGAGTACAAGAATATTCAGTGAGCCCCATCTCATCTCAAGAAGCCTAGTACCACTGAGATTAAAATCTCGAAACGGAACCACTAATTAATGACTCTCTGAGGGAAACCATCACTAGGTCTCATGTACGCATTGTAGCACAGGAAAGTTGCTCATGAGAAGGACGACCATAAGATCTAGCAGCTACGTTATCATTCTCGTATTCTTTCTTGGATTGAAATCTTCAAAAATTTAAATCCCAGTAATATTTACTCTTTCCCAAAATTACCCAGACCCATCTTCTATCGAAGACTGAAAGATTTCCTGCTAAATGCTATAAAGTTTGTTCCTTTCTGAGTCACACCCATGATGGATCAGTGCAAGAAATCCTCCATTTCGGGGCAGTCGTACAATTCTCTCTACGTCAATCCCCTCACTGAACTCAGGCACAGCCGTAGCTGCAGCGACTATGGCCGCTTGGCCTCCAAAGGTGACAACTTTGAAGATTTCACGCACAGAAAAATTTCAACTGATAATAAAGAGAATGCCACGCCCAACAAGAAAGAAATTGCTGACAAGGAAAATGCAGAGCCCATGAATGGGTCTTCTTCTTTGCCCAAACACTTCCCAAAGTCCAAGTCTTTGTCCACAGACAGGATTTTGAAGCCAAACTCGCTTCAGTTCTGTATGCAAGTGAACGAGCCCGAAAAGGCTTTTGGGTCCAAGATATGGGATTCTGTGTATTCAGAAAATTTGAGCTCTTTAAATATTTGGGATTACTCTGATTCAGAGGCAGCCCCAGCTTCGTCATGGGCAACATTGCCCAATAAGTGAGTAAAAATTCTTTTTTCCTTTCGATGCATGTCTTACACATTGTAAAATTTCATTTTTAGTTCAGAGTTGATCATAGTATGCTGAATGTACGTTCAGGTCTTTGATCTGTAGGCCGTTGCCTATAGATATTGGAAGGTGTACATGTGTCATTGTGAAGGAAGCAAAGCCAGAAGGACTATCTGGGGGAACTATGTTTTCGCTTTATACCTATGTAAGACCAAGATTTCTGTGATTTCTTCACATAATTCAGCGTTAGAAAATTTGGCCATTCAGAATATGTATCTCTGCCATTCTAGCTTTCAAGAGCAAAAACTGAAAAAGTGAATCAGCCCTAGATTTAAGAATAATTAGATTTTTCTCTTCTCTGAGAAGCTGATATTTATGAATTGAAATGGCTGCTGTTACAATAATAACATTTCTTAGCATCCTTTTATACCGCAACAAGGAGTAAGAACTTCACTGAAGAAAAGTCTAGTAGGAGTTGTAAGGAGACATTCTTAAGATCAATCTGTATAAATGTAGTCGGAAAGATTGCAGCACATTAGCTTTTAAACTTCCACTGCGGCATGCTTGCCTAGTTATATTATGATGATTGCATGTGGTGTGTGTGTGAAATTTATTCATTGCTGCCTCTATCTCTGTCAACAATATCATGAACTTGATTTGTTCTCCCTAATAAAGTCAAAAAGCAAGGAGTTATCATCATTATTACATTCAATACCATGTACGTTCTTAAAACCTTGTCTCTACAAATTTCTTAAACTAACAGGAAGGTCAGGGACGCCAGAATAGGAAACTAGCTGTTGCTCATCACAAGAGGCGGAATGGGAGGTCTGAGTTCATCGTAGCTCAGAATGTAAAAGGTCTATTGTCCAATTTTGATGATAGTTTTCTTGGGACAGTGACAGCTAACCTTATGGGTTCAAAATACCAAATCTGGGATCAGGTTCAATTTTTTGCTACCTACATGCACAAGATTCATCTGGGTTGATTAGTGCAAAGTTTTTGTACTAATGATTTCATTTGCGATCTGTTTGGTAGCAGGGGTATCATCATAATTCCCATGATAAACAGCCAAAACCACCTCTTGCTGTCGTGATGTAAGCCAATATATTCATCTTCCTTAATTCCACACCAAGTGACATTGTCCTCTACTCGTTTTAGGATTTATTTGTTACTGCAGGTTTATACCTACAGTAGCAACATGTACAGGAAGTTACAGAAGCATGAGGGCATATGTACCCAAGCATCAATCTTTGTCCCTAAAGAACACAACCCAGGTTAACATGGAAATTTCTATAATGTTCCATCACCATATCTTGCTTGTACTGTACTATGCCTGTATACTCACTTTGTTTTCAACTACTTGATGTACTATTTTTCCTGTTTGATAAACTGGGTTTCTCTAATTCCTATTTCTTTCTCTTCCAGATACAACATATCAAAGGACTGCCCATAGGTTGGGAGGGAAAGTTGGACAAAGTCCATCAACTATTCTCAAGGGATCCGCTTTACAACAAGGTGAGAACCTAAAGGGGAAGTTTCTTGGTGAATTTTAATCGAATACTCAGGCATCTCGACCTGACTAATTTCTATCGGCTTCCTTCAGAATTCAAAGCAATTTGAACTTGACTTTAAAGATAAAGGAAGAGCAGGACTCAGAATCCAAAGATCAGTAAAAAATTTCCAGCTAACTTTGGAGGTATATTTGTGTATCGTTTGTATGTTTGAGTAAGCACTTAAGGGGTTGCCTATTGAGTATCAGAGAGTTGCTCTTGTTCATACTATAAACTAATTAGTCTGCTTAGCTGACTTGTTTGTTCTCTGACTAGGAGAATGGGCGGCAGACAATCCTTCAGCTAGGTAGAGTTGAAAAATCAAAATTTGTTATGGATTACAGGTATTAACTAAAATGGCAGCTTAATTGAGCTCAAAGTTTAGACCACAATTGAAACAAACATGAAAGTGAGTTTAACAAGTATATTTTCTTCTGTGAGTCTGCAGATATCCTTTGACAGGTTACCAGGCGTTTTGCTTATGTTTAGCTTCCATTGATACAAAGCTTTGTTGCACCGTCTAGTGAGAAATCTGTTACCACGCTTAGTTCAACCTCTAAACGGAAGATAGCTTATTGCTCTCTTTTTGGCCCCATCCAGAGGTTGAGACTGGAAAATGGAAATCAATGTCAAGATAAATTATACTACGTAGTTATATGGATTATGTGTGCTCGAGTACACACTGTTCAAAAGAAAATGAAGATTTTGGAGGAGTTCAAGTTGCACTTGGTAGTTTATTATGAAGTCTCAAAGTTTTAGATAGCGGGGTACGAAGTCATCAAGTTTTGCTCTACGAATTTGTAAATTCATTGACATCATGCTTTGTAGTTGAGTTTATCAAATGTCGCTTGTTTCAGTTCAGAAGCCCAGTTGTATTTAGTTCGATAGTGTTTTTCACAGCATGCCAACTTCTTAACATTTGGACTCTGTTTCTTACCGAGTCAAAAGAAAAGACAGGACTCACTCTGCATGCTAGTAGTGTGTAAGTAATTAGTACGTTATGATTTTTGAAGCTTTGCTTCTATTCTGTCAAGAGATCTTCAATGCAAAGTCCTCGTCCTCTTCGCCCTTTTAGTGTACATAGACATCCGATTTATATTGATTTTCAGCATTGCAAGCATTTTATAATGATTGAAGTTGCATATATGTAGATGCCTTTCCCCCATTTCAATTCTTTCACGATATCTTGTATTTAAGAAGCTTAATATCAGCCATTTACAATTCAAACCCGTCTTTAATCTACAAATGGAAGTTTAAAATACAATAACACCAAGGAAAAAAGAAATTCAAATGACACTTTATGACTACTACATTTTTGTTCACTCAAAGGAAATATAGCTATTTGTATATGGTCTGAATAGGAGGAAATGGAAGATTTACTGCCACTAATTTGCTTAGTTTGGCCTTGATGAACTATATTTTCCTTAAAATATAATGCTCTGTTCATGTGAAACCACAAGGCTCTCCTGCAAATCCAACCCTAGACTGTTTGATATCATATACTACCCTTTGGTTCCTCTGCTGATAATTTCCAACAATGCCAATTTCATAATCGTCAGAAAGACTTGCTAGTGCCAGACAAACCTGCGAAGCATCCTGTTTCACCATATAGAATATGCCATATTCATCCACATTCAACTCAGCATTATTCTCGAAATACATTTTTATAGTTGGAATGTTTACTTCTTGATACCCAGTGAGGTTAAAGCAGGTGTCCAAAATCGAAAACCCTGGTGCGGAAGGGAAACCAGAAAACTGTTTCTTGAACTCTGCCTTCAGAGCTTTGTAGACAGATGGAGCAAGTCTTGTGATCACTGTTCCAGAGTCAATTATTACCCCACCATTGCCAAAACTTGGAGCTTGAAGAGCAACCCCACCCACATTAATGCTAGTGAGATTGAGAATATAGAAGGTGGATAGCTGTGGATTAGGAACCATCCTGGTATAAGCAATGGGAGTAACATTCTTGAAAACAGAAGATTCATTACCCATAACTAATGACCCAGAAGCTCCGGCCTCTGTTGTTGGTAAACAGTAAGAGAAAACTCCTCCAAATATTTCATCAGTTTGAGAGATCATTGAAAGTTTACTTCTTCCCAAGCCCATTAGACCTGAGGTTCCTCCAAATAGACCTTTGTTGTTCCTACCACAACCAAATACGAAGTTACTCACTGAAATACCTCCAAAACTAAGGCGCTCCACACCTAATTCACCATTACTATAGGACCCATCACCATAGTTAACCATGTAGTTGCAAATTGATATGTTATTTCCACATGGTCCTGAGTTTCCAATAGCAAGTAGAAGAGATTGACAAGTTGATGAATTACACAGAACTGATTGATAGGAAGGGGAGGTGGAAGGCTTGAACAAAGGTCCTCGTTGATTATAACATGACTTGCAGGGCTCACATTGGACCCACGTCAGGTCGCTTCCAGTGTCAACAATCACAGTCATATTCTGGCCACTCAATCCCATTGTGACAACGTAGTTTAAAGTTTGGAGAACCATACCAGAAGTTAATGGAATTTGGGTTTCTGAAACATCCTCAATATGGCCAGAGACCATTTTTCTGATTTGGTTCTGCATCGAACGTACACGAAGGTCATCCAATACCAACTGTTTCTGAAGCCTTCTATTCCAATCAAGTTTCTTCTTCGAGCAGTGACCTCTATCCTGCATTTCCATCACAATAGCACCATTCTCCCTTCCTGAGAATTCAAGTTAAAATGGACTTTACTTCTGGAACTCATACAGAACATAGATATAGACTCTAAACTAAGTCATGCTTTAACAAAGCCTGTTATTATCTACTTTAAGCCTCTGACAAGCACAAGAGAGAACAATGAAGAGTGTTTTCCTTTAAGGAAAATACATTCCTAAATCCTAAAAGTAAAATGAGAAAACAATTTTGGATAAAAAAGAAAAAAGGAGATCCCAAGATAAATATGCAATAAACCCGAAAAGTGGCCTGCGAAAATAATATCTTTGAGCTTCCTATTTTCTGTTATTAAACTCACTTGATTCGGGGAGGAGACAACCCAGGGGACTAAGTTGCTGTTTCCCCTGCAACTTGTGCACTTTGAAAGTCTTCTTCTCTGCAAAAGAGTGAACCCCATTTGCAATGATGAGGTTAAGAGAAACGAGGGAAAGAAAAAATGGTAACAAAGCCACTGCCTTCGCCATTGTTGGAGGCCGATGAGGAATGGTAAAGAAAGATGACTTTGAAAGGAATGGTCGAAGATATTAAGGAAGACAGGGAAGAAGAAACATTGAGAGCGGGAGAAAGAGAGAGAGAGAGAGGTAAATGGGGGAGATTCTGAGCGATGGATTTTGGCATGAGAACAAAAGAGGAAGGGCTGGCTTTGAGACCCCACTTGTGCATGAGAAATTATTGGGGTTTCACGTGCACACATTGAGAAAAGAAAACAAGTGCTTGTGTTTGTTGGTGGTGTAGTGGGTCGAGGGAATTTGGATTTTCAATCATCTTATAGGTCCACTGAAAACCATTTGAGATAAGACTTAAGTACTCTCACGGAGTCAACTGTCACAACTTCCACACAGAATTCCTGAACTAGAAACCATAAAGAATGACCAACACAATTGTTGTTTAGATTGTTTTGGTTACAGTTTTAAGAAAATTGTTCAATAGAACAGAGTAAACTGTTTGAGAAAAGAGATACTCAAAACAGTTCTAATCCAAATCAATCCTCTCCGGGAAAATCATTCTGGCTTTAATAGCCCAAATTTTTGAGTTATGGCTTTCTCTTTTCTTAAGTATGGTAATTTTTTCATTTCTACCAAACTGTTAAGAGGTGTTTTATAATACAAAAGTGCACAAGAAAAATGGGTAGGTTCATTGGTTTGCAAATTCAAAGATTCTTGTGAGTGTTGAACAACTTGTTCGTTGTTAATCAAGAATCATGATTAGCAATCTCCCTTTAATGTTGTTATAAGTCAATGAGTCATATCATATGCAGTAATAATAATAATAATAAAAATAATAATAGGGTAAAAATTGCTAATGCCTCATTAATTTTTGTGATTTATTTGTTTAGATGGGTGAGTGTTTTGTTGACTGGTTTATTAATTTGTAATCAGATCCATAAACTTTATTTTAATTGTTGAGGTAGCGTCCCTATTTTACTGGTCCATGTGCAATCCAAATCTGATAATGATTACAATATTTTAAAAATATCTTCCAATCTAAAATTCCTGGCTGGGAGGATTATTAAATTATTTATAGATAAATTGAATAAACCGTGAAGAGACATATGAACAGATAAGATGAATATTATTCAATAGCATAATAATTAACATGTTTATGTATGAATAGTGGGTTAAGCATAAACACTTAAACAAGTTTTATGAGAAGAATTTAAATTCAATTTAAGCATATAATCCTGAATTATTATTCAATAAACAAATAATATTTATTTGTCAAGGAGAGACTCAATCCCAATAAGTCTTCTAGTTCAACAAGGAAACTCTAATAAGTACCTAATAAAACAAGGATATGCCTCCTAATGATATTATATATAAAAAAAATTAATTAAAGAAAGAAAAAGTTTCAAAAATTTAAATAATATTATAATATAAAAATACTTTTAAATTGAAAAAAATTATAAAAATCCCATAACTCAACCAGCATTAATTAATCATTTATAATTGAATTAAATTACTTTTTATTTTAATCTGTTTCAAAATTATTAAGGCTTATTAGAATTATAAAATGCTAAAATTTCAATGGTTGCTTCATTAATCTGTATGATTGAGTTGTTCATGCTAGAATACTGAGATGTGAGCATGTATACAACTTTTGTAAGCTGTAGTGATTGTATTTGGAAAATATGATGTTTAAAAATAGAATGATGTCCCTGCACAGCAGACATCACACATCATGAATCCTTGCTCTTTGGGTTTTCTTTATTACTTTGGCAGAAATGGTCTGTGAAGGGAAGTTCTTGAAAGTGCCATACACAAGCACAATCAATATTCTGTGTATAGTGGAGAATATTGTTAACTTTTGTAACAAAATGAGAGTTAAAAAAGTTGCAAGTACATATATATTCATATTCAATTACTTCAATTTGTGTTTCTTCTTGGGTTTATGAGATGTAGACAGAGGAATGTGGGACAAATCACACATTATTTTTTATCACAAGGTGCTTTTAGTGAGATTCAAATTTTAAATTGTTGGATTTAAAAAACAATGTGTCTCTTATAACAAAAAATAAAATTTAGAGATAAATTAAATAAATTATAGACATATGTGTAATGACGTAAATTATTTTTTTGTTGTTTAATTTTTTAAATAATGATTTTACATCTTTTGAGTGTAAGACTAATTTCATTGAAAATATAGAAGTTGTTCTTTTCCACAGATATTTTTTTCTTGAGCTCAAACTTCTGACACTGCAAAGATTCGTCAATTTCCAAATTCACTTCTTGATATGCTGGATGCTAGTGTACATATATTTGTAATTAGTTTGTCAGTCTATTATTAATAAATTGAATATGGTTAAAAATTTTATGTATTCTATACAGAGTAAAATATTATTTCAATATTTATCAATTAATTAATATGTTTTATAATTAATTATCATTTTTAATTTGATCCTTTATTAATTCATTTTTTGTTTGTTCCAATCCTAATTTTCATTATCAATATAATCTCTCATTTATCAATTTATTATCATTAAATTTAGATTAAAAATGTGTTAGTATTCAAATTATTGATGGATAAAAAATAGTAATATTATGATAAATGACGGATCAAATTAAAATAAAAATTTATAAAAAATTATATTAATATGATAAAAATTGAAAAGAGATTAATTTAAAAATTAAATAATAAATAATAAATCAAAAAGATGTTTTAGTTGTTCTATACATCTCTCTTCTTTTAAAATATAGAAAGATCAGAATTTGGATAATTGGCCAATTGCTATTATTCACCTGTTAGTTTCCACTAGTTGGCTTGAAAATACTGATTCTCTTAATTAACTATCTTGCCTTTAACATCAAATAAAGATAATGAAGAAGATAACCAAAAGGATTAGATCATTTGTCATTGTCACAATTATCATTTTCATATGGTGAAATAATGAAATCTCTTTAGGATATGCTTAATGATCACTTATGCATTCTGAACTTATTTATTTTAGCTAATAGAATTACTTGCTTTTTTGGTAAATAGTAAAATTTGGTAGGAAAGGTGCTTTTGTCTAATCATCCAAGTTAGTTAATTGAAATAATAAGGAATATGATTGATTGATAAAATAAAATAAATTAATGGCCACTTGTGAAAAGATAAAGACAGAAAACAGACATACACTCAGCATGAAATAATATATTTTGTCACTTAATACTACAATTACAGTCTATAAGCATTCTGAATCTGAAGAACCAGATCCCAATTTTTAAAAGAATTTAACTAGATCAAGTTGCATTTATTTATTATAGTTTAAAGAAAACATGTTAACTTTCTTTTTCCTTTGGAATTATAAAAGTAGAATAATGACACATTTTACATTTAAATCACAAAGCATTGCCCGAGTAAAAGAGCCTAGTAGATGAGCATTCTCTGAGGTTTATCCATAATAAGGATAAAAAAGGTGAGCATTAATATATATATATATATATATATATATGAAAGTTGTAGCAATATCATGGAGAGTTTGAAGTAGCTTTTCTATTATTATTAATTTTTGAAAAAAATCATATAAAATATATTTTAAAATTATACAATAATAGTGTTTCAATCTTTCAAAAGAAATTGAACTCTTTACAATAAAATCCTATTTAAAATAAACTTTTTAACTATATGTATCAAAATATGTACTGTATAATATTATTAAAGAATATATAATTTTAGTCCTTGATTTTTTATGATTAATTTATTTTTAAAAAATATTAAAATGATCATCTAAAAATAAAAAATAAATTAATTAATTCTTATGAATTTTTTTAATTTCTGTATTTTTATCTTTGAAAATTAAATTAATTTTAAGTGCAAGACTAAAATTGTATTATTCCTAATAGGATATGGGCAATCCGAATTTTCTTTGTAGTTAATCTATGTAAACAAATTTCTGTTTTTTAAAATATTTTTCATTAAATAGGAGTTTAACGATTTAAATTTTTTGTTAAAAATAATATATAATAATTAATTATTGCGTATAATCTTAAATGAATTTTTTTATTTTTAAGTTTGATCTATTAAAATTTCATTCGGCTACGTTTACAGATTTTCATTCTCGAATGAGATACGAGTTGATCTATTTCGGTGGTGGGGACCACCAAATAGCTTACGTGTCTGGTCATTTTACCAGACTGTTACACGAGTACAAGGCCAGCTAATCACGGAACTTGGTACACGTGACATTAACGAGGTTCATGAACTGGGTCCTACCTTTTATCCATTTCCAACTTCGACGGCAACGGATAACGCCGTTTTAAACCAAGGTTACATTCTTCACTTCGCGTCTCAGTGTGACGTGGCTTCCCTCGCGCCTCATTTCTCGACACGTCGTAGGCCACGTGGCTTTTTCCCATAGATAGATAGTTTAGAAGAGAGAAGAGAAGAGGAGCCTTCCTTCTTCTCTGAAGCGCCCGCCATTGGCACAGTGTTTCTGAAGAAAGCTCTTATATTGAAACCACCTTCGTTATTATCCAACTTGACTCGGTGGAATGCCATTGCTAACTTTCTAGGTTCTTCTAGCTCGACTCGCTCTGTGACTCGGTGTATTCCACGCGCAGTTTCATGGTTCAGCTAATGAAATCGGAGGCCAATTCCCTGGAAAAGGTGAAGTTGGTGCTTGCCGTTTCTGGGAAAGAAGAACTTGGCAATCTTCGAAAGCGACCCAAACTAAACTCCTCTCACGAGGTTTAAGTTCTGCTTCTTTTTATTTCTAATTCTCTTCCATATTTCAGCTAAAGTTCGAGTTTTGATTCATTTCTCTGAAGCCCGCCATTTTTCTTTAACGTTATAGGGGTGCTATTGGGTGTGAGATTGTTAAATTGGATTATATTCGTTGCACTGTGATTTACTTACGTTAAGTTGTCTTCTTTTTTAACTATGCTTTCTCGAGAACCAAACGGTGAATACTTTATTTTTTCTTTTTGGTTTTTATGCAGTGGAATTCGAATGATGACTCTGTTCCAATTCCACCAATTTCATACGATCCCATTGATGAGCCAAGCCCGCTCGGTTTGCGTCTCCGGAAGAGCCCGTCACTTTTGGATTTGATACAAATGAGACTCTCCAAAGAAGATAACTCCAGATTAGCGATTCTGAACAACGAAGATCACAAGGGTATTAAAGCTCCTGGTACCTTGGATGCTAGAATCAAGGCGTCCAACTTTCCTGCATCCATTTTAAGAATTGGGACTTGGGAGGTAGGATGACAACTTTCAGAAACAATTATAAACAGAAATATCATGAGCATAGAATATTTCGGTTTGAGTTAGAGTTATTGTGTATTGCAGTATAAGTCGAGATACGAAGGAGATTTGGTGGCAAAATGTTACTTTGCAAAGCACAAGCTCGTATGGGAAGTTCTTGATGGTTGTCTTAAGAGCAAGATTGAAGTTCCTTGGTCTGATATCTTGGCTCTTAACGCTAACTACCCTGAGGATGGACCCGGAACGCTGGAAGTAGTGGTAAAATTCTCTCTCTCTTTTTGATATTTCGCCTGTGTTTTTTTCCATGCTAAGTTGGTTTTCCTGTTTTGTTCTAGCTGGCTAGAAGACCCTTATTTTTTAAAGAGATCAATCCACAACCTAGGAAGCATACCTTGTGGCAGACGACATCAGACTTCACTGGTGGACAAGCTAGCATACATAGGTACCGTACTACCTGTGCTCATCTTTTAGCATCTTGGTGATTTACTGATTACTCGTAAATCTTGGGGTCTACTAAGTATTGTTTTGATTACGAAGTAATAAGGGGCAATGAGTTTGTCTTATCCCTATCTTGTTTATTTTGACTTTTGACTCCCTGGCCGAATAGGATTCAGGAATATGTAACATCCAGGGGATTGGGATGTTCACCATGACAAATCAATAAAAGGAAAATATACATTGGAATGACAATATATTTATACTGATAGCAAATTAGCAATTACTGGTAGTCATGGATAAACCCAAGGTTGAGTGATTTTTATCCTTGCTTTTCCTTTCTCTTTCTGTGGTTTTCTTAGCTAGAATGTATCTTTGACTTTACTATCCTGGCTATGGATTGAATGTTTATGTTATAATCCCATAGTTGATTTACGTTGGTTCTCCTTGACAGTATCAGTATAGTTTTGTACTAAAATTTCACTCTGAAGTTCTGGGTTTTATAGAGAGGATTCAGGGACTTACATGTAGCATATCCTTTTTTAGAGGCAACTCATTGCATTTTACCCCTACTATCTTTGCAATATATTTGAATAATTCATAATAATGCATTATCATTATTGTCTTAGGCAACATTTTTTGCAATGCCCGCAAGGATTCTTAGGCAAGCATTTTGAGAAGCTTATCCAGTGTGATCATCGCCTTAACTTTTTAAGTCAGCAGCCAAAGATGGTGTTGGATTGTCCATATTTTGAATCCAGAACTGGCAATGGTTTTGATGGAAAAAGTGAAGAGCAGGCTTGTTTCTTTGGCTTGCAGAATGTAGAATCAGCATCTACAATTCAGTCAACTTCCTCTGTAAATGACCATAATTTTCTGGGTATGGCTGTCAGGAAAGATTCCCTGGACACTCCACCTAGCTCAGGTAAGGCGGTACTCCTAATTTGAAAGTTAATAGTTGCTACCTTCTTGCTACAGTAAAAATCCAAGCAAGTTGCTTCATTATTTAGAATATTAGCATATATAGTGATCAAGAGAATTCTGTATTACCGTGCTCAACTTCCAGGTTATAACTTCTACGTGACTGTCTGACTGCATCTCAAGTTTGATTAGGACTTGTGTTGACAAAGCATTTTGCTAATAAAATGCTTAAGGGTTGGTGAAGTTAGATGATATGTAACCAATATTAGTTTATCTGATTATTGATCTATCAAATTAGTTCACTATTCTATCTATCCCAGCTTAACACATTTTCTTAATGATATACAAACAATTATAGTATATGCACTATTCTGTGAATTCTGTTTGCATACTCTCATGTACAGTTATCATGAACAGTTGAGGACACCAATGCAACCGAAGAGTTTTGGAGTAGAGGGGCTAACACCTCAAAGTTTCTCAGCAATTTGAATCAATTCCAATCGCCTGGACTTCAACCATCTTTGTCCATGACTGATCTAGTCATCCAGATTGAACATTACCTTTCAGAAAAGATGACATCTATTAGTTCCACCTTTGACAGTGACAACCAGAATAGTAAATCAGATTTGAAGGAAATCAGCCAATATTTATTGAGTGACTCTCAACTTACTGTAGTTCCTGATGAACAGTTTCTCATGTCGATCCTTCAACAACACAAGACATAAACAACGAAGTTAACGAAGGTCTTGATGTAGATAGAGGTCAGAAAGTAGGTGAGATGCATTCTTCTCTGGCTGGTGAGTTTGCATTCAAGGGTCAGCAGAGTGATGCTTGGCAGCAAGCAGGGAAATGACATTCCTAGGAAGGAATCAATCAAGGAGTTGCTTCTTTATCTTCCAAGAATAGCATCTCTGCCGCAGTTTTTATTCCACATGTCGGAAGATTCTGGTAACCAAGTCAGATAGTGATGGTCCACCAAATACAAGCATCCTAAAATCAATGAAGCAGTCCTAAGAGTACAAATATTATATTCGCCGTTAGTTTAACATTCAAGAAGAATCACGACAGACGTAATGGAAGGCTTGTATTTTCAGCCGAAGGAAAAGGGGGAAAAATTTAGAAAAAAATAATAATAAAAGTTTGCAGTTATAAGCTTGCTTGAAGTTACGACAGACTAGTTGACTGTAGTGCATCTGCATAAACCCCCTGTTCAAATATGTGAAAGTTCAGGCTGACGTCTTTGGCCATATGAAGTTTTGGAATGACTTATGAACCATAGATAATGTTACTTACAGAACTTTTTATGTACCAAGTGTGTATAGATTGTTCAAATGGTCTTAAACGTCTAGCAGCTTGAGATTTATTGCAAGCTTTTCAGTAAATGAAAAACTATATGCACTCCATTAACTGTGTAAGCAAACCATGTGCACCCTATTAATAATCACACGAGATGGCTAATAATACCTTCCATGGCTCATCTTGGTCACCATTTCCTATTTGCTCCTATTGTTCGTAAGTATATTCACTTGGTTTTGAAGCATTGCGTTCACTCTTTCCACTTGTGCACGTTGCATCGCCCTTCTACCACAAGCTGGATTGTAGTTCTAGACATCGTGAGTTGTGAATCCTCCTCGCCCATATATTTCGAATCCTTGAACTAAAATCAACAAGTGACTAAACTGTTCTCCGATAATGGCCTCTCAATCTTTCCTAGTTCAGAGACAGCATATTTGATCACTCATGAATTAGGCTTCTTTAAACCTTTTTTTTGGTCATTATCACGATTAAGGTCAAAGGTGTCCGCTAGGGGTCAAGGTCTATTGGACTTGAGATACGATTCGGAGTTCGGTCCAGGGATCCTCTAGTTGGACGGAAAACTGAGTCAGAGAAAAACATCTACCACGCTGGATCCTGTTTCAGTCCAGCATACTGAATTATAACCTACACTTTTTCTAAAAAAATCATCACCAAGAATAGGTATTGATCGTCCATATATATATATATATATTGATAGACACCTTGTTGACTTGTTGCCCATTATCATTCAACGATAAGGCAAATGAACCTTTGTCTACTCTTTAAGCAATTGGTGAGATTCAATCATTCAAATACTATTCAAGTGGTTAGAACAGTTCTTTTAAAAATATTATTAGCTCTCGTGAATTACTAAGAAATATAATTTATACAGCCAACTTAGAAAAAGAAATAGAGGATTTTTTTTATTAAACTTCATTTTGCCGAGCATTATTTCTTGAACTATAAGACTAGAGGAAGAGGAATTTTGAAAACTGAAATTACAAGTATGCATAAAAGCGTTCAAATTTAAACGGATATATATAAGTTTTATCCTTGCAACAAGTAGTTACTGCAATTTCATATTGAAAATGTTCCTTTTTTTTTTTTTTTTTTTTTGCCATTTTCAAAGCTCTAAACCACATTTGAATGTAATTGCCCAGTGATAAATATAGTAATTAGGCAAATACTGTTTGCAACTTTGTAACCGCGATCTGGCTCATTTGCATACGTATTCCGGAATGAATTTCCTATAAAATACTCAATCAGCTGTGGCCCATTTATTGCTTTTGATCCCCACTATCTAACGGCAAGAGAATGGCCTCTGAGCAACTAAAACTAAAATCTCCTGATTCGCATATCGACCGAGGCAGTTTAAACACTATACTTGCCTACGAATTCTACTGGCCATGTAATACAACAACCTTCACAGCTACAACATACTCCTGATGACTTCTTTTACCTGTACTACTCCAATGTTCTGTGTTTTTCCTTTTTACATAGTTACTATTGTCTATGGAGGATAATTTATGATGGAACTGGGAGAAGAAATTAAAAGACAAGACTGGATTCCTACCCGCGAAGGGCACAAGGAATGCATGGGGGATCTTTAGATTGGTCTTCAGGGGTTATTCTCTCCAAGCAGTGGTTGTGAAAGGTGTGACCGCATGGTAGAACTGCGGCGGCAGGCGGAGGAGACGGTTGTAAAATGGGCCCTTCTGGTGTGAAGGAGAGATCCCTTTTGCACAAGAAGCACTTATGTCCAATTAGCTCCGGAGTTTCATCTGCTCCAGCTTATAATTTGCTCAGCATTAGAAATTAGTGTTTTGTATAGATTAACAAATTTAACAAAATCAACAAAATCAATATCCACAAAGTAAAATTTGATAGGGCCATGGCCATAGCTCAAAGGACAGGATATCAGCAAGCAAAAACGAGTACCAGGCCTCAACATGAGTTAAGGTTCTATTTTTGGCTGAAGTTAGGAGACCTCTTTGTTGCTTTTACAGTGGGCAACAAACATACTCTCAGTTGAAACAGTTCTACCTGTAAATAATCCTCCTACTTTCTTGTGAGAGAAAAGAATATAGCATAAGAACAATCTGAGAAAGGTATTCAGGAGAGAAACAATCCCATTACAATGTGATATGTATGTACATCATCCTCCTTTCATTATTATAATGAGTTTAGTCTTGATGTTTGTTCAAATAGACTGGCAAGGTAAACGCACGTCAATCTAAATTATGAATCAAACCGCAACAAAAAAATTCCGAAACAAACATGTCAGAACATAGGGGAAGAACCTGTTTTTTCTATGAAAAATATTGTAGGAAGAAATAAAGAAACTTCGAGCAGTACCTTTATATTTGATATAAACTGGAGCAATCTTAGGTGCAGATGGAATATCGAGAGACCTCCAACGTGGGTGAGACAGAGACTGAGCTGTCTTTGGTTGGTATGGGAGAGATACAATCTGGGATGAAGGAAGGAAAGATGGCGTTCTCCTGTCATGGAGTGGCAGTGGTACAGTAGCGCAAGCTTGGGGTGGGAGAGATGGAGCTGAACGGACTAAGGGAGGAATTGTCTGGGATATGTTTGGGGCTGGTAAAGCAGTTTTGGTCCAAGTAGAAATGGATGGATGAACACTAGAGAGAGTGGCCTGACATTTGAGTGATGTGGCTCTGTGGATTAAGGGAGGAATTGTTTGGGCTGTGTTTGGCACTAATGGAGCCGATCTGGTCCAAGTTGGGACAGATGGGTGAATGAGAGGTTCATTTGTTAGCGTCTTCCTCCGATGAACCTGGCCGAGGGGTGACTGTGGTTCGTAAGCACCTCTCTTAAGAGATGATCTGACACATGGTCCTGGAACTCGAGCAGTCATATTTCCCATAGCAGTTTGTATCCCTAGATCTGAAACAATTGCAGCTTATTGCTGTCATTGCATAAAACCAAGGATATATCCAGCTGTGATCAACATGTTTAAGGTATTCACTAGAGGTAAAAACTAATCCAAGAAGGGTATTAGACTGCTGTATTGAACCAACCACTTGAGATTGACCATGATTACCTACTAGCAAGATGAGATCCCATCTTGATCATTCGATAATACCAAGATCGCTTTTTTTTTTTTAAATATAAGTAAAATGTATTCCTATGTGCATAATATGAAATGTTCCTTTTAACAACTTTTATTATCTAAAAAAAATTTGAGTGAGCCAGACCTCTCATTGATGGATTGACCTTGTTATGCCAGACTTAATAATTAATAATAAACGGCAACGTTTGTAATGGTCCTTAGGATATTCTCTAAACACATGAAATGAAGTAGCTCAGGCCAAAAGCTAAATTCAGTTCAGTGACAACAGAACTAATAGAAATGATGAAAAGTGTCTACTTGAAAAGAAAAAGGAGAAGTGGAAAAAAAGGAGATGCGACATATATCAATGTCTATGAACAAAAATACGGAATGAAATAGCACAGCACTTACTTGAAGGATCCTGCCCTCTGGTGCTTCCAGTGGCCACATATAAAGGAGGAGTAGAAGACAGTGATGAGAACTTCCCATCTGAGTTCACTTTGTATTCTGGTAGTTGCCCAGACGAGGACTGGCTACTTATCATTTCAGGTGAAGAGAAAACTATATGTTCACTAGCTTTGCTCGGGCCAATGTCACCCCGCATGATTTGACTGCCAACAGGTAATGGTGACACTATGCGTCTTTCAAAGCCATTTTTTCGACTTACATCTACAATTTCCATACCAATGTCTTTCCCACCTCTAAGACCTAAATCCTCATCAACTGGTTTTAGACGATGGATTTGGTCATCAGCTGCTAGCCTTTGGAAATCATACGATGGCCCTAAACCTACACCAGGTGTAGCATTAAACATACTTTTGCGATCATCAATAAAGTCCATCCAAGCACCCACATTCTTTGGTAAATCGGATATGACTTCATTGCTGTTCTGAAAACCAGAAAAGGCATCATTCATGTTAAAACCAGGATTTATGACACTTGTGCTACCCATTTCAGAGTGATGAGTATTGAATGGAGGAATGAATTCCCCCTTGTAGTTACCAGTAACATTGATTCCAGAGAAATTAGTATTAAATTTGGCCTCAGTGTTACTATCAAAGGTCATATATCTTTCATCAAGTTTTCCAGGACAATCCAACGAAACTGCACCTTGGTTAGGGCTAAACAGAGGCGTTCCAATATTACCATTCACTGATTTTCCAATAGGCTTGAGCAATTGGGGTCCTCCAGCTGAATTGTTGTCAGCAATTGCAACTTTTCTACCACAGTCAAGCTTCTCAGGACTATTTAGATTGAAGGAAGCATTCATCATTTTATCAGGGATAGTTAGATAATGATGATTACCATATTGATATGAAAAATCTAAATTTGGTCTACACACAAGAGATTTATTATCTTCTTCACGTAAGTAATGATGGTACGTCTGAAAATTCTTAGAGCCATTGACCTGGAAGGAATTAGTCATTAAATTTCCTCCAGCTAACACCATTTCCCTGCTGTGATATTCAGATATTCCAGACACATTCCAATGGGCAGGGGACATCGAAACCGCTGGTAGAGATATAAGCATATCATTATGGTGATAATCACTAGCGACCCCATCAAGGTATGTAGAATCGTTGTTCATTAAATCGAATCCACGTTCTTCAGTCCCTTGTCATTACTTGGCTAATTCTGCTGTAACAAGGAAGGTGTATCACGCAATCAAAGTCACTTCCGATCAGGCTTAATTAAAGGGTAAATCAAAGGGGATGAAAGTACGTGTAGCAAATATGGTTAATATTTGATCATTAACCATCTGAATGAAACTAAAACAAGTTGAGGATAAACAAAAGCAAAGTCCAATAAAGACATTGAAATGATACAGAAAAGGATAAAAAACCACTGGCATTTCTACCAAGCATGCAAATCCAAAGATAATTATATTATATTCCTTCGAGCGTCCAGAAAAATCATCTAGCCATCATGGAAGTTGTATATTATTGACTATAAACCCAAAAAAAAACTCCTACTGTATTTTTTTCACTTCGTACATACAAGGACGGATAAAAATAAACAAAGAAACTTGAGAAATACAAGCATCACTCTACAATTCCAAAAAGGTAGTGCCCTATAATTAAACAAGTAACCTAAGCTCTTGTAAGAAAGAAAAAACACAAGGAAACAACTCTCTTTGTAATTTTTCAAAATCTAAGCCATGCCCGAAATTCTAGCTTTAAAATTTTGGAGCAGAAGAAAGTTAGAACTCAGAAACGAAATTAGATCGTCATTGAAGAACAAATTCTTACTCGAAAAACTGAAAAACTCAATAATTTACATAAAAAAGATCGGGTCATCATCACCAAACACTAAATCATTGAAACTCAAAAACACCCAATCCTGAAGATTTAAAAAGAAAGCTGCAATCCTCAACAAATACAGGATGAAGTTTAAGAATGCGAGGAAGCTGAACCTCGAATTGAAACAAAGCAAAACCCAAAACACACAGACCGTAAACTGTGGGTTGAGATGGAAAACCGTGAATCTGGAATAATCCAGAGCAGAGAAACCAAAGATGGAACAATCAGTAAATGAGCATTCGATGTAAAAGACGAAGAAATTGAAGAGCTGTGAGTTGAAGGAGTTACTTGACGCAGCTTGGTGCGGAAAATCAGCAAGCGAGGGGAGAGAGAGAGAGTGAATGTCGTCACCATTTGGAGGCTTTGGCGCTCTAGGGCACTAACGACGGATTTTAAAGGGTTCGGTGTGGGGTCCACCAGCTTCCCTCATCGTGCCACGTTTTATAGCGCGTGTAACGCTTTGGGACCTTGAGTTGCTCACTGACGTGGCAACATGAGCATTGACGTTGAGGCACACAACAGAAATGTCAAAATAGCCCACACTTTTCAAAAGTCAAACAGTAATTCCATTTTTGTTTTGAATTTAATTTTCATTTTGTCTGACGTACTCATATCAATTCATCGTACTTTTCCAAGTTCCTTACCAAAATTAGTACATTTTTTCTAAAATTTTATGGGTTCTGATTGGGCTTTTCTGGCCCAGGTTCTAATTGGGCCTCTCAGTTCTAACCATGCCCAATCCAGGCGTAAAATACTAGTGCCATGAGAAACACAAGCCGTCCAAGGTACTTTTTTTTTTTTTCTATTAAAACTATTGTTTCTTTATAAATAGAATATTTCAATCTAGTGTCTTACGTAATTACTTTCTCACAGAATAGTATGTTCTCTCAAAATTACTAGATGATTAATTTTTCTTTTATTTTTTTTAATAATTAGATCATTTTAAAAATTTGTTGAAACAATGTTTTAGTAGATAAATTTAATAATATCTCTCGTTACTTATTGAGTTATATATATATATATATAAAACTATTCTCGTGTGTTTCTCTATATATAATGTAAATTCGAGTACATAAATTTTATACATTGTTATATATAACTTGTAGTCTTGTATTTTGGATATAATATTATAACTTTTGTTTATATATATATATATATATATATGACATACTTCCTCATTTCACTGACACTTATTTTAACAATATATTTGACGGTAAACTGTTTATCCCCCAACATATAACACGATTGATGTATGTGATGGTGGGAATTAATTATGATTAGGTATAATTACAATCAAGGACAATAAATTTAATATATTTATTATAAAAGATAAGAAATTCTGAAATTATTTTGAAGGACTTGAGAACTAAATTTCTTACTATTTGTAAGGACTCTGCCTAATAACTCTAAAAACATGGTACTTCAAGACTAAAGGAAAAAAAATGAATCAATGTGTCCTTCAAAATAATTTGAAAATTTAATTTCTTTAATAATAAATATACTAAATTAAGGGCTGTCGAACATAATTTTCCCTTACCATTAAGCGTTAAGTTCAAAGCATTCAACAATGATGCAGCCATGGAAACAATTTTGTTGTTTGCAAAGTTGGCCACATCTTCTTATACATTTACCATGAGGGATTTGTCGGCAACTACTGCATGTCAACTTTGACAACCTTTTATATGGTCGACAACTATTGCATGAGTGTGGTCCATTTTGATAAGTTAATATCCTACCATCATATTTTAAATTTAAAATATTTATTATAAAAGATCATAAATTCTGAAATCATTTTGAAGGACTTGAGAACTAAATTTCTTACTATTTGTAAGGACTTTGCCTAATAACTCTAAAAACATGATCCTTCATGACAAAAGGAAAAAAATAAATCCATGTGTCCTTCAAAATAATTTGAAAATTTAATTTCTTTAATAACAAATATACTAAATGAAGGGCCCTCAAACATAATTTTCCTTTACCATTAAGCGTCAAGTTCAAAGCATTCAATGACGATGTAACCTTGGAAACAATTTTGTTGTTTGCAAAGTTGGCCACATCTTCTGATACATTTACCATGAGGGATCGGTCAGCAACTATTGCATGTCAACTTTGATAGCCATTCACATGGTTGACAATTATTGCATGAGCGTGGTCCATTTTGATAGGTTAATATCCTGCCATCATAGACATTTATCTTAAATTTACATGGTTGCACGCATATTTTTTCTACCTGCTTACTATTCCAATAATGACCATTGATAAAATAGTAGCTTCTACGAAATTTCTAATCAATGACAATGGCTGGAATTATAGTTTTTTCTATACTATTTCCTTGTTCTGGACTAACCTAAACTACATGTCGTAAGAGTAATGCAACCAACCATGTTTCCAACGCTTGGTTATTGAGATAAGTTGACTAAATATTATATTTATTCTAATTCTTTTAAAGTTTTGGGTCACTTTCTTCAATATTTAGTTTCTGGTATGCTTTTCGTTCTATTTGTGTTTTGAACTTTTTATATGTTTATTATTGTGATTTGGGCTTTCTGTTTTAGTCCATTATTATGTGTTCAAATTAAAATGAAAATAATTTGACAAAATATTATATTTATTCTAATTGTTATAAGGTTTTGGGCCACTTTCTTCAATATTTTGTTTTTGGACCTTTATTGATTTTTGATTATGCTTTTGAGTCTATTTGTGTTTTGAACTTTTCATATGTTTCTTATTGTGGTTTGGGCTTTCTGATTTGGTCCATTATTGTATTCAAATTAAAATAAAAATATTGATCATGGTGGGATTTGAACCTTTACCACTAAATGTGTCAAACCAACCTTTATACCATTAAACCAATAAACACCCTTATGTAAGAAATTGTTCTCAAGTTAATTTAACTTGCAGGAAATGCATATCAATGTATTATTGCTGAAAATATTTAATATAAATTGGTCAAATTTTGTAAAATCTATTTTGGGCAATATTTTGTAGATATTTTGTCTAATATTTTATGAAAATTAAAATTTTATGAACTTAATTAAATATCTAATTTCTTGACAATTAATTTTGAGCAATATTTTATGGCATATTTTGTCAATTTTAAATAAAGGGATATTTAGTTAATTAATTTGTCACATTTTGGTTCAGTTGATTAATGAATGAATGAATTGAATAAAATCCCATTATGAAAATTGTTTGTTTATGCATTTTGCATGGTCATTTACAAGCATTCAAGAAAATTTAGATGCCATGTAATTATTATGATTTTGACATGATTAAAGTTTAACTGCAACACCTTTATTTATTCTAAAGTTATACATTAAGTTTTAAGATTACAAAAAGGAAAATGACTTCAAGTTGTAATTAATCATCTTCAATATGGTAGTTATCATCCTACAAGAATATTATCAAATTGATATGATTAATTAGGATGGGATAGTGAATTTTTTTCTTTTCTTAATTTGCCTACAAGAATTGAAGAACGGGAGTATTATTGGCTAGTTTCATCATGATTTGTGCATGATCTTAATTAAATAAAATTTAGCCTATATGCAGTTTTATTTGCTTCTAGGCTCATGTTTACTTTACATATTTTACATTGGTAGAACATATTATATGGATTTTTAAAGTTGTTTCAAATATTGATATATGTATGTAATGTTTATGCAGCTTTTCAACCACTAAACATTTCTGATTTTCAAGTTTCCAAATTTAGTGGGGATAATAGCAAGATTTGGATGAAAAGGATTTTTTTCCAATTAAGGATGATGGACGTTGATTATTCCATTAGAAAAGATAAACCTTATACATCTACAGATACTAGCAGTGCGTTTGTAATAACATTTTATGAATGTTGGGAGCAATCTGATCAATTCAGCATGATTTATATCAAATCCAAGATATTTGATAGTATACGTTGATCAATAAGAAAGCATAAAAACATTTGTGACTTGTTGAAAGCTATTGATGAGTAATTTGAATACTATTAAAAGGTTTTAACAAGTACCCTAATGTCAAAATTATCCACCATGAATTTCACTGGCTTAAGGGTTGTACGAGAGCACATCATATAGATGAGGGATATTATGGCTCAATTGAAGGCACTTAAGGTTGAGATTCCTAATCTTTTCCTAGTATACTCCATTATGAATTCCTTACCACCTTAATCACCTTAATATGGGCCTTTCAAAATCTAATACAACATACATAAATAAAAATGGTCAATCAATGAAGAACTGACTATGTGTGCTCTAGAAGAAGGAAGACTCTTAGCGGAAACAGGAGAAAGTGTACATATTGTCTACGATATAATTATAATTTAAAGGATGGATGGGAATTTATGTAAAAACCCTGTAGCTGTTAGTGGGGGTAACATTGGTCCACCTTAATTATTAAGACATGTCCGATAAAGAGATATAGATATAAATTATTGAGACATATCCGGTGAAAGGATATGAGTATGAATTATTGAGAGGTATCTGGTGAAGGGATATAAAACCACCATGAATTTTGGAGAGGTGCTGCTGGATTTTTAGAACCACCAAGAAATTTCTTTGAATTATATTTTAAAGTACGTTTAATGTATTTTATTAATATATTATGGATTTTGTAAGAATGTTATTTTAGGCTTGCTAGGGTAGGTTGGTTTAACCTATGTGCCAGTCACGACCAATAATTTTGGGTTATGACAAAAGTGCTTATCCAAGGTGATATTAAGAAGGAGTTTATATGTTTTTCCCGCAAGAAGAAAGGGTACATGAAGAAGGATTGCGAAAAATTCAAGGGTTGACTTGAAAAGAAAGGTAACTCAATTTCATTCTTTTATTATGAATCTAATATGGTAGATGTTAGTAGTAACACATGGTGGATTGATTCTGGTTCTACAATCCATATTTCAAATACTTTATAGGGCTTTCTAAATCAAAGGAAGTTGACGAGAAGTGAGCAATACATCTACTTAGAAAACAAGATGGGCTCACTAGTCATGGCTATAGGAACTTACAAGCTGGTTTTGAATTTTGGATAAGACTTTATGTACTAATTTTATCTAGAAACTTGATTTCTATTTCGAAACTTGTACCATTGGGATATTCTTTTGAATTTTTAAATAACATGCTGAAGTTATTTTATAAATCTAATTCAATTGGAAATGGTGCAATTTATGAGGATATTTTTTGAATTCAATTACAAGACAATTCATTACATGAAACCATGCATGCTTCTGGTAGTATAGGTTTGTGGCATCGTAAACTTGGTCAAATCTTAATAGAGAGGGTAAAAAGGTTAGTAAAGGAAAGAATATTGAATGTTCTTGACTTCACTTACTTTGATACCTGTATAGATTGTATCAAGGGTAAATAGACTAATAAGACTAAAAAAGGTGCTAAGAAGAGTTCAACCTTGTTGGAAATCATACATACAGATATATGTAGTCCAAATTTTGACTCAAGTAGTCATAAATACTTTATCACCTTTATTAATAATTACTCATGATATATGTATCTCTATCTACTTAATAATAAGAATGAGGCATTAGATGCCTTTAAGGTTTTTAAAGCGAAATTAAAGAAATAATGTGGTAAATAAATTAAGATGGTGATATTAGATAGAGGTGGTGAATACTATGATATATAAGGGCACCCTTTTGAGGAGCATATTTATAATCCGCAAGAGAATAAGTTAGATCCACGGACTATTAGTGACTATGTTATTAGGTCTGGTGAAAGGTCTAACGGATACAAGTTTTATTATCCGTTCTATAGCACTAGATTTGTGGAATTGAGAAATGTTAAATTTCTTGATAATGACTTGATCAGTAGGAGTAGTGAAACTTAGAACTTAGATTTTGGAAATGATTATTTAGGAACTCAAGTTCCCATATCAAGTGATAGATTGGTTATAATTCATACCCCTTAAGTTCAAACAAGTGATGAAGAACCAATCATCGAGAAACACAAATTGTTAACCATGACCAAGTTGATCCAATTGTACAACAGCCACCAAAATCTATTATGTAACCAATTAAAGAATATGCTCTTTATGAGAATGCTAACTCAACATTAAGAAGATTGATTAAGATTAAGATGTTGGTAATTCCTAGTAATTATGTTGTGTACTTACAAGAGTCTAATTATAATATAGGAGTTGAAAATGATTTTGAAACGTTTTCACAAGCCATCAATTGTAAAGAATCTGATTTGTGGCTCATTACTATGAAGGATGAGATAGATTCTATGATGTCCAATAGAGTCTGGGGTTTCGTTGAGTTACCTGGTGGCTCAAAGGCCATTAATTGTAAATGGGTCTTAAAGGCAAAAAGATACTCATTAAGCAACATCAAGAGATATAAGGCAAGACTCATGGCTAAAGGATTTACTCAAAAGGAACGAATAGATTACAAGGAAATATTTTCTCCTGTATCAAAGAAGGATTCCCTCTGTATTGCTCATTTTGATTTAAAATTATATTAGATGGATGTGAAAAAAACATTCCTTAATGGAAATCTAGAGGAAGGGGTATATATAAAATAACCTGAGGGATTCTCCTCTAGCGTTGATTAACATTAGTTTGCAAGCTTTAGAAATCCATATATAGATTGAAACAAGCCTCTTACCAATGGTATCATAAGTGTCATGAAATTATCTCATCATTTGGATTTATGGAAATTCTTATAGATCAATGTATATACCAGAAGTTTAGTAGGAGTAAAATATATTTCCTTGTGCTGTATGTAGATCACATATTACTTGCAACTAATGATGAATGTATTCTATATGAGGTGAAACATTTTCTCTCTAAGAACTTTGATATGAAGGATATGGGTGAGATATCTTATGTCATTGGCATTAAGATCCATAAAGATAGAACTCTATGTATTTTGAGTTTATTGGAAGAAATCTATATTAATAAAGTCTTAGAAAGATTGTAGATGAAAGATTATTCACCAAATGTAGCACCTATTGTAAAAAGTGATAGGTTCAATTTGAGCTAATGCTCGAAGAACATTATAAAGAGGGAACAAATGTGTGACATTTTATATGCTTTAGCTATTGGAAGCCTCATGTATGCTTAAGTTTATACAAGACTTGACATTGTATTTATAGTTGGAATGTTTGTCAAATATCCGAACAATCCAAGGACGTATCATTGGAGAGCTACGAAAAAGGTTATGAGGTATCTCAAAGGTACCAAAAATTACATACTAATGTATAAGTGAACTGAGAACCTTGAGATAGTTGATTACTTTGATTTGGATTTTTCCAGTTACACTAACTCATGGAAATCATGATCTGTTAATATCTTTATACTTGTCCGTGGAGCTATGTCTTGCAGGAGTGTAAAACAGACTTTGACTACTACTTCTACCATGGATGCTAAGTTTGTGTCTTGCTTTGAGGCAATTTTGCATGGTGTATGGCTTAAGAGCTATATTTCTAGTCTTAGAATTTTATATTCTATCTCAAGGCCATTAAAAATAGATTATGACAACTTAACTGCAGTTTTTTTTAGCTAAGAACAATAAAAGTGGAAGTTGAAGCAAATACATCAACATTAAACATCTAGCCATTCAGGAACATGTCAAAGAAAATAAAATTTTCATTGAACACATAAGAACTAAGTTGATGATTGTTGATTCCTTAACAAAATGTATGCTTCCTATGAAGTTTAAGGATCATTTAACTAGAATGGGATTTGGTTCCACATTAAGTATATAATGTATGTTATCATCACTTGTAATAAACCTCCTATTCATTTGAGTTGTTTTTTCCTCATTTTGTGTGCACATTTATATTTAAAGAATAAACAACATTAAGATGACCCAGAATAAGTATAAGTCTTATTCATTAAGTTATGGTAGGAAGAGAAAGCGATATGCATTGTGATACACAAAAGATAAAACACATTTATAGAGGATTTGCTATTGTGATTCTTGCATTCAAATTTTTTCTTTTGGAATATGTATGAATAAGGATATTGAAATCATTAAGTATAACAGACTAAGTGGGAGAATGTCAACAACTACTACATATTAACTTTGGTAGCCCTTTATATAGTTAGCAACTACTGAATGAGTGTGGTCTGTTTTGATAGGTTGATATCCTATCATTGTGGACTTTCATCCTAAATCCACATGGTTGCGTGTATTTTTTCCTACTTATTATTCCAATATTGACCATTGATGGAATGGTTGCCTCTACCTCTTTTATAAATTTAGGTCCCTAAGTCTAATTTCTCACAACCTTATGCTCGCACACTATCATTAGAAAGTGAGAAATAAAGGCTTATAAGCATCCATTTTCGAGTTTAACAATGCCAACGTGTACAGAATCTCCAATTAATGGCAATGCTGGAGTTATGAATTTTTCTGCATTATTTCCTTGTTCTGGACTAACTTGTTAATTTGTTTTGCATATAAGTTCTAATAGGATCTACATGCGATTAAAGAATCCATCTTCTTCAGGGGCAATATATAGCTAATTACGATCAATCTCTCTAATCACAGTATAATACACACACACACACACACACACACACACACACACACATATATATATATATATATCATGAGCTAGGTAGCTAATATGGTTTAAATTAATTATATATATGTACGTGGCATTTTGCTTACTATATTGGCTAATTGTACACTAAATTTTTTCGATAAAAGATTAATAGAAAATTTAATAATAAACAAGGAAGCTAAGGAACATAAGTTACAAAACCAGTTGACACATGGAGCAGCTAATATCTGAAATGTCTAATCCATTTACTTTTGTTGTCTTGTGGGACCGTGATGATATTGAGCCTTTTGAATATTTTAATAAGGTTTTCCAAGTCTTCACTGAGAACCTCTAGATGCCCCATGATAAATCTCAATCTTGATAAGCTTTCTGTGTCCTTCTTGTCAATAAAATAAAGGTTTAGATTCTCCAAGTTAGTAGTAGGCCACTCATCATTGCTTAAGATCCAGTTAAGGACAAATCTAATTGTACGAATGATAAGGATCGACCTTATTATGTTGGATTTGTCACTCAAAGCCCAAGTTCTGAAATGGCTACCCCACAAATAAATTGAAATGAAGGTTATTAGCTCCTTTAGTTCTCTAGCACTGTTAATGCTCATACTAAAGACCACCTCCTTTAATTCTTTCATGGAGATTGGTTCCAATAAAATAGAAATATCAACATCATTAATCTCCAGAATATCCAAGCCTTTCAGAAATTCTTCCAGGTTATGTGGTTCCTCCTAACTTGAGTAAATTCCTTTGAAGTATAGCCAAGTGTGACCTCCTATCTCTCATGGGTCTTCCATCCACACTCCATCAGTTTTTTTGAATCTATCAATACCCTTTGTTGAAGTGTGTATCTTTCTTGTTATCACATGGAAACACATTGTGTTTCGGTCACTTTATATGAGCCATGCTTCGCACGCTGTGCCCAAAGGGATTCCTCACAGTCATAGAGGAATTCTAACTCATGTTTTATCCTTGTTTGATAATCTTGAAGGGTATCTTCCAGGTGTTTGATTCTCAATTGAATATTCCCAATCAGCTTCGTATTCCAAATCTTCAAAGCCTCCATCGTAGCGTTGACTTTATTATGAAAGATGTAGCTATAGGATCCAAGGTAAGAGCTATTCCATGTTTCATTTATGATCTATCTGCATTCTGGGAAAGCTGTCTAGAAGTTTTCAAACTTTATTTATGTTCTTCCTTACCAATTATTCTTATAAGTAGTTCTGAAGATAATTGGACCATGGTCCGGGAGGTATTGTAGAAGACCTTGTCCAATCTAGCTCTCACATTATCCATTGACTTCCAATTGTTAGTCCACGAGAAAGCTTGACTTAGAGGGGATACTTCAATTAATTGACAATCATCAATGAGATCCTTAAGGTCTCTTGCACCGGGATTTGAGGGGTTAAGACTTTGTTTTTCTCTAATGCCAAGGATTTGGTTAAAGTCCCCCACCAATCATGGTTTGTCCATGTTAGCAGCTGTGTTTCTTATCCAAGTCCACAACACTTTCCTGTTAATAATTTTAGGAGGTCCATACATAAAGGATATGAAAACTTCCGTGTTGTTAATCATTGTTGAAATGTGAATCCAGTGTGGGCAACTGTCCAATAATGTACATGTTGCGCCATTTTTCCATGCTAAGGGCAGTCCCCCTTTTTTCATGCAAGAGTCAACCCCAAACATGTTTGAATAGCCAAAAGAGGATAGTTTTTTTAGTAATAAAAGAGGTGGTTAACATAGTTTCAGATAGAAAAATAAAAGTAGGAAAATTTTTGGCAACCGGTCGCCTAAGTCGTTGAACTGTCGTGGTCTTCCTACAGCCATGGCAGTTCCAACATAGTTCTATCATGGCCCCCCGGGAAACTTTAATAGGGGAGCTTCCCAATCCCTAATACAGTACATTGCCATTATGTTTTTGTTGCCAAGAAGCTTCCCCATAGCTTCACAACCGTTTTCCTTCTTCTTCCTGCTATACATAAGCGTTACTGCGACCCTCTTCTTCTTTTATGGTAATATGTAGTTAATTGGGTCTGAATGTTGGGGCTCTTTCATAGCAGTTATGCAGGAGAGCTTTTGAACCGTGGGGGTCAGGATCTCTTTGGCAGCAGAAATAGGAATTACAAAAGTCTTGAGCAGAGATCTCAACTGCCTTTCTCCGCTGAGGACGTAATATATTATATATCTTTTGTAAATGCTGTTACAGAAGACCGAATTAAAAGGAGTCCATTGGGCCGTCATCAAATCCTCTGGGACGTAAACCAAACAAGATGACCATTTGAAGATACTGCTTCTTAGGAAGGAGCATGGCCTAAGCTGCCACTCTATCTTACCATTAGGAATTACCTGAGAGATCAAATCGACATTTCCTATTTCTTCCTGTATGTCCTGCTTCTCTTGCTTGTGCTATATTGTTTGCCACCAGCTGAATAGAGTCTGTGATGTTGCCTGTGATAGGCAGAAGGATGAGATTTTGGCAGTGTGTTTGACATGGGGTAGCTCTCTAATCACCTGATGAAGAGGGGACATCATGAAAGGGGCTGATACTTCCAAGTGCAGATGGGTCCAATATCATGCCAAGCCTGCTAGAGACATTATCATTCATAAGAAACTGAGAGGAATTCCAACCAAGTGTATCCTCTTCTGCACAGACTATGCTCAGGTCATGAGATTCGCCTGAAAATTTGGATTGCCCGTGTCTCGATGCACTTGAGTTATTCTCGTCTCCCTGATTATGTCGTCCCTCTTCGACAGTGAATGGGATCTCCATGGGATCCCAAGTCCCGACATCCAAATCTTCTAGGTGAGGTAGGCCATTGCACCAGTTGAAGTCTGAGTTACCATAAAAAAAAATAAGGGGTTCTTCATTAACCTATTCTATGTCCAAGTCGTCGGTCATGTGTTCTGGCTGCGTGCTGTCGTGAGGATCCTGTTTTGGTTCTAAAGGGTCAGCTTCATATTCTCTGCCATCCGTATCATTATTCAGACCCTGTTGAGGGGGTTGGTCTCCAAGGTTATTGGATGAGTCAGACGAAAAGGAGTCATCCCTTGCACTTATTATATTCTGAGGGGCTGGATTCTTCCCTTCATCTTCTTCGGAAGTCTCTTTACCATGCACGTAGTAGTAACCCCCTTAATCTGTTTCCTTCCATCTTATCTTTATTGCCTGCTTTAAAGAGCGCTTCTTATTGAAAGCAATTGACATTTCGGGCACCAATGGGAATCATAGGTCCTACACCACTTCCACGTCAAACTTGCTCTTTATCTGCAGTCTCAGATCTTCCTGTGCTTCCAACACCTGAGCTGCATCCCAATCGCATTCCTTCTGATGTGACCCATCCTTCCACACTGACGACACCTCTGAAAAATTCTTTCGTATCTACATTCAACCTAGATATGTCGGGCATTGTCCAACCTGATTTTTACTACCATCAAGAGGGGATTTGGATGGTCCACATAACAGAGAACCCTAACGAAGCGCAGATTCATGTAGAAGAGGAAGCCACCATTAACCTCTTTTGTATTTCTTACCATATTACCCAGCGTTTCCGTCGTAGCCTCGTTGTGGTATTCCTAGGAAAGTCCCCAGAATTGTACCCAGATGGCTATCCTATAAATTGTGAATTCCTTTAAGATGAGATTCGGCTGCCATTTCTCCAGCACCATTAGCTTGTTCAAAACGGACCAGGGCCCCTTTGCTAGCATAAAAGTTTGATCTTCGGAGTTGAGGAACTGAATAACGTAAGCCTTTCCATCTCGTCCCAATACCTGAAGTCGTCTTGAAGGTGCCAGGCCTCATGTAGAGCCATGTCCAGTCTGTGCACTGGAAGATTGCTCTCATCTATCATGACAGCAATCGAACAAGTTTTCCAGAAGTCTCTTGATTGGTTCAAAGAAGCCTGGCATACCCGGAAATAGAGGCCACGTCTTGGTAACCAGAAAGAGCCTGCCTCTCCTTCAGATTCCACCAAAGAGTCTGTAGGATCCCCTCCCACAGAGCTGCTCTCGGACCAGGAAAACCCTTCTGCTAGACTCCGCTGCTTAGCCATGAAGAAGAAGAAGATGAAGCACAAATGCACTAGAAGGAGTAGTTTGCACCAGATGAAGCCAAGGAAAAATAAAGCTACCAAAATATAGAGAAAACGAGATGGAAGCAACTTATCAAGGATGACAGAACAGTGAGGCATCATAAAGGAGTCATCGAAAGAATGAAGAGGTTGGATCGACGTGAGAGAAGTGAAATGCGACAGAATATGAAGGAACATAAGAGGAAGACAGGTTTGAAATGAAATGAAGGGATAGGTCGCTTAGGAGAGAAAGGACGCCGCTGTAGAGAATAGACAGCGATGATGAGTTTTGGGAAACCAAACATTGTTGAGTGCAAGTGCGTCCAGCGGAGACGTGCATGCTTCATGCAATAATGAGCAAAAGACAAAAGCGAGGGTTCAAGGGTTTAGATGATGAGTTGACAACCCAAGAGAGGTGAAACGGCGGAGCTTCTCTCACTAGAGTAGACCTCTTCAATTCTATCTGAATTGTACTCTGAATTAACTTTAGAAATATTCTTTAATTTTCATCATTATCACTTGGCAAAGCACACTGTGGCTTCTCAATATATTTAATTTCAAATTGCAAGAAACTATCATTGCACCCCAAATATCACAAACCCAATTAAGATGTAATTGTTTCCAATTGATTAATAAGCCCCAAGAGTGAAAAGATACAAAGTGAAAAGATACAAAATTAGACTATGTCAAATGCCAGTCTTCGGATATGAAAGTATGATATTAAAAGAATTTAATTCACAAAATAATTATATATATATATATATATATGGACACACCCGCACATACACACTAATTTTTGCTATATATATATATATACACACACGCACATTCATTTCAATTTATAGATGTCAATGAAGTAATTTTTGCTTAATGTTTAAGTCTGTTTGTTTTTAATATGACAATTAAGTTGATATATATGTTGAACTCTGATATAAATTTGTGATTTTATTTTTAATATGATAATAAAGCAGACTGAGAAATTTTCATTGCAAAAGAAAAAAAGAAAAAGAAAAAGAGATGAATCCCAAAAATTCTGTTACTAACAATTTTGTGATAAAATGGAAAAATCTTTCGTCACACACCCCTTTGTGGTAGAAATTTTTGTCACAAATTCCATCTAAAATAGCTAATATTTGGAAACAGGCCTGAGATAACAAATACAATTAATTTTAATAAAATCCCCAAGAATTTGCCCAAGTGCATTAAGATGACTAAAGTTATGCCTTATGAAATAAAAATGGCCTTTGGGGAGGATATTATTTCATATCTTTCTTGCGATCTATTTATTAAATAGAAGAATTAATTGCACGAATAGCTTTAATTAACACTGCTATGAGAATTGGTATTTTCTTTTAGCTTTTAGAGTTAGCTAGGGAGAAAAACTATTTAAACCCTTGTGAAGTGTATCATAAAACTAGTCAATACTGTCTTCACTCTTGAGAATGATAAAAACTATATTATATATGATCCATTGTCTCCAAGAACCGTTTTCAAATCAAAGAATTTAACGAGTCCATGCATGAACTCCATACACACACACACACATATATATATACAATAATATTTAGTATGATGATGACTCTAATTATACTTAGGCTTTGTCTTCTTGGAGCAAATGGCGATGACAAACTTCATCCAATCGATCAACTTTGCTTAGAACGTTGTCGACAAAATTGCATCAACGAGTTTGGAACAGGAGCAGCATTTATGAATAATTGCTACATTAAATGTCTCGTCCAAGGTTGCTTTGCCTCAAAACGAAGTTCCCAGGTATGGATACATATGGAAATCCTCACTAATTATAACTCAATCATTCATTAATTTTGATTTCTTAAATTCATGGGACAGGAGAGGAGCATATGTGAAGAATTGAAACCTGAATCTTTTGTTGTTACAAGAAATGTAGTGTATGTAATTTTTATGTTACATTTGATCCACAATATCTGCTATAATAGCTGAGTATATAAATTTGAAGAATTGCTATTTAATGCTCTGTTTCGTACAGTTGTTTTTCTTTTTGTCAAAATTTTCACTTGATATAATAAACAAATGTGTGTACTTTTGGTTCTTTTCTTTGTTAGAGGCACGCGACGATACATATGGAAGAAGTGTGATGGAAGTTCGAGTAATATAAAAGAAGAATATTTAGATAAAATTTGTTAAGTGTTTATTATTAGATTTTTTAAAATAAAAATATAACAAGTGAAGGCTTCCCAAGTATCAATATTGTATGATTAAGTCTTTAAAAAAAAAAGTCTCCACATGTTATATTTTTATTAGAAAAACTTTATAATGAATACAAAAATTTTTTTATCCAAATTCTGTCCTGATAATTTTATTGGAAGATTTTATATATCATCTATGTCATGTACTCAACTAATTACAGACCATTGTTCTTCTAATTAATTAATTACTGCTTCTTGGATCCAACTAATTAAATCGATCGAGTAAAAGATAACTGTGTCTTATATGTTTTTTATCCAAGTAGATCAATTACACACATTAATCTTGGTTATCTCACGTATATTTTGATTTTCAGATAACTTCTATTATCATACCAAACTCTATAGCTAATTAAATACAGCAAGCTTAATTACTATAACAGCTGAATTAAGCACTCATAAACTCTTTTAAGTCTAAAATACTCTTAAAGAAAACACAATATATTTCACATAGAAGGAACGTGTACGCTGTCTCTAAAATCGATGTGTAGAACCTTCCGAAACTTTTTGCCATGCCACCAGTATCACAGTAAAATATATTTATTTTTCACATGTATATATATAGTTGCCCTACATATATGACATGCAAGGGTAAGAAAATTAACTAATTCAAGTAAATTACTAGCTAGATTAAGTTATTATTTTGCTTCGTATATATATAATTTCACAATTTTTATTTCTGCATTTGTAAGTTTAAAAATTTTCAATTTAGTGCATGCTATCAAATTTTTATTAGTGTGCTCTTAAATTATGTTAACGTGCCTAATCATATGTTATCATAGCACTCAAAAAACATATAATAAAAATAAGGTAAAATTAATATAGTATCATATATATTTAAAATGCCAAATTTTCACATACTCAGTCACCTACGTCAACAACAAAATTTGATGGCATACTAATAAAGGTTTAACAGTACGGATTAAATCAAGATGTTTTAAATTATAAAGACTCAATTATAAATTTTTTAACTCTATATGAACTGGATTAATAATTATTGAGTGAAAATACAAAGAAAAAAAGAGTAACTTGACCAGATTATTATTATTATTATTATTGTTATTATTATTATTATTATTATTGTTATATCCACTTTTAAATATAGACATAACGTGAATATTGCACCAAGCTGAAGCAACAAAGGAATATTACTGATATATAGACGTTTCATGGTAAAGATTAAATCAAAATATTTTCAAATTATAAATACTCGATCAATTATAAAATTCTTAGTAATTGAGTGAAAATATATATAGAGAACAAAAGATTAATTCATATAACCAGATTATTATTATTATTATTATAGCCACTTTTATACATATAGACATAGATACATAAAGGGGAATATTGCATCAAGCTGAAGCAACATAGGAATTAGGAAGAGGAGGAGAGTGTTGAGAAATTGCAGGAGGTGGCTTCGGGGAAGAACATGTTTTGGGAGTGGGACCCGGTGAATAGCTTGGAGGAGGTGGTGGAGATGGATGTCCTGCTGGTCTAGGCCTTGGTTTCCCCTCAAACCTTTGAGCTTCATACCACAAAAAAAAAAAAAAGAAAAAAAAACCACTATTAGTCAATTACCTATAGCTCTGAAATTATTTACAGTAATATTATATATAGAGAGAAATTGATTACCCAGTGACAGAGAAGGTGGAGCTTCAGCAGTACTGGAAGTAGATGCAAGGAGCATCTGGAAGACAGAGAAAGAGAGGAGCATGATAAGAAAGAGAGTGATCTTCATGATCTTTTTGTGCTAATTTACGTACAGATTATTAATGCATGGCTTTAATCTTTCTAAGTGCAGGTATTTATGGAGGCAAACATGGAAGGAAGCAGTTGATGGGTCTAAATCAAATGTACGTCTTCCTGGGTTTTATTTTACACAAAAGCTGTTGCAACATTTGCTAGTCATTTGATAAATCTAATCCTACTTCCACCGTTAAGAAGAGAACAACGTTTCGTTAAAAGGGATACATAAGAATATCCATACATATACATATTACATAATCATGCTTAATTTGTCTGTTTTATTTGGGTCGCCTTACATGGATTATACTAAAATCTTAGGGCAGCATTTTTATATGTATATTAACCGAAGTAGGTAATATAGAAACAACTAATCACATAGCCCACACATAAGTCACCCCCACTAACTCATTACCTAAACCTTAATGTAAACAACCACCTTAGTAATCTTTGGCATGTATATATATATATATATATATATATATATTTATATATATAAAGATTTAGGGTATGTTTAAATGATTGACATAAGATGGAATGGAAGGAATAAAATAGAGTAGACTATTAATTACAAGTTTGAATAACTTTTTAAATTAAATTAAAGTTATACTCTTATTATGATGAGTTTGTTTCACAAGGGTAAATTAAAAAAATATAAATAATTTAATTCTACTCTATATTCATTTTATTGTAAGTTTTAAATAAATTTTTTATTCTCTCATTAAAACTCTCAGTCAATAAAATAATTCCTCCCTATCATCTAAAAGCATACCTTTGTTGACCTTCTAAGAAAGTTTATTTTTTAATAAAATAAAAAGACCTTTTTAAATTAAATTACAATGAAACCCTCATTATAATCAAAAGTGAAAATAAGTATAACTAATTTTATTTTATTTTATAATGATAATATTAAAAAATTGTAAATCATTTCAATTTATTAATTTTAATTATTTTTAACGATGGTAAATGAGCACCTCTCTTCTCTCGTTACAATTTTTATCACTTTCATTGTTATGCAGTAGCAATATATATATATATATATATGTATTGAACACGTGGAATTTCCTCATTGGACAAACCAATAGAAGGACCAAAGGACTAATGATAAGGTATGGGTGTATATGGAATGTGAATTTTCAACCGTTGCCATCTACCAAATGAAAAGGCAATTGGGATATGAATTCATTTTCAATGCCGTGCGGGGTCACCAAAATATATATATATATATATATATATTGCGTGGGGTTATAATTTTTATACAAACTACAAATGTATTAATGGTAAAGAATCCAAATCAATGTATATAACTTATCACGACTTGAATCCTCTTGACAAATACCTTACACAAGTCACACAATTGAAATTCACTTTATATAATTAATTTAATTCTATGACCCAAAAAAAAAATTCTGAATCAATTTTATTAGAATTGAAATTATATTCTTACTTTCTAATTATATTTTCTTGTGTCAAATGGACCCTAAAAAAGTTTGAAAAGTTTCAAAGATAGATATAGAAATACATACCATATTAATTAATACCAAAAAGCCATTTACAATGTAATAAAGGACAAAATTTACGATCCATAATGGAATCTAAATCTCCTGCTGAATAACAAACAATAATGTTACTTTTTAAACTAAAAAATTTTGTTTTAAAAAATACACTATCCCACTCTACTTATCCACAATGTGCATATTATTAGAGACCCAGTTTGAAAAATTCAAGCCTGGGGGGCCGTCAAACAGTTGGCAATGATTGGATCCCACATTGCTCGAAGCTCCTTTAACTTGTCCTCGTATTCATCAACATTACCTAAGTCCATGGCAATCCACTCCATTGTCTCAACAATTTCCTTCTCATCCTTCTCCTTCTCTGGAACATTCAGTTTCTCTACAATGTTCCGCATGTCATAAACATAGATCTCCAAGCTCTTCCTGGCCTCCATCTTCTTCCTCACATACTCATCTTCTGCATAATGCTTCTCTGCATTTTGTACCATCATTTCAATCTGCTCCTTGCTCACTGTTCCCATGGTACCAATTGTTGGAGAATTTTAGGAGACTATAATGAACACAAACAATAATCAATGAAAAAAAAAATTTATCTAAAATATAAATTCATTGCAGCTATAAATTTGTAGTTGAGATAACAATTTACATTGTCCAAATCTTTTGTATGTCAAAATTAGAGTTCAGAGAGAGAGAAATATTTAATAAGCCAAAAAAATTATTTTTGATAAGTCCCCAAAAAAGAAGTTACTGTACCAGTAGAGTACTTATTTTTATTTAATAAAAAAAATAGTAACTTCCCACTTTTCTCTCAACTGCTCAAATTTTAAAATTGAATATGTTTATGAAATATTCTTCTTATCTTTTAGTCAGCAGTTTGGGCCTCTATCTAATGGGTTTGTAGGTATTCTAACCCATAAATAACTCAAATACAATCCATTTTTGGTTTATATATCTAAATTTAATTGCTTAATTAATTGATTAACCAAAATAATTGACCTAATAATAAATTCATATCAATCAACATTATTTTAATATATTTCAAAAAATTAATTCAACAATCTCCCACTTAGATAGTATTAATTGATTATTAGACAACTAATTAAACAAGAATCAATTAAAATTAAGCAACTAAAATATACATAAAACTATACAAAGTTCAAAAATAAGCAATTGAAATATTATTGAATTCGATAGAAAAACAAATGATATTCATATAATTATAACACAATATCATTGAATCTGATAGGGAAACAAATGATATAATTATAACGTGATGTTAATATCTAAACTGAATGGATATTTAAGGTGTCAAATTATATCACAAGAGCCCCTTAAAGACTCAACTCATACTCCTACTAGATCAAGGCAACATCAAAGATTGAACAAGACTCTATATGAGCTCCTATGGGTGGCCTTTAGTCAACCAATCCGCAAGCAAATGTTCACAGAGAATGTGAACCACATGAGTCTGATATAAAAAGACAATTTAGAAATAAAACAATGAATCAAGAACATCGAATCTAATAGGAAAAATAATGCTATAAATGTCGACAAAGTTTTAATTCTGAATTATATCTAAAATATTTGGCACAACTATGAATATTGAATCTAATAGAGAAACAAATGTTATTGATACCAGAAATATATCAAAGTGTCTCTCAAAAATACAATTTAAACTTCCACTAAACTATGACATCAAAATTTTTAAAAATACTCTAGAGTAATAAGTTTTCAAGTGTTTCATTTTAACTGTATTCTGTCGTTTCAAATAAACGACATACCGCGCTTCTTAGCTTCCTGTAAGGCTTTTTTTTTTTTTTGGGTCACTGAGATTCATGTATATAGGATTTGAATGACGTGGAACTTTGGGTTGGACATTAAATGAGCGACCAAGTCTAGTGATGTAAACTCACTTGATAAGTAGGGGTAAATGTGTAAATTCATTATAACAGTAAAATAGAGGAAAAATTATGGACTTAGTTTGATTTTATTATTTATTTTTATGTTCTTATAATAGTTTTGTGAAATTATTTTTTAAATTTTTTTTTGAAAATAAAATATTTAAAAACTTATTTGAATTTTTTATTTTTAGAAACATACTCAAAATTAAAAAAATATATTATTTAAAAAATAATTCAAAACAAGTTTAGAAAACGCTAAGACCTTATTTAGTATCAAGAATTAATTTTAGAGTATAGAATTATAATTATAATTATAATTCTATAAAAATTGAAATTAATTTTGAATTTTAAATTATGTTTGGACTACATAAAGAATTAGAACATAAAATTATAATTCAAAATTTTATTCTAATTTTACTATTTATATAAAAGATAAATATTTGTTTAATATATTTATATGTATTACATGATATGTACCTGTATGCATGTGTGTGCATGCATTTGTATATACATGTATGTAACAAATTTACCATATGTATTTGTGCGTGTGTACATTCGCGTGCATTTGTGTGTAGGTGTGTGTAGTGTATTGATGCTATATATACATTATATGTATTTATATGTGTTAAATATGTCATATATGTACATATATACATACTTGTATATACATGAATGTATAAATATATATATATATATATATAACAATTTTATTATATATATATATATATATATATTGTATTTGTGTATGCAGGTGTATGTGCATGTGTTACATATTTGGTATGTAGGATTGTGCATGGTAGTGTGCATGTTCATTTTAATAATGTCAAGTTGGATATTAAGTTTATTTAAAACTTGGTTATGTGTTTTTTTTAATATTAATTTATTTTATTTATAATAACTTTTATTTATGATAAATTTTTAAAATGTCATTTTTCATTTTAAATTTTATTTTATTTATTTTTATTTAAAAAATTATTTTTAAAATAAAAATAAAATGTGACCTTATCCAGTTAGTTATTAACTAGTTGGGTTAGCTTTGAAAACTTATTTAAACATAACTTACAACCCTACTTAAATCTTTTTTAATATAATTACAATTTTTCCATTAATGACAATAATTTTGAAAAACAAGAAAAAAAATTATAAAACTTGTTCTTTTTTTTTTTTTAATTTAAAAAACACTTTTCAATTTTTAAGTTTTTAGAACAATTGATAAAAAACACATTACCAAACAAGTTTTTTTGCCTTATTATTTGTGAAAACCAAAAATTATTTTTAAAAATAACATTCAAACAAGCCTATATTTTTAATTTTTATATATATATATATTTTAATTTTTAATTTATTTATTATAGTTAACAAATTTTGTAATTGGGTTTTATTTATAAATGTTTTAATTTGATTTATACTGTTAAAATTCAATCAATAATCTTTAAATTTTACTGATATAATCAATTATATATTATTTTAACATTTTAGAAAAAATCAAAGTAAAATTAATGCACGTATGTAATAAAATATTAATAAGATTAAATTGAAATTATTTAAATTATAAAGATTTAATTACAATTTTTTAAACTGTAAGGGCCAAATAAAAAATGAAGTGAAACTATAAAAATGAAAATTTTAAAAAATTAAAATTAAAATTTTAAATTTTAAAATATTTGTTATAAAACATTTTGAAGTTTAAAATCTTTCGTGAAATTTATGATTGTTATCCATAATCTTTTCTATAATGAAGCCAACAGAATGCATTGAGAATTGTTTGGATAATGAAGCAATTCTTGATCTTCTCTTCTATTTTCTTGATTCCTGCCTTTCACTACTCTCTATACAAACCTTTTAAAAAAAAAGTAGATGTATCAGAAGGTCAATTTAAAAAAAAAAAAAATTCTTTTGGTAGTGATATGGACATACTGACATATCTAATATATATTAAAATTGAAATGTTCTCTTTAAAAAAAACTACGCGATACTTACCTGTTATATGTCCCAATTTCTTTTGTTGATCCAACCAGAACACCCTTTTCGCTGTCTGCCGTTGCATTCGGGATTCAGTCTTACAATGAAAATAAATATAAATAATTTTATACTTCTATTATCAAGTATTTTTAATAAACATGAGGGATGAGTACGAGTTGGACTTTTTGCGGACTTAAACTTGGCTTGGTTTTATATCTAGGTTAAAGGATGGGGTCTGTCTTTTTTTTTTAAAAAAATAAAATATAAATTATTTCATGAGAATAATTTTTTTGAAACAAAAAAATGTAAAAAAAAAAGGTTTGAAAGAAAATAAAATAAAATTAAAAAAATTTTAAGATTTAGAATGAAAAATAATAAAAATTTGAAAAGAATTTATATTTTAAAATTTAATTATAAATAAAATTTATTTTAAATTAAATTAAATATATATTATAAAAATTAAAAAAACTTAAAAATAAATATTAGACAAATCGAACTTTATGTCACCCTTAATACCAAGCTTAACTCGAACCAATAAAAGATACAAATTTTTTTTTATTTGGCCCGATTCACCAGGTTGATCAATTCAATGCTTACTTTTAATAAACATATAATAAGTGGAACCCATAATGAAATTATTAAAGAGTTTAATAATAATTAATCACCTAACAACTTTTAAGTTTTGTGAACAAAAAATAGGCTATTTGAGTGCCCATCCTTCCATTTATTTTTATAACTTATTCTGGTTCAATAAAGCGGCTTAGCATAGTATCTAAGCTTTTTAGAAGGATAAATTATATTTTAGATCATAAATTTAATATATTTACCTCGAATTTTAAAATGATTCTAAAAGACACTGTAATCAATATTTATTTACTTTGAAGTACCCTAACTTAAAATTCTTTTATCATGTGTTATCAGATTTAAGTTTCAAAATCCTAGGTTAGGATATTTTAAAATAAGTAAAGTTTGATTCTAAAATTCTTTAGAATTAATTCAGAATCTCAAGTCATTTATAATATTGAGTAAAACATCATTTTAGGAATTTATTGGTCAATTTATTTTTAATTTAGTCTTCTATTTATTATTTTATTTTAAATTTGATTTCTCATTAATTTTTGTTTTTAATTTAGTTCTTTATTAATTTAAATATTAATATATTTAGTTTAAAATTTAATTCCAAATTTAGTTAATAATAGAAGACTAAATATGCTAATATTTTTATTAATGAAGATTTTAATTAAGAATAGATTAATAAGTGAGTGATTAAATTAAAGATAAAAATAAAAAACAAAAATTTAAAATTAATTAATAATAAATAATTAAATTAAAAATTAACTTAAAAGGAAAAAATCAAAATAATAATTACCTCTATAATAAATATATTAAATATACATTACTTTTTAAATGATTTTTCTCTTTCAAACATGTGCCTCCAGTTGTAAAAGAGCATTTTTTTTTAATCCTGAACCTCACAATAGAAGATTCTCTGTTCCAACATTACCATTAGTGATCAACATCGTTTTTAATGTTCCAGCCACTTCACAAAAAGTATCAAATGGTCTCATAAAGGTGCTTCCATTGTTCTACTTTCCCCTGCACTTTTTCCCTTTTCTTCTATGGCCGAAGGATGGATGGACCCCTCCCTTATTCTCTCTTTGGATTATATCTCCTCCTGAAAAAGAAATAGAGGTAAAATCTAGTGAAAGCTACACGAATTCCATATCCAGAAGGAAATAAATAACTCCACATCTATTTTAATTAAAAGATTTTTTTCATAGGGAATCTTGAACATTTGCCTTTAGAGATTTTTTTTTTAATACTTGTCACAGTTTTATATAAAGTAAAAATCTCTCAATTTTAAGAAACAAGAAAGAAACTAAGATACAATATTTTTAATGTCCCCACATGTTATAGGATTCATTATTTAGGTGAGAGTCTCACATGTATGGTCTTTTTTTTTTTTTTTTTTTTTGAAATTTACACTATTAATTTAAAAAAAAATTACTAAAAATAAAATGAATAAATATCTTGAATAACTGAACACTATTATTGATTATTAAAAAATTAAATATATATAAACCCCCTTCTCAAAATTTCCAGAACCCTAAAATGACCAAAGAATAAGAATTTAATCATTAAGACTCTGACCCACCTTTTCCTAGCATTTCTCCTTCATTCAAATCAATACAGAGCATCCAGCTGTGCTCAGACAACACTCCCCCATTTCCCAAGCCCCTAAGATGATGTTCAGATTTCTTGTATTGTTTCTATTCATCTCATGCGTTCAAGCCATATCAGCCTCAGATTTCCATACACGTTTCACTTCAGAAAGCAGAAGCTTCAACCATAGCAGTGGGCAAACACAGCAATTCCTGGGTAAGATTTCTTCTAGCTTTTCAAACTAGCATAAGCCTTCGATATTTCCTGAATTTGCAAGCACTCCATTTATTGATTTTAATGTTCGATTACAGAGAGATCATATAAAAGCACAGAGGACAAAATGAGTTTGGACGAGAAAGTTCAGAGGAAAAATGAGCTATCTGATACTTCACGTAAAGCACAGAGAGGAAGGGGAGGAGTTTATGGTGGTGCAAATATTAATCATCGCCCACGTCACTTTCGAAGCTCTGCGGCTTCATTGTCAGAAGTGCCTCGTTTTTGGGTCTCAACATTAATACTTTCTGTAATAAGCTTGGCTCTGATCTTCGTCTTTCCCTTCCACTGATTTTCTGAGGTGTTTTGAACCAAGAAATTTTTGCTGTCATGCGTTGATTTTGTTTGTTTAATGCCCTACGGTTGGTGTTTTCATCTATGTTTGTCAATTAGCATTTTCTTTCCCTCCTTTCAAAAATTCCCAGAATTTTCATATGAAGTTGTAAACTTTCAATATGAATAAGTGCCGGAATCTATAATCTCTGCCTATCATTTTCTCTTGGTGAAGCACAAGACTAGTTCCCAACGACCAGAGTGTCAAATCATTGTAAAGTGCAATTAGCTTTCCCTAAATTAATATGCATTTACCTGAAAAGGAAAGATATTTAGTCAGCAGTGAGTTGATATAGGCATAGAAAAGCTGAAATTGTAGAGTGAAGTTTCATTAACAATACAGCAGCAGAAGCAGATTTAACATTGTATACTGAACAAGTAAACCATCTAAGAAAGACATGAACAATCTACTTAGAATGAAAAAGATACCAATCATTCTTTTAAAGCCTTGTGCCAATGTGAAATGAAAGTTCAATTGTACATATTATCTCACTTTGCCGAATCATTCCTAGGTCTCAATTGCGTATGTATATGTTTCATTCAAACTATTTGAAAAAAAAAAAAAAGTTAAGAAAACATCACCTTAATATGTCATACAACAATCCCTGAAAAGACTTGAAATTGAAAAAGGGTGAAGAGAATCACTTAACTGCCAGTCATTCTTCTAAAGTAATATGCAAATGTGACATGAAAGTTCAATTATTTGTACAAATTATCATACTTTGCTGAATCATTCATAAGTCTCAATTGAACTATGTATATGGTTCATCAAAATTACTTAAAACTAGGAGATAAAACACAACCTTAAATGTCATACAGCAATTCCTGAAACACTTTCATATGGTCAGGCTGCAGACCAATTGCCACAGACAAGCTACCATCATTTGTTGAGCTTGGTATTATAAAAGACAGTCCTTCATATGCGATCCCACCAGGTCCCATGAAAATAGGTCTCCCCCACCCAAAATCAGCATCATGTATAGGCAGCCTAACCCAGCTTGTGATACCCAGATTTGGACACCTGAAAGTGTGCGCTCCACGAACAAGTGCTTTTAGATCAGATTGAAGTTCTAGGTAGTCCAATGCCGACCTCAAATACTCGTTGTCCATTCGTGCCAGTCCATTGTGAATCCTGCTTGCAGCATACCATGTTGGTTTTGACATGAGATCACCAGCCTTAGCCATTGGTGTGGTCGTGAAGATCACATTGCCAAAGTAACCTGGTGGGAGAGGTGGCTGCAATCTAGACCTTCCATCGGTTGCAATGTACAGTTTGGTCTCTTGATCATCAGGTAGGGCTCGTGCCTTGCACACATTTTTCCATACATGACCAGCCAACATCTCATAGGAGCTATAGTTGATTGTGTTGCCATTTTCTCTGGACTTAGATTTCAGTAGGCTTAACTGGGCACGAGTCAATTTGAAAATTGATACTGCAGCTTCTGCTGCCGTGGCTGTACCTGGCTTTGCAGGTTGCAACAAAGGAGTGGTCATGGCTGGAGGGGGCTTGTATTCAATGTGATCAAACACAGGTTGAGGAGGATCCCGAGCTCGAAGAGGGGTCCGGTCGATGAAGGGTGGGATGGTAAGATCAAGGCCACGAGCCATATCTGACCATACATTGATGAAGTGAAGACCAGAATATCCATCTGCTACATGGTGTTGCATACCAACCCCTAGGGATACTCCTCCACATTTGAAATATGTTACCTGCAAAAAGTGAAGTCCAAAGAATTATAAGACAATGTTTTGCAGTAGGAGCCAATTCAATAGCAGTGAACTATCTCACACACTAGTTTTCTGCATTTAAGATTTTAATCCCATGGTGCTTCTCAAAGAAGTTGAACCCATTTATCAATTTCAAGTTCTCTTCATTTCAATAACACATTCTGGGACACAATGACTAATTCAGAATCGAATTCCATATTGCTCTCCTTCATCATAGGACTAATTCAATTCACTAACACATTCTGGGACACAAGGACTAATTCAGAATCGAATTCCATATTGCTCTCCTTCATTATAGGACTGATTCATTTCACTAACACATTCTGGGACACATGGACTACATGCCCCTTTTCAATTTTAAGTTCTCTCCATTTGAGTCATAAATTCGCTAACTAGACTAAAAGAAGAGATTGCGTTTCTTCAGAGCTGTTGTTTGCCCAAAAGAAGAGACAGCTGCTTTTCTCCTAAGAACGGAAAATATCCTATAAGAGGTGGTGCAGAAGCTAGCATAGGCGATGACATACAAATGATAATGAGAATATACACAAGATATTAAAAAGAGTAAATTCTACTCCTCCCCTGAGTTTTGCTAAAATTGTACAACTCTAAAGAATGGGTGTAATTTACTCTTTCGAACTTCCTACCGAAAACTATCGTTGATGCAGAGTTATGCATCAGTGGGCTTTAAAGCTACCAAGGGGGTTGGTCAGATATTTAAAAAGAAATAATCGCTGATTCAACTAAACTCGGTTTTAAATTTAAAATAAAAAATACTATTGTGGTGCTGACTTATCCCTAAATTATTATTTTATTTTTTAAAATAATCTCTCAAAATTATCATTTGTAATCCGTCTACATAAGTTAATGAAACTTATCTTGAAAAATGATATATAATAATGATTAAAAAAAATGAAAGACCAAAATTAATATTTTCAATAAAAATTATTTAAAAAATAAAATAAGTAAAAGATCAAAATAATAATTTAGTGATTAAAATAATATTTTTTTAATTTAAAATTAACATCTAAAAGATTTTATTGTACTAGCCTAGTATATTCTTGAGATTAGGATTTGAATTTTTTATATTTATATTTTTTACATTTAAAATGTGAACTATTAAATTTTTATCTAATTATTTAAAATTTAATAAATATTAAATAATTTCTATCAACTATTTAAAACCTAAATAATTAAATTTTCATCCAAATTTTATTAACTTTTCTATTATTTAGATTTCGCAGGAAATCCAAATCGTCGAGGCCGGAGAAGGATTCTAATATCGCTTGACTCGTAAGCGGCTAGACCGCTAGGGAGCACCCTTATAATTAAAAACACACTGCATGGGACCTAGTCGATGGGAGGGACCTAATTGGCGGCAGGGTGGTGTTCTCAACAACCTAGGAAGGCTTGACCAAACTCTTAAATGCATGTCAAAGAAGGTACACGCTTGACTTCTTTCCCTCCTCGCTGTGCATAAAGAAGAGAGTCCAAATATGCCAATCCATTGATCATCTTTTTCAAAGTCACATGAAACACATTTACGAGTTCAGCTATGGACAAATATAAAATGCAAGATTTCTAACTATCATAGTTTTTTAATTTATTCTCGACAAATGTTAGCAAGGATACTCAACTTTGAGCCATTCAAACATTTTGGAGAGTTTATCCCAGCAATTACAATATCCCTCCAAAAGATGCAATATAGTAATTTACATCACTTGCTAGTTACTCTACAGAAAAGAAAATTATACATACTAGTATAAGTTTTGCTGAAATTTTATGATTTCTTTATTTTAAAAATATGTAGAAAATTCCTTTTAAACAAAAAGTTACTTACATTTTAGTCCAATTTGAACTTCTTTTTACTATAATACCTTTCATTTTAAAGTTATGTTAAGTTCATAAAATATGTATTTAAGTTAATTAAAGGTATTTTAGTCAAAAAGTCTAAGATAACGAAGTTCGTGTATGTTATAAATAAAAAGAGAAGATCTATATAACTTTAATAACATGTAATTTACTTAATAATGAATTTCAAGATATTTAAGAGTTTTGTTATAATTAATACTATGATGATCAAGAAAGAAACCAATTTATCAAACAGTGGATCACTGGGACCCCAACCAATCATATAATAAACATGCTTTTTATTTATGTGGACCTGGATAATAATTGGTATATTGAATATATAGTGTTCACAGATAACATGTGAAATTAATATGTTTAGTGTGAAAAAGAGAAAGGGTGTGTAGGTCTTCAATGAGTAGGCAGCAGGTAATTAGAAAATAATTGATTTAAATATTTGATATGACTTCCATAATAAAAACATGAAATACTTTTTTTTTTTTTTTTTTCATTTAGCATCAAACCAAGTCTCTAATTACTTCTCAGAAAAGAAAGCCGATATCAGGATTCTATTTATAGAAAAGTAAACATATAAAGATTGCACTTCCTTTTAATCCTTTTTAATTTCACTATTGAAATTTTCAATAAAATGATAATATGTGAAAGAAGTTCAATGAAAAGAAACAATAAATTGATGCTTTATCAAAAGAAAATTACATTTTATTTAAAAAAAATCCTAAATTTGGCTAATAGTGAAGGACAAAAGTCACAGAACAAAGCTCAAGTATATGTTTTTGTTGATTAATCGTATTTTTTATGAAAACGCAACCAATATTATTTTTGTTTTCTATAATTCAGTGGTATATAATCGCTTCTTACAAAAAAATATTGAAGGCATTTACCTACGCTCTATCTAATGGCTGACAACTATAAGCGCATGAAAAAAAAAAAAAAACTGCATGTTTTTCCATAATAAAACCAGATCTTAGAAAGAACGCAAACACTGGCAAAATTTAATTTATTTTTTTCATAAATTTTTCTTATTAATTTGATCTCTTATAAGTTATATAATTTTTAATTCAACCTCTCATAAAATTATTTTGTCAAATTGATCCCTTCTGGATATTTTTTATTTATTAAATTGTTATTAATAGTATTTTGAAAAATTATATTAATTTAAATAATACGAAAAATATTATTAATCATAAAACTCTTATTTAATCAAATTGAAAAAAAATTTATATGTATAAAACTAATTTTTATAAAATACCAAATTAAAGTATTATAAGTACCGAGAAATATGACTATGGGATTATTTCTAATATTGTTAAACTTAAATAATCTTATTTTCACCCATGATTGATCCTCAGGTCTTATAACCTAATTGGATTCTACTTTTAAAAATTGAACCTAAATTTAGGAAAAAAAAACTTGAGCTTATTTTATAATTAAAATTTTTATTTATATACCCTTAGTGGATGCTACCAGGCAGAACATATTTTTTAAAGTTATATAATTAAGTATATTTGTTACTACAAATTTAATTATTATTACTTGTTATATTATATATAAAAAAATTGTAAATATAAATGAATTATTATATTGATATAAATTTTTTGGATATAAGGTATTAGTTTTTATTTTTTATCAAAAAATTACATTATAATTTTTTTAAATAATAAATTTTTTAAATAAAAAATTATTAATTTAAACTTTTTACATTTGGGCTAAATTTGTAAAAGAACTTTAAGACTGGTTTATTTACAAATAAAAATTTTTTAATTAAAATTTTTGTTCAAAATGTATTTTTTTTAGTCAAATTTATCCAACTTGATAGATCTTTAGTTATGATCATGATTTCAGTCCCCTCGTACTGTACCGTAACAAACTTCCAGAAGCACAGTTCCAAAATTGCAAATCGGTAGAACTTGTTTATCGTGCACGCAACCAGTTACTATGGTTTTTGATAATAAGAATAATTTATGGTATATAATAACAAATTTTTAAATAATAAAATTAGTTATAAATTATTTATTATACTTATTACTAATAAAAATAAATATTTATAAATTATTAGTTAAAATTTATTTATGATGTAAAATAAAAGTTTTTTAATTAGTATTTTATAAAAATTCGTTAACATAGCCCTTATCTTATTTCAATGTTTCTTAATAGGCACAATATAAAAGGTAAATAATGCATTATATCCATCAACTCTTTAAATTACAGCTAGAAAGCATATCTAGAAAAAAGATAAATAAAGAAGGATGACTTTATATTCTGAGAAATAATATTTCTTAGTTATGATATTTTAATTATTAACATCGAATAATGTTTTATTTATTTTAATTAAAATTATAATCATAATTATATTTACTAATAAAAATAAAAAATAATTATAATTCAATATTTAATTAACTATAACGTAATTAAACATTACGATATTATCCCAAAACATAAAACAGAGAAACTACAACGTACCTGCAACACTAACAGGGGATACGTTTCGATTCCACGAGAATAATCAACGGCTGGGATGAGCTGCCGGAGCTCAAGCGTGGGCGCGAAGTCGCCGAAATCATCAATGACTCCGCCGGTGTCGGCCTCGACGAAGAGCACGCCTTCGCCGTTGCAGTCGATCTCGACACGGCCGTCGTCGTCCCGGCGAAGCCGCCCCGCCATTGGGTAGAATGGCACCAGAGCCTTGCTCAGAGCCTCCTTTAGAACCTCGGCGTCGAAGAAATTCGACGCGCCCGTCGGCCTGTAGAAGTACACGCTAGGCGTGTGGAAATTCGGCACCACCAAGTCCACGTTAGAATTCCACAGCGCCCTCCGCGGCGTTTCCTCGGCCGGCCGCACCAGCGTCGACACCTTCACGTTTATAATCATCCCTCGCGCCGGATGTGGGTCCCACTCTATAAAATAATTAAAAAGAAGGTGAAAATCATCTTTCCTTCATAACAATTCTACGTTTTTTTCTCTGTGTACATTTGAATATAACATAAAGTCTAGGAAAAATAGTGATCCAACAAAATTGGAACCATCCATGTTTTGTTACTTTTTTTCCTGTTGTGTGTTAGGAATTGAGTTTTAGGCATTTAAACAGAGAGACGTTGAAGAGGAGTAAGCATTATATTGAAATGAAATTGAAGGCAGAGCTCAGAATCTTTCATTACTGAATAAAGGAATAGGATTGAGAAGAGAAGATTACCAGAAAGATTGGCAGGAAGGAAAGCGAGAAAAAGAGAGGTTGGAGCTCGGAAGTGAGGGTGTGTTTGGTGTGATGTGATGTGAGAAAGTGGATGGCTGGGGAGCGGGAGAAAATAGATGGAGTATATAAGGGGAAAAGGAGTAAGAAGACGGTGGGGAGCTGCCCAAACCTACCGCACCAGTAATGGGGCGCCACGTCAGAAGAGCCCTTGACCCTAAGTGGGTCAACAATTCTGGAGATTGAGGGAGGATCATGCAGTGGAGACAAACGAGATTTGGTGAACGAAAGTGACCTTCCAATTTGGTCATGTGAAGTAAGCAATGTTGAATAAAATCCTATTAAGCTTTCTCAGCATAGAATATTTTCAAATTTACTGTTTTTTTTTGCAAAATTTTTCTTAATTTAGTCCTTAATAGATAAAAAATCTCTTCATTTCATCATTTATGATTTTTTTAAAATTTTAATCCTTCATCTATGGACATTTTTTAATTTGATATTTCTCATTTTGATTATATATACATATTTTAATTTTATATCTCACATATAAATATTTTTTAATTTGATCCTCGAAATAAAATTATTATCAATATTATTTTTTAAATTAGGCTACTTTTAAAAATAGAAAAAATATTAATGATAATAATTTTATTTGTAAATTTCAAAATCAAATAATTTTTAATTTATAAGTGATTAAAATTAAAAAAAAAAATTTAAAAGCACCATATATTTTTAGTCTAATAAATTTTATAAACGGTGTGTGCCTCCCAATTGGTTTGGCTTCAAATTCCAACAGGACTTCTGTTTTGTGTTTTGCTTCCATTGGGGAGTGGGGACTGGCTAGATTTATTTATTTATTTTTATTTTTATTTGGAAGTTTCTCTTTGACAATGCATGTCAGATTATCCTTTCTCTTTAGGCGTCATCTATTCCCACACGGATGGGGGTTGGAGGGTGGATCCCACAATATCGGTTGAGGGATGGGACTGCCTGAAAATGGCCTCACCTCATCCACACATCATCATAATGCTGTAATTGAAGGAAAAATCGTACTCTTTAATAATGTGAAATGTTAAGTATATAACAATAATAATTTCCCGTGATAAGATATAATAGTGGGATTCCATATTATGATGAGATGTAAGTTTGTGGTGATTTGATTGAATAATGTACAAATAATGTGAAACATTTTTCTATATATAGAGAGGGATTTTTGAAGCGAATGGGGTTGGTGGGGGGTTGGTGAATGGTGAGTGAGTGGGAGGGTTGGAGGGGTGGGGACTGGGGACGGCTGGGTGTGCCAAGTTTGACGAGTCAGAGTGATGGGGCGTGGGTTCGAAGCCGCAAGGGTGGGTGGTCGTTGGTGGTCCCATTTTTGGCATGCCACTCTCCCATTGAAGTAAGTCGGCCCTTGCCCGTCTTACTGTAATGTTGGCGCTATTAAAACATAACTGTGCTAATCCATTTTTAGACTCCCACTTAAATGATATACGAACGAGACACTAGTAAAATGACATGACCCGTTTAGTGGTTAGAATTAAAATAAAATTGTTAGAATTAAAGTAAAAGAATATAAATAAAAGATATTTTTATTTTTATATTTGATTAGTAAATTAAGTCTTCATTCTCATTTTTTAGAAAACTAACTCTCCCTTATATAAAGGAGAGTTCTCTTCTTGATTAAAATTACGGAATAAAATTAATCTTTTAAAAATAAAAATATAATTAATAAAAATATTCTTATTTATAATAATTTTTAGACAAAAATATCTTTGTGATACATTAAAATTTTAATTTATTATTATTTATTTAGTTTATTATTATTTAATAATTATTTTATTATTTTATTATTATTTTTAATTTATTATTATTAATTTATTAAATATATTATTATGTTATTATATTAATTATTAAAATTATTATATTATTAATTAATAATTTGAAGAAATGTCTGCCTTTTGTTTTTTTATTTTATGATAAGGAATAATATGATAAAATATGTATATTATCTAATTGATTCTTATGTGTAATTTACTAACTAAACTTTATTACCAAATGAAATAAAAAAAAATATACTTATTTTTGTTTCTTTCCAATTAAACAACATTTTAATATTTTCATTTTCGTTCCTACTCTCACTTTCATTTTCACTCTCATTTCTATTCTTATTGTATTAATTCTAACCAAACGGCCCTAAGTCTTTTGCTATTAGACTGATTGGAATAATTATAACATGAATTTGAATTTTATATGAGACCATCACCACTTCTGAAAATTTATTTTAGAAAGAAACAAAAATCACATTACCCATACAATTAAGTATGGGAGAAATTTATTGACTGATGAGTCAGTAATTATGTATAATATTATTTAACGTGCCACTTAATGTCTGTTTTGCCTTAGGTGCTAGTTATTGTCTCTTGGGTGTGTTAGTTATTTTTATTAAGAATCAATTACTAGAAGTTAAGGCCACTTATCTAGCAATTATGTATTTTAGAGCAGTTATAAACTCTGATATGATATGGTATTTGTACAAGTCTGATGGAATGAAATAACAGACATGGAGTTATTCAGATAAAACTTTAATGGAGATTGGTCCTTCCACACGGACTAAATCTTGGGTGTTTAAGATCCTTGCACTCGAGGACTTCTTCCTCTGTTTTTTTTACTATCTCTTATAAATTTGGTATCAGAGCGACAGAGCCTAACTGATCCTACCATGGTTACAACACGCTCTTCTTCCAATGACAATCCACAGCCTCTGCCACCCCCAAACACCCAGCCTTCTAACCCCTATCATTTTTCGTTCCCAAACACCAAGCCCCTTTAATGTTGAAATCATACAACAACTCAACCAGATGACCTCATAACTGGCTACCATGGATGCTACTCTGCAGAATTAGATGTGCCACAAAACCACTGACTTCCCCATAGGCAGTCGCGACGCTGGCCCTCATACTTGGGATTCTGGGGCTGAAGAAGATTTGGATATCCCTTTGTGGTTGAAAAATCCTACTAAGCGTCCTTATACCAAGATGGAATTCCCACGCTTTGGAGTTGGAGATCCGTGTGGTTGGATTCTTAAGGCTGAGAAATATTTTCGTTATTATTAGACCTTAGAAGATCTCAAGGTTGATATTGTTGCTATGTACCTTGAAGGAGATGCCTTTGATCTCTTTGCATGGGTTAACAGCGAGAGGACTTCACTATATTGGGAAGAACTCGTTCAGGCCTTACAAGAGAATTATGGGCTTGTTGAATTTTAGAATCCTGACGAACACCTTTATGCTGTCAAACAAACAGGGTCTGTATAAGAATGAGTAATGGAGTTTGCCAAAAGGGCTGCAAGAGTGAAGAATTGGCCTGAGCATTGTCTCCTTGGTGTTTTTCTGAATGGTCTTAGGGTGGATTTAAGAGCTGATGTTCGCATTCACAGACCCAGGATTGTTTATAAGGCTGTAAGTCTTGCTCTAGAATTTGAACAAAAGACTTCTTGCCTTCAAGGACCTAAACAGACCCCATGCCCTTCCTCTAAACTTGTACCCAATTCCACCACTACTGTACCCTCTACTTCATCTTAGCCACGTGTTAATGCTAATACTCAACCATCTAAACCCCCTTTTTCCCGTTATCTAGATGCTGAAAAACAAAATAGAACTGCAAAGGCCTTTGTCTTAGATGTAATTAGAAATTTTCACTAGGCCATCGTTGCAACCCAGTAATGATGACAGTGAAATTCTAGTAGAAGAACAACCCAGTAATGATGTTCTTGAGGAGGATAATTCTAATTATGCAGAAATTTCATTTCAAGCCATTTTGGGCAAATATGCAAGTACTACCATGAAATTGAAGGGAATTCTTAAAGGGAGACAAGTCTTAATTCTAATTGACAGCGGTTCTACCCAAAATTTTGTTTCACAAAAACTTGTGGCTAAATTGAACCTTCCCACGCAGAGTGTACCTTATTTGGGTGTACAAATTAGTAATGGTGATGTTATTAATTGTAATCAGCTTTGTAGAAATGTTGTTGTTCATCTACTTAATCTTACCATTACCCAAGACTATTATGTTTTTTCAATCTTTGGTGTTGATTTAGTTTTGGGCATTAAATGGACATAGTGCAAGCTAATTGGAGCGAGATGTTCCTAGTTTTTCAGTTGAATGGGAAGCATTATAAACTCCAAAGAGTTTCCCCAAAACACAACTAGGTGGCTACTTTCCAATACCTCTCTACCCAAGAAAACACTACCAATGATCCCACTAACTCTTCCATTCAGAACATCGTTCAATCCTTTCAATCAGTGTTTGATATACCTAACACTTTACCACCTTATCGGCAGCATTTTCACTCAATTCCTCTCATCACTAACTCAACACCTCCTAACATCAGACTGTACTGATATCCCTTTTCCTAAAAATCTAAGATTGAAAGTCAACTTTCATACTTACTTTAATCAGGTTTCATCCACCCTAGTACTAGTCCATATGCAAGTCTTATACTACTTGTCAAAAAGAAAGATGACTCATGACACGTGTTGACTATTGAAAACTCAATTAAATTACTATACCTGAAAAATATCCTATTCCAAACATAGATGAACTCCTAGATGAATTGTATAGGGCTGCTTTCTTTTCCAAAATTGATTTACGATGTGGATATCATTAAATTCGAGTTAACCTTGAAGATATCCACAAAATAGCCTTTCGTACTAATTCTGGACATTATGAGTTCGTTGTTATGCCTTTTGGCTTAACAAACACTCCATCTACTTTCCAAGCAGCCATGAATGAATTGTTTCGCCCATATCTCGGCAAGTTCATTCCAGTATTCTTTGATGACATTTTAATCTACAACCTTTCTTTGGAACAACATCTTTCTCATTTACAAATCACATTGCAACTTTTACAACAGCATCAATTTTATGCTAAACAGTCCAAGTGTATTTTTAGGCAGCAATGTGTTGCAATTTTAGGGCATGTAGTTTCCTCCAAGGAGTCAGTGTTGATGAAGAAAAAATTAAAGCAGTGTTAGATTGGCCAATACCCACAAATGTCAAGGAACTACAAGGTTTTTTTGGGTTTGACAGGCTATTACAGACGCGTTGTGAAAGATTATGGGCTGTTGGCAAAACCTCTAATGGAGTGGACAAAAAAACTTGCCTTTAAATGGCCCCCCATGGCGCAAACATCATTTAACAGACTTAAACAGGTACTTACCTTTGTGCCAGCCCTTCAATCACCAGATTTTTCTTAGCCATTTTATGTTAATGTGATGCTTCTTCGGAGGTAATTGGGGCAATCCTTGTGCAATTAGAACATCCTATTGCTTATTACAATAAGGGGTTGTCCTTTTCCAATCGATATAAATCTGCATATGATCAAGAACTACTGGCTCTTGTTTTGGCTCTATAAAAATGGCTGCATTATATGTTGGGGCACCATTTTTTTGGTTTGTTTTAATCATTGCAGCCTTAAATATCTGACAGATCAGCGTATTATAACTTCTGAACAGCAAAGGTTACTCATGAAATTGCTGCCTCTTTGATTTTACAATTATTTACAAGGCGGACAAAGAAAATATTGGATTTGATGCTTTATCACGCTGTCCTCCAAATGCTTAATTGTTGATGCTTACATTACCTACTGCCCTGGATTTTTTTGGTTGGTCTACTGTGCTACAAGAAGATCTTTACACTTATACTCTTGTCACTGCCAAACAACAAAATCCAAGTTTGTACTCTGATTTTCTTTTAGTTGATTCCAAACTTTACTATAAAGAGAAGTTGGTTATTCCTAATGTACCCTCTCTTCGCCAAAAATTACTTTCTGAATCTCATGATACATTGATGGCGGGACATTAGGGTATTTAAAGACTTTGAAACAGCTTTCTACTCATTTCTTTTGGCCAAAAAAGAAAGCGGATGTAAAAACCTACGTTCAAAATTGTATAACTTGCCAGTAAATAAAATATCAAACATTTTCCCTTGTTGGACTTTTACAACCCTTGCCAATCCCAAATAAAATTTAGGAAGACAAATCTTTAGATTTTATTACTCATCTTCCCAAATCTGTTGGCTATGATACTATCCTATTGGTTGTTGATCGCCTAACTAAATGCTTTCATTTCATACCATGGGTTCATCCTTACACAGTCAAATATGTTGTTGAGCTTTTTTGCAAACATGTTATTTGACTTCAGGGTATACCCAGGTCAATTATTTTAGATAGAGATGCTGTGTTATTAAGTGTTTTTTGGTAGGCTCAGCAACACTAAGTTGAAAATGAGCATCTCTTATCATCCTCAAACTAATAGTCAAACAGAGGTTGTTAACCACTGTTTAGAGACTTATCTAAGGTTCTTTGCTCATGAACAGCCTCAAATGTATAGTAAATTTCTACATTGGGCAGAATTTTCATATAATATAGGTTTCCACTCAGCTACACAAACCACACCTTTCAACTTGGTGTATGGTAGGGAACCTCCTGTGATTTCTCCTCGTTCATGGTGAAACATCAATTGCTAAACTGGAGACAGAGCTTCAGGAGCGTGATGACATGCTCCAACTCCTCAACGACAATCTCATTTGTGCTTAATCACTATGAAACACCACGTAGATTCTCATCGCCATGATGTTTCTTTCCAAGTTGGAGATTTAGTCTTTTTGCGTTTGCAGCCATATCGTCAAAAGCTTTTAGTTAAATGCAATTTCCAAAAGTTATCTCCAAGGATTTTTAGCCCTTACAAGATTTTTAGACGTGTGGGACAAGTTGCTTATGAATTGGACTTACTTGACAATTCTAAAGTTCATCCAGTCTTTCATATGTCATTAATTTGTCTTGCCCATGGCATCACAGCATCTTTTCCACCTGTTCCCCTTCCTGTCACTGTTGATTGGGAACTCATTTTAACTTCTTTCAAGGTACTGCAACATCGATGGGTTCCAGCACCACAAGGATCCTAATTGGAGTTATTGATTCAACTTTAATGGAGATTGGTCCTTCCACACGGACTAAATCTTGGATGTTTAAGATCCTTGCATTCAAGGGCTTTTTTCTTTGTTTTTCTTACTATCTAATTCTCTCTATTTTATGTTATATTTTACATATAAAAAGAAGATATAAAATAAGCATGTTTTATTGATGCAATGAGCAACAATGGATTTAAGATTTAATTTCAAGCGAATAAAAAATTTTTAAATCAAAGATCTAAATCAAGAGAAGTAAATTTTTATGATTCAAGGAAGACAAACTCTTATAAATTAAAGAATCAAATTAAAAATATAAATTAAAATTATATATAAATATTAAAATTTTAAAATTATAAGGAAGCGACTAATGAGTATCACATCTTTATATGTAAAATCCATCATTTACCTTGTATCTATTTTCTGTGATTAACAATAAATTTAAAAAGAAGAAATTAAGGCAACCAATTAAAGTAATGCAGTAGTCCAGATAGAGTTAACGAAAAAAAACATAACAAAATTCCCTGCAGTAAATTTTCGGACTGTTGAATTTTTTATTGCAGAGATTTCTGCCCCGTTAATGAAAGTGTGATGTCAAATTCATGCATTTATATTAATATTGTCAATAATATTAAGATCAAAAATAATATTGAACCTTTTCTAAAGCTTTTGAATTTTCTGGAACTAAGACAGAACTTAACTGGAATTTTAAAGGTTAAAATTGGATATTTTATTCCTGACATGAGATGTAAATTTAATAAAAATAATAGAATAATATATTTACTCTTTTGTTTTGGTTGATTTATTATAAATTGAATTTTTCTTAAAATAATTGCTCTTTCTAGCGCTGATGTAGTAGAGTTGTAAAATACATTTTGAGATTGATATTTGTGTAATTAACTTTATAATTTAATCAATAAATTATTATTGTAAAATAAATAAACTTACTAATCTAGCTGTAAACTGAAAAAAGAAAATCAGTCCAACTGTAAAGTAACCCAAACCTATTATGGTTCCTTTGGACTTCGGGCTTTTGGGCTCGTTATCATTTGCTCTATAAAAGGTCTTGCCTTTGTCAAGAGGCTATAATACGTACATAATCATAACATTATGCTTTTGGGGTCACACCCTCTATAGTGCTTTAATTCTTTTTTTTGGGGCCATTATAGTGCTTTAGTTAAGGAAAAGTCTATTTTCAGTGCTTTTGGTCCTCTACATTTAATTTAAGAAGTACAATTTTATTTTAGTTTTCACAAATAAGTTTTTCCTATTAAAATTTAGTCCTCTATAAAATTGACTTATCAATTTAATCATTCATATATAGATAATAATCAATTGGGTCCTTCAAAAATAAAATAATTATAAACAATACTTTTTATTTTTTCAAATTAAGATATTATTTAATAACATTATTAATAAAATTTTATGTGTCAGGACTAGAATTAAAAAATACCCATATGTAAAAGAATAAATTAAAAATTTTAATGAGAATTAAATTAAGAAAGGAATTTGGTGAGAAAATAAATTAAAAATACTTCATATATAAAAGACTTTAGTCTTGATTAAAAAATATAAATGGAATATATTCTTATATTATTATTTTGATAAACCCAAAGTTATTTTGGGCTTTTTAAGCCTCTAACTTTTGGGCTCTTTACAACTTGGAAGGGGCCCATATGAAGAAGATGATTTTAGTTGCCCATGGCGGAGATCCCAATTTCCGCCATAAAATAATTAAACACTTTATATTCACCATTTATTAATTTACATGCAGACAAACAACGAAGCGTCACATAAAATAAAAAAAGGTTTAAACAAAATTGAGATTCCTTGAATGAAAAGGAAGCATGAAATGAAGCATCTACCCAACAGAAGTCGAAGGTTCATTACTGAAGGTACATACACATAAGGAATGGGCACGTGCACGGCGCGTGGCAGCCTCTGGTTTAACACAAAACTACCTTTCCTACGTGAGAGGCTAAGCAACTGAAACTGAGATCCTTCATTCATTCAGTCTTTCCATTTCATCCTTTCACCCAAGAGATAGATCCCTCTCTCTGATTCCTCTCTACGCGTACTTCTTCATCAAACCCTAGAACTCTTACTTGCGCTTTCCTCTATCTCCATTATTGATTGATTGTGAATAGTTGCTTTCTTTGTTCGTCGTGTTTCAATTATTGGCGTTTTGAAGTTCTATTTCGTGATGGATGGGATGCGTTTATTGCTCTTTCTGATTTGTATAATGCATATATCGTGCCTATTCGTCTCCTTTGTTTTCTTTAGTGCTCAAAGCTTTACTCAGATTCTGAGGCTTCAGATATCTTAGATGTTGAATTACTTGGTTAGATTTGATCATTTGGATAGGTGATTGGTTTTTAAGTTAGTGCGTGATAATGGGATGCTTGAAGCTTTTTTTTTTCTTCTTTTTTGTTTTTAAGCAGAGGGGATACATAGTAATCTTTTTGCTGTCAGTCTGCCTGTAATTCGTTGTTACGAAGTTTTGCTTGCAATTAGAGATGGGGATATACCTCAGCACCCCGAAAACAGAGAAGGCTTCTGAAGATGGTGAGAATGGCACGCTTCGCTACGGTTTGTCTTCCATGCAGGGATGGCGCGCTGCAATGGAAGATGCTGTAAGTACTCTATTGATTCATTATATCTCACGAGATGCGAGCTGCTACTTTTTATGTGAGACATTTACTTTTGTTTTCAACACGTAATTTGTGTGCTCAATTGCTCCTTGTTTGTTTGACATGGTATATGGGATGATAATGTTAACTGTTTGCCACAAACAGTTATGCATACGGATATCATTTTGGTTGAACATAAAGCAAGTTCACATAGAAAAAGTATAGTGGATTTATTTCTTACCAGTTACCCTATAGATAAGTGAAACTGAAAAGGAAAATCCTGAGCTAGATTGACAATTGACTAATTGTACTATTTGTCTTAGAGTTCCAGAAAATTATTAATTTTGTATTTTTTGGCTGCTATGAAAGAAAAGGAGTTAGAGTTAGATAGGTTGTTTTGGCTAAAAGGAAGAGTGCATTGTGATTGATGAATACCTACTACCAATGGATCACCAATAGTAAGCATAGTGAAGACACTTTGGTCGACTCACCTCGATTTTATCAATTGAGCCAATCCTTGTTGGCAAATTTGATGTTTTTTTGGTTCTTTTTAATATTCCTGAGTTCCTGTCCTTGGTTAGTTTGAATGTTATGTTATTCTATTGATTAGGTTGGAAAATTTTGTAAAAGATATGATTTGTTATGTTTGGTTATGAACTTGTAGATAATTTTTCCTATCATTAATGTGTTGTGATTAAGAGAGCAGAGGTGCCACTTTTTTGTTGCACATCAGTAATTATAATTCTTAGTCAGCTACTGCTATGAACATGATCCTGTGTAAATAATAGTGTTCCAAATTTTTGGGCAGGTATAATGCCATTCTACTTATAAGAAAATGCCTCTCTTTTGAACTGATTGTTGCGTAGATATGATGTTGATACTTTGCTAATACCTTGGTTCAATGGTAAATCAGTAGCCTCATATTACATTTCAAAATTGCAATCTATTCAAAGGTGCATACAAAATTTTCTTCTTTTATGTTGCTTGCCAGCATGCGGCCCATCTAGATTTGGACGAGTCAACATCTTTCTTTGGTGTTTATGATGGCCATGGAGGTCAGTATTTTCACTATGATATTTTGACCACGGTTGTCAATTTGTTACAAACTTTATCCGTTTCTCATTATTCAGTGTTTTTATGTTCATTTTTTGTTTTGTTTTGGAAAACGTTGCGTTTATGTGTATTTTTTGGGGAGATTATCTTTTGGCATTACCAAATATTTCAATTTTCTTAATTAAAATCATTCAAATCATTTTAGACTTATCCTTATATATGGAGCTACTTGAAATTTCTTTGATCGCTTAACAAGTTTGCAGCCTTGACGGAGGAGTATCAAGAGCTTGATCATGTGTGAAACTTGATCTTTCCATTTTTTGTTGAATAGATCCTTACAGCCAAGGAAAAAGGGCTACAAATTTTGAATTCTTTTGACTCCGCCTTAACATGGTTGACTTATACCATTCTTTCATACCTGTATAAGAGTTTGTTAAGAAATTGATACGTGTATTATCCATTTTGAAGAGTTTCCTTAGAGAGACAGTGCTTTCATTGAGTTTCATGTCGTTTTATGAGTCTAATTATGATATATTTCCACTTTTGACAAACAAGATCCTAGTAGCCTTACCATGTCTTACTACATCATAGTGCTCTAAATTCACCTGAGGTCAGAATTGAGTACCCACTAAATTCACACCTTGAATGGCTTTTTGGTTGCATTTTTAGATTTTGTTTGGCATACCTTTTAAAGCAAAAGTAAAAAAAGAATCAGTATGAAGGAACATTATCCCTGATTTAACTGTATGCTCTGTCTATAATAAATTAATTCCAGATTCAATTACTGTTGATTACTGATTATAGCTCACTCAAGCACTTAATTTGGTGGGCCTGATCACCTGATGTGAACAGCATGCTTATGTCTAGCAATATGGTTTTGAAGTCTTTCATACAATCTGCTCTTTCCAGGTAAAGCTGTTGCTAAATTCTGTGCCAAATATCTACACCAACAGGTGCTTAAGCATGAAGCGTATGTTGCTGGAGATTTAGGCACATCTTTACAGAAAACTTTTCTCAGGTTATTTTTTTATTTAGTTTTTGGGTGTTTAAATTCTACATTGATATTATTAGTAAATGCTCTTATTTAACTATGAAATCCCAGGGATGAGGTAGTGAGGTAGGTGTCTTTCACCTACAAAATCTAACTAGGCCTAGGCTGAAGTCTTATTATATTTTTGTGTTCATATGTCTCACATGATGATCTGCCTTGTCTAATTAAGTTAATACCTCAGTGGATATTATCAGGTATTCTGGTCTCTCTTTCCGATCTAACAATTTATCTTTGAATTAAGAAGTTATAGCCATTCCATCATTTTGAAAAATGGGCCTTTCTTCCTACATTTATTCTTTTTCTTTTGATTGATAATACACCTTAAAAGTTTTAAAATTTCAAATTTATTATCCCCATTTTCTTTGTACTAATTTTTACTTAAATACTACATCTGAAAAATACAAAATTAGTATCAGTATTATACAAATAGTAGAGTAACAAATTGGATTTACATTCCTGTCAGCTGTTGGAGAATGTGAAGACAGTTGTAATCAATATTGTGGAGGCAATTTTATCTGATTCTTCCTTGATAGGATGATCTGTTATCATCCTTGATGCACATTAGAAGATGAGGTTTACCATTTGAACTGTTATAGTGGAACGATAACGTTTATAATTTACCTAGATTTCTTTTTTCTACATGGGTAAAGTTAGTTACACGTTCAAGTTTTGATAGTTCTTAAAATTTAGTTGCCTCTGAACAGTAACTGAGATGGAGATATGGTTATGAATTTCAGACAGGAGTACTTTAGTAAAAAATCTGCTTTTTTCTCCTATTGATGAGCCCACAATTATGTAACTATCGTGGGTAGTAGTTAGGCAGTTAGGCAACTGTCTTGGACAGTTTTGGGGTATTTAATGGCCCGTACACATGGGTTGTCACTGCTCTGGACTGTTGTTGGGCAGCTGAGGAGAGGCGTGGCCATGTTGGTGAATTTTGGAAGTGTCGGAGATTTCTAACATCTTGAACAGCTAGAGGGAATTTCTTATTCCACTACTGTTTATAAGAAATTAAGAACTATTCTGATTTATTTCATGTAAAATCCTAGTTCTCTGTTCTGGTCTCCGTCACTTATATATATAATTTTCTTCCTATTGAGCCAGAATGGATGAGATGATGCGTGGACAAAGAGGGTGGAGAGAATTAGCAGTCCTGGGAGATAATATGGAAAAGTTATCTGGTATGCTGGAGGGCTTTATATGGTCGCCCAGGACTGAAGCCAATAACCATTCTGATGATTGGATTCTTGAGGAGGTATCAAATAAGAATTTCATTTTATAAAATTTGCAAGACAAACTGCTTGGTTTCCCTACTTTTGACTTAATTGTTCTGTTGTTTTTTTTTGGGGAATGAATTTGATTCCAAATATATGGCATTTGAATTTTAAATTCTTGTAGTGTAAATTTCTGTAGTCTACTCCTAGTGTTCTTATATATATATATATATATATATATATATATATATAACACATGGACTGTCATCCATTTTTGTCAATGTACATGGGCGTTTTTGGCTATCTTATTGCTTGTTTCAAACAAACGTAAATTTTCAAAAATTAAAAGCAAATTATTTTGACGGTAACTAGGATGGTTAACATATCTCTTGATGTTGATATTACATGTTAGTTATTTGTGCGATCATATTTGTTGGAATTTCTTACTAAATAAAGTAAACGATATATATAGCTATATTCCAAGCAACTGGAATACAAATACTACTTTTTGCAAGAAAATCGTTTCCCAGTTGCCACTGGTGCCCTCTTTCCAAAATCATTAGGTGCTCATTGGATCATGTATGGCTGTGAAATAGCTTTTATAACTTATAGTTAAGTGTTCTAAACTTTTGGTATCTCAGCTTTTATTTCAAGTGTTTTATAAAATTTCTACATATGGGTGTGGAACTATGTATATGTAAGTAGTTATGATCTGTGGCAATTTGGAAAAATGTACTTTAGAATGACTTTGTAGACTGAAGATCCTTACTGATTAAGTGTTTTTTTATCTAAGAATTATGTATTGTGACGTTGGGCTTACATCCTTCTAATCCTAGTGCATAAATATTTTTATTTTGAACTGAGGGAATGCTATGATGCAAATCAGGGGCCGCATTCTGATTTTACTGGACCAAACTCTGGATGCACAGCTTGTGTGGCAGTCATTCGAGGCAAACAACTAGTGGTTGCAAATGCTGGTGATTCTCGCTGTGTAATATCAAGGAAGGGCCAGGTACCTCCCCTTCCTCTTACCGTACTTATATCTTCCCTAATTTAATATGCATGTAATATTGGGTACGTATATAGAGGAAGTAGGTGCATGATGTATCCATATTATGCATGCTTTAGTAGGTATTGATGGGGTACCAATTTGGAAAGAGGATACAAAGAGGGAGGAGTAGAAAGCAGTTATCTAAAGAATATAAAAGATGATAACGGTTGCTAATTCACTTAGTACAATTCTTGTGTTGCTGGATAGATATTTCAGTAGCTATAAAGTTGCATGCGGTTAATGCATCTTGTTTTGAGCACATATCATTTTGTGATGGATTGAAGAAGAGTGGACATTGACATGTTTTTACACATGATGACTATGTCATGAAATAATTTTAATATCTAAACATATTTTTTAGAGTCCAGACTGCCTCTGCTCCTGTTCTCTCCCTTGATATAGTGACTTGGCTAGTCTTGAATCATGTGAATTTATTCAATTGGTTGTCTATGATTTGGTGCTTACATGGCATAGTTAATGTCCAGCATGATTCCCGTTTTCTGATTCTTTTACCAAGTTCTTTCTTTAGGCACATAATTTGTCTAAAGACCACAAGCCAGACCTTGAAGTCGAAAGAGACAGGATTTTAAAAGCTGGTGGTTTCATTCAAGTTGGGCGGGTTAATGGAAGTCTAAATTTGGCTAGAGCAATTGGTAATGGAGATTCCTTTTATCATGATTTATCAATGATCAATGTAAAGGAAATGATGAGACTTATTTTTTATTACCAAATTTTTAATTAATGCTGTCTTATATTTCCTCTTTCACCCTAACTTTTTTGTAATATACAATTGTTTCTGTTATAGGAGACATGGAATTCAAGCAAAACAAGTTTTTGCCTGCTGAAAAGCAGATTGTGACTGCTGATCCAGACATAACTTCTGTATGTAGTATATGACTCTATACTTTATGAACAGGTTGATAGGCATGGGATGATTATATGTTTATATGAGCCTCCGGTTGGGTTATGTTATACTGATACAAGTTATATCTATTCATGAAAAAATAATAAGCTCCATTCTTTAAGATTATATGTATTTCATAGAACTAATCTATAGTTCTGCTGACATTTAACTAGTTATTTCTTTATTGAGTTATTATATTATTTTTTAATTTGCTCCTTTTTTATCTTTTTATTTTAAATATTCTTTGTCATAGGTTGAGCTTTGCGATGATGATGAGTTTCTTGTAATAGCTTGTGATGGTATATGGTAAGCTACTTGGTTGCAGAAATTTCCTCTGGAAAGTCTATTGATGGTATTTAATTCATGTAAACGGCAATATGTCTATGCTATGTAATTATTTTTACAACTAATGTAACTACTTGTAACCTTGTTTCTTCTTTTTTAAGCAAACCATTTAAAATTAATACTCTTATCATAATTTAGTGACCCCAAAATGCCATGCGATCTTGACCATAATTACTATCTGTAAACTTGTTCTGATTTGATGTCCAGTATCTTTATGGTATATTTGACATGGTTCATTATCTTCACAATGCTACCCTTATTTCGTTGGCAAGCTATTCAAGAAATTAAGATGGAGGCTCCTTTAATTTTAGTCGTTGATGTAGTTCTTATAACCTATCCTAATTCTACACTTATCTAGCTCTGAGACTGCTATACCCCATCCTCTGCTATGATCCTTACTGTTTTGTGCGCTTTGTGTAGGGATTGCATGTCAAGCCAACAGCTTGTGGACTTTATACATGGACAGATAAAGACGGTAAGTTTTTTCTATGGCCACATTGGCTTCTTTCTGGATAGGAAAAAATTATTAATACGAATTTTGGGTTGTTGTAACCACATACTCTGGTTATAACGTACATATATATATACATCACAAATATGTAGGAGAATAAACTTTCTGTGGTTTGCGAGAAAGTATTTGATAGGTGCTTGGCACCAACAGCCGGTGGCGAGGGATGTGACAACATGACCATGATCCTGATTCAGTTCAAATGGCCTTTAAGTCCAGATGCTGCTATTATGGACAAGCCTCTGTCATGTGCTCAACCATCGAAGGTTGATAAAAGTTTAGCTGAATCATCCAAGGCTGATAATAGTGTAGATCAACGATCCAATGCTGATAAAAGTATAGATCAACCATCCAAAGCTGATATAAATGTATCTCAACCAACCGTGGCTGATGAAAGTTTAGATCAACCATCCAACGCTGATAAAAGTTCAGACCAACCAGTCTAGCTCAACCATCCAAGGCTGATAAAAGTTTAGCAGAATCAAAGCGAGAAAGAATTTAAGGCTAGAGCTGGACCAGATGGTCATTAATTTGTTGAAGCAATAGCAAGAGGAATCATTTTATATGCAGAGATCATGATGTTGACTCTCAAATGGGGATTGTATGTGTATGTTTGAAGTTCTGCTTGCTTGTTCTTCTGTTTATTGGCTTTTGTACATAGGGTTGGATGTCTAGAATACCAAAGGAAAAATGATTCCGCAGTCGTGCCAGTGAGCAGTTCTATCGATAACTATAACTACCCTTGGAGATTTACCGCTTATATTTGGTGGCTTTTTTATCACTGTTTGATTTTAAGAAAATGAAGAGTTGACAAAAGAAGAGGCCTTAGTTATAATATTCATTAATATGTGGAGGTGAACCTAAGGATTCTGGCGTCTTCCAGTTACCTTCTTTGTAGACTCATAGTTCATGTATGTGTTTGATGGATCTGTGCCACTTTCATATTCATTTTGTTACCTTACTTAAATTGATGTTTTGTGTGAGTCCTACTTTTGTAGGGTGGGCCAATTTCACATCACCTCAGGCTAATCGACAAAACCAACTAAAGCATGGGAGGAGAAATACAATATTTCCTACTGTTTATTTATTCTACTAAAAATAATTGTTTGAAATTTTATGTCTCATTATGATGTAATTTAGCGCAAAATAGTTCTAGAAGACTTTTAATGAATTGGCTGAAATTTTTTTAAAGGACAGCATGTGAATAAAGTGTTGACATTCACTTAAGAATATGATGTGGTAATTTAATGAACAAAACTTTAACTGCCTATCATTGGCAAAATGTTCATAACTTGTGAAGGGAATAGAACTTGTAAAAATACGAATATAAAATTCAATATTGGTTGGTTATGCCGATAATGGTACAGGAAACAGTAATAGCTTACCATGTTAATGTAAAGAGGTTTTACTTGTGGCAGTCAACTTAAAAAGAATTAGCATTTCATTCAAATATATGAAAAAAATAACTTGTATAAAATTTCACGCATAAATAAAAATAAATGATAGAGAAAATGACCCTTACTTTTTGCCTAAGTATTAATTTGATTCTCCACAAATTTGTAAGGTTGAAATGATTTCTAAAAAATTCAATGTTAATCAGAAGTATTTCTTCAAAAGGGTGTGTTCGGATTCCCTCAATTACGGTAGTTTTATTGTATTGTTTACGATAATTAATCTTGGCCATTATTTATGATCACACGTTTTGTATATTATCACGTTGCTGAGGTGTTTAATACATGTTCAAAACGTTTCATTCCACTTAATGAAATAGTGCATTTTGATTTTTTTTTAATAATAATGCAATACAACGACACCGTTTTTGGTTTGGTTTAAGGCTTCAAATATCTTCACTTTTGCACTTTGTCTTCATCCTCCACTAACTGCTGCTGCAAAATAGTGCAATGGTGTTCTTCCTCACCGTCATTTTTTAGGTTGTCTCATTGCTGGAGACTATTAAAATGTAGGTTGTCTCGTCCTCTGCAAGCATGCTTTAGTCTCGTTGGATTGAAATCATCCCCTCCTTGTGAGCATATGTTGTCGAAGCATGTGTATTACTTCTTCTTCATCTTTGTGAACATGTCTATAGAGAACTAGAAAACTGAAAGCATGTCTTTCACTTCATGCTCTGGTATGCCTTTGAACATTATTAAAGATTAAGGTAGTAATATTAAAATTGCAATAAATGCATTGAGGAGATGTTTAAATTTCCTTGTGCTAGTTGAAAACAAGTGTTGTAATTGGATTTCATAGTGGTATTGTGGTTAAAATTACCTACAAATTCTAATTCATATTGTAATTTATTCGGCTAATTGTTCAACCAACATTTACTTCATTCACCAGCATTTTCTTCCTTTACACTCAATTGATTTGGCCAAGATAAGAAGGAATAATTTGCATAGCAATTCGTCAATGACTTAAGATGGAAAATGACACATTAATGGTATTGTTTATTGTTAACACATATTGTTCATTGCATGCATTTCATAACTTGTATATACTGATGTCTTTTTTGGTTTTGACACCTAGGAAAACTAAAATATGCATGAGGACAAGAAGAAGAAATCCTTTTAATGGGCATTGATCGATAGTAAGAGGGCTACACTTAGTACTAAAAACTTACTATCTAGGATTAAAAGTTCCAATTATAATGATAATAAAACTATAAAGGGCGAGAATGGTTTTTTGTGAGAAGAAGCCAAACTCAAGAGCAAAATTGCATCAATTACAAGAATTATATATTTAGCTCTAATCATATGTAGTTTTGGCATATTACAGGCCCAAAATTACTATTGCTAATAGTTGCATTAGGAAAATAATGTAGCTAGACTAGGATTGATTCTTCTACTAAAGTTTCTTGGAAAAAAACTCTCTATTAGAAGTAAGACATAAATTGCATGAATGCTTGAAACAATGTGTCATAGATCAGCTTTAATTTTTTTTAATTAGCCACTGACTAAAATCGATTAGAATGATTGTTTCAATATATTGACACAAAGTGTTGATATATTGACACAAATTGTTACAAGGAGAAAACTTAGCAGGCAATAATGGTAACAATTAAATACACAACAAGCAGAGATATGCTTTTCACTTTCTATACCAACAGCATAAGAATTTTGAGCTTAAAAAGATCCTATCCACATCCATTCCAATTATGGCATATGTTGATTCCCAAAACAAGTATTTTGCTTGACATGTTTGACATAGCATAAGAAAAATGCATGAACCATGCACAATGAGCCTATGGATCAAGAAGTAGCAAAATGCAAGATTGAGTATAGATGAAGCAAGATAGAGAAGCTTAAAGAAAAAAGAGCCTATGTATCATTTTTACTTGCAATGTAAACTGAAATACATAGTTAAAGTAAATTGCCAATGTATAGTTTGCACTTATAAATATCTTGTACATAACTCTTATAAAGTAACACATTTACATTTCACTATGTTAGGAAGTGTAATCTATTTGGTAACTTCAATGAGTAAAAGTGGTCAAAATAATGAAAAAAACTTCAATGACACTCATCAAGTTCAAAAGATGATAAAATGACAGTATGAGAAAGTAACTAACAAAAAGTGTTTGAATGAGGACCCTCATTCATCAAGTGATTGTATGGGGACCTCTAATGACTCTTGCATAATCAAACAAAGCCAATACTATAAGAATGTAAACATCAAAGATAAAGGCAACTTTCTGTGTACTTTAATCAATTACCATAAAAAATATTGTAAAGCTAAATTGGCTCCCATGAGTTTGATAATCATCATAGCTTGCTAGAGGGGCTAAACAAGACACCTTGCTATGCATTTAACTTAATGATTCCTTACTCTACTAAGGGAAAACTAGTAAGTACAAGACTAAATATTTCTAATATGCACATGCATCAATGCATTTACCTTATCATGCGGAACTTGTGAACAAATAATAGTCAAAGCCTTTCTTTTTTTATGACCTTGAAGTTCAACCCAACTTTAGTCATCATTGTTTCTTAGTCTCATCCTATTATTTGAACCCCTTTGCTTGACCTACATCTTCACATACAGGAATTATGGCTTCATTACTATTATTGTCCAACATATGTTGTCTTGACTAAACACCCATTACTTACTTGCACAAGTCATCTAGCTCTTTCTCCACCATAGAGTGTAGCTTTCCACATGTCGATACTTTTAATAGTTATTATAGATAAATATATAATATTTTGATTTTTTTTAAAATAATATTCCAGTTAAATTATACAATTTTCCTTTTATTTATTATTAGTTAGTCACCCTTGCCATATATTAATTAAAAAACTTAATGGAAAAGTTATAAAAAAATTATGCTTACTATCATATATAAGTAATAATTATACGAAGGATTTTGGTTAATATGGAAGCATTTGTACATTTCCCAATGAATGAGATAAATTGTACTCTAAATTATATTATATAAAATACAAGCCAATTTTATTTGAAAAACTTCGCTAATGGTACTATTATCATTGGAATTAATTACATTAATAATTTATATTGTTATTTTTTGTTCTAAAAATATTATTTGGCTTCTTTAATATCTAATACATATTACTAAAAACTTTTTTAACAAAAATAACTACTTATATGCATTCATTTTATATATAAAAAAAAAAATCCTTAACCACCACCTGTATTGTGAATTAAAACTAAAATTATAATTTTATATATTAAAATTTAACACCAGCTTAACTTTGGCGATGACAAAAATAAAATCATTGTCATATGGTGCAGAAAAATTAATTTTATTGATAAAAATAAATAATAAAAGATTTTGTGATTTATTAAAAAAGTTAAAGAAGTTAAATAATATTTTTAAAATAAATAAGGAATTGCATAAAATTTAGCCAAATCAACATGGTCAACTTAATTTACTATTAATATTATTTTGGGCATTCTGAAATGGCATCATTAGACTTTATTATTAATGATTCCATTACTATTTATTAAAAAAATTGATTCCATTACTAATTATGTTGGCTCCCATTAACCATGTGCTTAAATGAGGTAGGACTCGTACAAAACGGAATTGGATTCCTTTAAAGAAAAATTTGTGATTTATTTAAAAAGACAAAGGAGTGAAATAATATTTTTAAAATAAAAATGAAATCGCATAAAATTTAGCCAAACCCCAACATAGTTAACTTAATTTACTGTTATTATTGTTTTGGGCATTGCATCATTAGACTTTATTATTAATGATTCCATTACTATTCATTAAAAAAATTGATTCCATTACTAATTATGTTGGCTTCCATTAACCACAAATGTATTTAAATGAGGTGAGACCCATATAAAATGGAATTGGATTCCTTTAAAGAATAAATCATAATGGTTGGATTACATAGTTTAATTAATATAAATCATTAAAATAAAATTTAAGATAACATATAGTCACTTAATTTAAATTTACACAATCAGATCTACATAATATTTTTAATATTAATCGTTAAATTTATATATTTTTTCTTAAATGATGTAAATTTGTTTCATACAAAATAATAAATTAAACAATTTAAGAATAATAATTTACAATAAATTTCTTTTAAAAAAACTTAAGAATATATATATGAACTCAATTATTTTGGACATTTGTTTAAAAATTATATATTAAATATGCTAGACTTATGTAAGAAATTACATTATTGATTCTTAAAGATAGGAGACTGAATTGAATTCGAGTAAGGATAATACTTTTGATTCTAATAACACAAAGATTGATAATACTTGTAATATTTTATGAAAGAGATAATGAGTTTCCTTTTTACAAATTATTAGATTAATTGTTTTACTAACTTTAATCCACAATTATTTTAAAACTTATTTAAATAGAATAAATTAATAAGATAATTTAAATTTGAATAATGTCATATGTGTTGTATACACTGTATAACCATTTAAACTTAAACAAGAATAATACCATTTAGATGAAAAATGGACTCACAAATATTCACAATTACATAAATGTTAATTTGTAGTTTTGATAAAATAGATAATTGCCTTTTATAATCTCATTAGGTCAAACAAGTAAATTTATAATTATTTCAATGATCAAAAGGAATTATCCTTATATAGTTTTACTCAAATAGGGTTGTGCAACTTGTTAATAACAATGGTGTAAGGTGGCATTTGTCCAAATGTTAACTATTAAGGAATATTTATAAATGGTAAAAAATTTTGATGACTAAATTATTTCCTAAAATTAAGTAGCATGTTATTTTAACTTTTCTTACCGTAAAAAAAATTATAATTATAATTATTTTGATTGTAATAGATTAATTATTTATTGTTTATGTACCATAAAGATATCTATTTAACTAATATAAATAATCTTTTATAAAACGTAGAATAAATAAAATGTATAATTTTCTAAAATAATAAATAATATTAAAAAATTAAAAAAATTATTTTTAATAAATTATATTTTAAAAAAAATATTATTTAAAGAAAATTGTATTTGTATTCATGTTTGAAAGAATATATATATATATATATATATATATATATATATATACATATATATATATTTCTATAATAAAAAAAATGGTTCAATTTTCATCTGAAAGAAGCATAACATTTATTCAAATTTAAAATATATAAAAAATAAATAAATTCTGTGTCACATTTTCAAAAGGCTCCATATAATTATTACGTGACAAGTTGAAAAAAAAAAATGTGATAAATGATATGTAAAAATAAATTTTTTGGATGCCAAAAATAAAAATATTTTATTTTTTTAATTTCAACCATATCATTTTTTATTTTTTATTTATTTCTAAATTTATCAATTTACATCATTTATTTTTATTTTTATTGTTTTAATAACTTTTAAAGACCATACTTTATAAATTGAAAGTAAGGGTGAGATTAGAAATAATTGACGAAAAAATGAAAAAAATGAGTTGATGATTTTATAAACTAATAGTTTTAAAATTATTTTGAAAATAAAGTAAATTAACAAATTTATAAATAAAAATTTTGAAAAAATAATAAATTAAAATATAAATATTATAAAGTATTTCAAAATTAATATTTTATTATATATTACAATCACATACTTATTTTAAAAAAATATGTGATATAAGACTTGTATCTATATTATTTACATTAGAATTTACCATAAAAATAATCAATTATTAACAAATTTTATAATTATTTATTACGGAAGCTATTCTCAAATGTAATCGAATTGTGGGGCCACACGACAATGATTTGAGTGTTAAACTTTCCACCTCTTTGCCGTCCTTTTTCGCATAGCACAAATCTTTTCAAAAATTTCATTTGATCTTCCCTTTTGGGAAATTCCCTCGTGATGATATATACTCACTTCCACACACTACACCCACACAGAATTGCCCCTTTCTCTTTCTTGGCCAGCACCCTGGGAAGGAGGTTACAAGTTTTTCGCTGTTCAAATTCTGTTTGCTATTTGAATTTTTATGTTGAAACTAAATCCCTCTCTTTGATAGTAAGCCATCAACTTCACTTGTATCTCACATGCTTCTCACTACTTCTTTCATTTCGCCTTGAATTATAATTTCCCCATTTTTTCTATCTTTTTCTTTAATTTTCCTTCTTTTTTTTTTTTTTTCCTGCTATGTGGATATGCAACACTTTGTTTGTATTATCTGATTTTGTTTTGTACTACATTCGCTTCACCAATCTTTAGGAGGTTAAGGTCAAAGGGTATAAAAGACTTCCCTGTACTGTTCTATTATGTATCTATTTGTATATACTATTTTCGTTTTGTCTTATTTATTTTTCAAATAAAAAATTGATATTTGATCTTTGTTCTTTACTATCTTAATTTACACCTATTTTGCTTACTAGCAATTACGTTAAACGACGTGGCTAAAAAAATATGCTAAGTAAGTGGGAGGAAAAGAAAATTTTCCTAGAGTCGCTATATCACAAATCATAACTATGTATTTTATTTTGGCTAAACCACCATATGATATAATTTTCACATATATGCTTGTTTATGAATTCAACATCTATTGTACTAGTCATAATGCATGTTTTTTCCATAGTATGTTGACACCTATCCTTACGTTTTAGGCTTGTGTACTTTTTCTTTTATATATATATATATATATTGAAAACATAATAGTTATAATGGTATATTTTGTGATAATTTAATTTTTATAAATTAATTGTGACAAATTAATATTTTAAAATTTTTATTTTATATAAAATTAGTCTCTTATTAATTCAAATGAAGGAATTTATTTTGTACAATTTTAAATATATGAATAATTGATTTGTTACAAATTATTGCAAAGTATAAAAATATGTGACTAATTTTACACTGTTCTTTGTCTATTGTGATCTAAAGACAATTATTTGAATAAATTGTTTGTAGGAGAAAAATAACATAAACATAAAATGTGAAAAGTAAATGTCATTGACAATATATTTGGTTAGTTTGTATATTTTACTTAATTAATTTGCTATCTAAGTTTGCATGAATTAAATCTAACTAAGAGTCCTTTTTTTTCTCAAGAAAAGGAAAGGAGGAATGAAAATGACTTGTTTGAATGTTTGCTCGTGGATTCCATAGCTACCACTAAGTTTCACTTTCAATTATGAAAAACCATTAGAGCCATTACTAAATTCAATCTAAGTCAAATTAGTTCTATCTTCTGGCAGAAGGATTCAAGCTTTGCTTTGTTTTTTAATAAAATTTCATTTTTTTTAGTTTTAATAAAAATATTTAACTTATTTTATTTTAAAATATATACAGACATCTTTTAAAATTAAAAATTACTTTACACTTACACTTTGATTCAATTTTTTTTTTGTAAGAGTGTTTATTTTAAATTTTTTATGAATTAAACAAATTATCTACTTAATTTTGTAGTAGGTATTATAGCTAAAAACATTAAATTATATCAAAGTGTAGGATAAATTTTTGTTTTAGGAGAGATCTACATATAATTTTAAAATAGAATAAATGTTTATATGAAGGCTGGAATATGGCTTATTGGACTTGAGACTTATTATTATTTTGAGATTGGCTTCTGTTACTCATTATTATATTAATTCATTGTATTGTTAGGCAGAGTTGGGCTAGTTATTTTTTTCAATTCAATTCGATTTTGTTAGACCATTTACTATATAAGCATGCTTTAGAGTTGGCGAGCTTCCTCATTTTTTTTCTTTTATTTCTGCATGACATATTTCTTTTTGTTTCAGTTCTGGTATTTTAAATCTAACCAGATAATGCTACTTACTTTTTAAGTGTTTAAGCTATATAGATACTGATATTGGCTTTTATGTTTTCCTTTTAAATTTAGGTTCAGTAAGATCTGCGTTATTATTAGGTTGGATCCATAAATCCCAGGAAAGTTGATCGCTTTCATAAGCTAGTGGTTGCAATTACAAAGGATCATTAACATATGAAGAAACTATTCTTTTTCAAATCTTTTGCGTCTAGTAGTGGGAACAACAATGCAGTTCCCCTACGATCCACAAATAAGCAAATATGCTGGAAGAACTTGTCAGAAAGTGGACTATATACTCAGGCTCATGGCAGATCTATTGATATTTTTTAAAGTCTCAAAGGTTAGTTCTCCAAATCACAAAGGCAAGTATTTTGTAGAGATTTATTAGTATCTTTCAGTAGTCAGACTCTTACTCCTGAGAAGCAGAGGCAATCTTCTATCCTAAATTCATATAAAATTGAGAGGCCTTGCTCAACTAGCTCCTCAAGGTCTCATCTTGATTCATCTTAGAGCCTTTCTTCTTCTTCTATATCATTTCAAGTAAAATTGGGGATCATTACATTGATGGAGAGCAGCAGCCAGAAAAGAGTGAGTCAAGCAAAATTTCACGGAGAAATTATGTTGGAAATGGAAATAATGATACAACACCTAATTCCCCAACTAATGGAGGTGCCAGAAATAACCCAAAAACTCATTCATTTAGAGATGCTAAAGGCAAGGATGTTTGCTTCTCATATGAAGACTGCAAAGAAAATGGGTTTGGACATGAATCTCCTCAGAGCCTTGCAAAGAATGCCATTGAGAGACTTTCTCAGTTTCATTCTTTTTCTAAAATCAGTTCAAAAGAGGTTCATATTGACAATCCAATTACAATGGAAGATATCTATGCTGGACCTGTAAATGAATGCTGCGACCTAGATCCAGATGAGGCTCAGCTAAAAAGTTATTCATTAGATGAAGCACACAAAATGACAGATGGTTATCATAGCATTGATGATCTTAGATTCCAGAAACACGATGTTTTCAAAGTAGGCAATTCTGATGATTTAAGCTATGTCGACCTTGAAGAGGATGCTGACGTAAAACTAAGAAAACGATCAAAGAAAGTCGAGGAGAAAGTTACTCTTCTTTCTAAGGAATTTCAATGAGAAAGCTTGCTTCTTGATGGTGGTTTTGATATGTCTTTGCTGAGTCAGGCAATAAGAAATCTGGAAGAGGAGAGGTTAAGTTTGGCATTGGAAGTTTCAGGCCTTCTCCTGTCTCGAATTGCTGACAGAGCATCTGCTGGGGAAGCACTTAGATCCTTAAAGGTAGAATTGGAGTTCCAGACTTGACGACTAGAAAAGGAAAAGAATGAGATGCAGTCAGGATTAGAAAAGGAATTGCACAAAAGGTCAAGACACTTGTTAGTCAAGCTTGAAAAGTGCCAATTAGAAGAGCAAAGGCTCCATGAACGTGTTAAAGAGCTTGTAGTGCATAATGTTTCACTTCAAAGGGATGTCTCATCTTTTAGTGATAGGGAAACAAAAGCCAAAAAGTTAATAAGTTGTTTCGACCATCAACTTAAGGAAATAACTGAAAAGATGGAAGAAATGAAAGAGCATAATTTATTTTTTCAACAATATATCTTAGAATTACAACAAAAGTGTAAGATAGTAGAAGAAAACCGAGACATCTACTGAAGAAATTATGAAGAGAAGGAGATGGAATGTAAAGAGTTATATAAGTCCATCACTAGATTACAAAGAACCTACAATGAGCTAGAGATGACACTCACAGGGTTGCAAGATACTTTTAGTGAGGACTTCATGAAGAATCAATCTATGGAGAGGATTGATAAGCATGTTGCAAAAATGCAAATGGAGCAAATGAAGTTAGCAGGGGTAGAACTGGCCTTGAGAACGGAGTTGGAATCTTATAAGGTTAAAGCAGATTCTCTTTGCCATGTCAATATTAGTCTATTGAACCGCTTAAAAAGTGAAGGTAAAAAAAGTATTGTTGTTACTTATAAGCTTGACAAAGAATTGTTAGCCCGTGTCTACTGTTTGCAAGATCAAGGCCCAAAAATGCTAGATGAAAGCTTTTACTTGTGCTCAAGGTTAATTGAATTCATCAAAGGGAAAGGAGGCCAGCTTCATCAAAATTCCTGAAAGGAAATAGATGCCATCATGAACGATTTAGATCGGCAATTTATTGTTGAATCTAACATTAATATTTAGACTCTTAAAAGTGGAATTGAAGGTTTAACCAGGAGTTTGCAGATAATGTTTGGTTGTTACTTGAGAAGTCAAGTTCATTTACTTCTAAATTTCAGTCGCAGTTTACAATTGCTGATAAATTAGCTAAATTGAAAGATCAATCATCTGAGGTAGGTTACTTTATAATTATGTTATCTGTGTACTTGGTAAATTGTATTTTTTTCTCTTAATTTTAACCTTTAATAACATCGTAAGCTATTTTATTCTTTTCGAGTTATTTCCATTCGATGCATATGGTTAACTTTTTGGATTTGTAGGAAATAATAAGAGCTAAACTTAAAGCTGAATGCTTGGTAAGAAGTCTATTAAGAGGAAAGCTGTACTAAAAAGAGCTCCAATTTGGGCAGTTGCAAGCTGAACTTGCTACAACAATAAGATGAAATGACATACTTAAATTTGAGGTGAAAAATGCACTAGACAACTATTCATGTGTCAACCTGAAGTTAAAGGACCTTGAACTTCAGGTCAGTCATTGATATCAAAATTTATCTGGGTATACATATGGCTTGTAAATGTTTATTAAATGGTATTGTGTTGTCATTAGATTTAATATAGGTAAACAGGTCATTTTCCATGGAAAATTTTTTTTAATGAAGCAAACAGTTTCAAATTTTGTGATGGAAATATATTTTTTTTAAGAACATCATTTTAAAAATAATTATATTTTTCCAATGAAACTAGTGGAGCCTTATAGAATTTCTGGCATTACTTTTTAAAGTTGTTGTTGCTTGTACCTGTTCAATTAATTTCTTGTTCCTTTGTAACAGATGTTGAAGAAAGATGAGAGCATAAACTGCCTTTAAAATGATCTGCTAGAATCTATGAGGGAATTAACAATCATGAGAGGAATGTTGTCCAAAGTGTCAGAGGAGAGAGATATCATGTGGGAGAAAGTGAAGCAATATAATGAGTAGAACACTATTGAGCTTAGAGGTCAACGCATTGAAAAAGAAGATAGAGGCCCTTGATGAAGATATGCTTGTGAAGGAAGGTCAAATAACAACCTTAAAAGACTTCCTTCGTGAAAGGCCCTTTGATCTTCACGAGAGTCCTTATTCTATGCATGAATTTTTGCTTTACTGATTACTTTAAAAGCCTTTTTCCTTTTTATAGGCCATGTTACTACATTGTTCATAGTCCTATGTGTGTGAGTGAGGTCTTGGAGGTTGTTTTTTTCTAGACTTACGCATAAATTTTTGCTTAATTGATTTCTGTAAAAGGTTGTTTCTTTTCTCTAGGCCAAGTTATTATATTATTCACTGTAGTTTTTTATTTGGTCGAAATATATTTTCCTACTTATGCTTCTAAATTTGGTTTTGGAGTGGGGGAAGTGATGAAGAATGCTTTAAAATTTATTTACTGATTTTTTGTGAGGGGTAGAACACATTTGGATCCATATAAGTAAATTATTAACTTGACTCATCACTTATTTTTATTCTCAATTTGATTCATTAGTTATTAGGCAATTACTAATTTAATCTTTCATTAATTTTCATTATAAATTTGGCCCATCATTAATTTGAATATTAACACGTTTAGTTTAAATACATCGCAATTGATGAACTAATTGTACTAAATAAAGTAAACAATATATATATCTATATTCCAAGCAACTGGGATACGAATACTACATTTTACAAGAAAATCGTTTCCCAGTTGCCACTGGTGCCCTCTTTCCAAAATCATTTGGTGCTCATTGGATCATGTATGGCTGTGGAATAGCTTTTATAACTTATAGTTAAGTGTTCTAAACTTTTGGTATCTCAGCTTTTGTTTCAAGTGCTTTATAAAATTTCTACCATATGGGTGTGGAACTATGTATATGTAAGTAGTTATGATCAGTAACAATTTGGCAAAATGTGCTTTAGAATGACTTTGTAGACTGAAGATCCTTACTGATTAAGTGTTTTTTAATCTAAGAATTATGTATTGTGACGTTGGGCTTACATCCTTCTAATCCTAGTGCATAAATATTTTTATTTTGAACTGAGGGAGTGCTATGATGCAAATCAGGGGCCGCGTTCTGATTTTACTGGACCAAACTCTAGATGCACAGCTTGTGTCGCAGTCATTCGAGGCAAACAACTCGTCGTTGCAAATGCTGGTGATTCTCGCTGTGTAATATCAAGGAAGGGCCAGGTACCTCCCCTTCCTCTTACAGTACTTATATCTTCCCTAATTTAATATGCATGTAATATTGGGTACATATATTAAGGAAGTAGGTGCATGATGTATCCATATTATGCATGCTTTAGTAGGTATTGATCGGGGTACCAATTTGGAAAAAGGATAGAAAGAGGGAGGAGTAGAAAGCAGTTATCTAAAGAATGTAAAAGATGATGACGGTTGCTAATTCACTTAGTACAATTCTTGTGTTGCTGGATAGATATTTCAGTAGCTATAAAGTTGCATGTGGATAATGTATCATGTTTCGTGCACGTATCATTTTGTGATGGTTTGAAGAAGAGTGGACATTGACATGCTTTTATACATGATGATTATGTCATGAAATAATTTTAATATCTAAACCTATTTTTTAGAGTCCAGACTGCCTCTGCTCCTGTTCTCTCCCTTGATATAGTGACTTGGCTAGTCTTGAATCATGTGAATTTATTCAATTGGTTGTCTATGATTCGGTGCTTACATGGCATAGTTAATGTTCGGCATGATTCCCGTCTCTGATTCTTTTACCACAAGTAAAAGACCACAAGCCTGACCTTGAAGTCGAGAGAGACAGGATTTTAAAAGCTGGTGGTTTCATTCAAGTTGGGCGGGTTAATGGAAGTCTAAATTTGGCTAGAGCGATTGGTAATGGAGATTCCTTTTATCATGATTTATCAATGATCAATGTAAAGGAAATGATGAGACTTATTTTTTATTTCCAAATTTTTAATTAATGCTGTCTTATATTTCCTCTTCCACCTTAACTTTTTGTAATATACAATTTTTTCTGTTATAGGAGACATGGAATTCAAGCAAAACAAGTTTTTGCCTGCTGAAAAGCAGATTGTGACTGCTGATCCAGACATAACTTCTGTATGTAGTATATGACTCTATACTTTATGAACAGGTTGATAGGCATGGGATGATTATATTTTTATATGAGCCTCCGGTTGGGTTATGTTATACTGATACAAGTTATATCTATTCATGAAAAAATAATAATCTCCATTCTTTAAGATTATATGTATTTCATAGAACTAATCTATAGTTCTGCTGACATTTAACAAGTTGTTTCTTTATTGAGTTATTATTATTATTTTTTTAATTTGATCCTTTTTTATCTTTTTATTTTAAATATTCTTTGTCATAGGTTGAGCTTTGCGATGATGATGGGTTTCTTGTAATAGCTTGTGATGGTATATGGTAAGCTACTTGGTTGTAGAAATTTCCTCTGGAAAGTCTATTGATGGTATTTAATTCATGTAAACGGCAATATGTCTATGTTATGTAATTACTTTTACAACTAATGTAACTACTTGTAACCTTCTTTCTTCTTTTTTAAGCAAACCACTTAAAAAATTAATACTCTTATCATAATTTAGTGGCCCCCACGGTTAATACAAATGTCATGCGATCTTGACCATAATTACTTTCTGTAAACTTGTTCTGATTTGATGTCCAGTATCTTTATGGTATATTTGGCATGGTTCATTATCTTCATAATGCTACCCTTATTTCGTTGCCAAGCTATTCAAGAAATTAAGAAGAAGGCTCCTTTAATTTTAGTCGTTGATGTAGTTCTTATAGCCCATTCTAATTCTACACTTGGCTAGCTCTGAGACTGCTATACCCTATCCTCTGCTATGATCCTTACTGTTTTGTGCGTTGTTTTCTAATTCTAATGAAATTGTGCATTTTGATATTTTTTTTTAACAATAATGCAATAAAACGACACCATTTTTTGTTTGGATTAGGGCTTCAAATATCTTCACTTTTGCACTTTGTCTTCATCCTCCACTAACTGCTATTGTAAAACAGTGCAATGGTGTTCTTCCTCACTGTCAATTTTTAGGTTGTCTCATTGCTGGAGACTGTCGGAATGGAGGTTGTCTTGTCCTCTGCAAGCATGCTTTGGTCTTGTTGGATTGACATCGTCCCCTCCTTGCAAGCACCTATTGTCGAAGCATGTCTATCACTTCTTCTTCTTTGCGAACATGTCTTTGGAGAATTAGAAAACTGAAAGCATATCTTTCATTCCATGCTCTGGTATGCCTCTAAACATTATTAAAGATTAAGGTAGTGATATTAAAATTGCAATAAAAGCATTGAGGAGATGTCTAAATTTCCCTGTACTAGTGTTGCAATTGGATTTCATAGTGGTATTGTGGTTAAAATTACGTGCAGATTCTAATTCATAATTGTAATTTATTTGGCTAATTGTTCAGCCAACATTTACTTCATTCACCAGCATTTTCTTCCTTTACACTTAATTGATTTCGCTAAGATAGGAAGGAATGATTTGCATAGCAATTCATCAATGACTTAAGATGGAAAATGACACATTGATGGTATTGTTTATTGTTAACACATATTTTTCATTGCATGCATTTCATAACTAGTATATATTAATGGGCATTGATCGATAGTAAGAGGGCTACAACTAGTACTGAAAACTTACTATCTGGGATTGAAAGTTCCAATTATAATGATAATAAAACTTTGGAGGGTGAGAATGCTTTCTGTGAGAAGAAGCCAAACTTAAGAGCAAAGTTGCATCAATTATAGGAATGATATATTTAGCTCTGATCATATGTAGTTTTGGCATATTACAAGCCCAAAATTACTGTTGCTAATAGTTGTATTTAGGAAAATAATGTAGCTAGACTAGGATTGATTCTTTTACTAAAGTTTCTTGGAAAAAATCTCTCTATTAGAAGTAAGACATAAATTGCATGAATGCTTGAAACAATGTATCATAGATCAGCTTTAATTTTTTTAATTAGCCACAGACTATAATTGATTAGAATGATTGTTTCAATATGTTAACACAAAGTGTTGATATTGGATATTTTGACACAAATTATTACAAGGAGAAAACTGAGTAGGCAGTAATAGTAAAAATTAAATGCACAACAAGCAAAGACATGCTTTTCACTTTCTGAACCAACATACAATACAAGAATTATGAGCTTAAAAAGGATCCTACCCACATCCATTCCAATTATAGCATATGTTGACTCCTAAAACAAGTATTTTGCTAGACATGTTTGACATAGCATAGGAAAAATGCATGAACCATGCACAATGAGCCTATGGATCAAGAAGTAGCAAAATGCAAAATAAGAGTATAGATGAAGCAAGATAGAGAAGCTCAAAGAAAAACGAGCCTATGTATCATTTTTACTTGCAATGTAAACTGAAATACATAGTTAAAGTAAATTGACAATGTATAATTTGCACTTATAAATATCTTGTACATAACTCTTATAAAGTAACACATTTACATTTCACTATGTTGAGAGGTGTAATCTATTTGGTAACTTCAATGAGTAAAAGTGGTCAAAATAATGAAAAAAACTTCAATGAGACTCATCAAATTCAAAAATGATAAAATGACAACATGACAAAGTAACTAACAAAAAGTGTTTGAATGATGACCCTCGTTCATCAAGTGATTGTACGAGACCTTCAATGACTCCTGCATAATCAAACAAAGCTGATAATGTGAGAATGTAAACATCAAAGATAAAGGCAAGTTTATGTATACTTCAATCAATTATCATAAAAAATCTTGTAAAGCTAAATTGGCTCCCATGGGTTTAATAATCATCATGGATGCTAGAGGGGTTGAACAAGACATTCCACTATGCAGTTAACTTAATGATTCCTTACTTTGCAAAGGGAAAACTAGTAAGTACAAGACTAAATATTTTTAATATGCACATGCATCAATGTATTTACTCTACCATATGGAACTTGTGAACGAATAATAGTTGAAACCTTTATTTTCTTATTGCCTTGAAGTTCAACCCAACCTTTCGATCATCATTGTTTTTTGGTCTCATCCTGTCGTTTGAATCCCTTTGCTTGACCTACATCTTCACATATAGGGATTATGGTTTGATTACTATTATTGTCCAACATATGTTGTCACTAAATACCCATTACTCACTTACACAAGTCATTTAACTCTTTCTCCACCATAGAGTGTAGCTTTTCACATGTAGACACTTTTGATAGTTATTATAGATAAATATATAATATTTTGATTTTTTTCGAAATAATATTCTAGTTAAATTATACATTTTTGTTTTTATTTATTATTAGTTAGTCACCCTTGTCATATATTAATTAAAAAAACTTAATAGCAAAGTTATAAAAAACTATGCTTAATATCATATATAAGTAATAATTATACAGAGGATTTTGGTTAGTATGGAAGCATTTGTACATTCCCCAATGAATGAGATAAATTGTACTCTAAATTATATTATATAAAATACAAGCCAATTTTATTTTAAAAGCTTCGCTATTGGTACTATTGTCATTGGTATTAATTACATTAATAATTTATATTGATATTTTTTGTTCTAAAAATATTATTTGGCTTCTTTAATATCTAATACATATTACCCAAAACTTTTTTTAACAAAAATAACTATTTATATGCATTTGTTTTAGAAAAAAAAAATCCTTAACCACCACCAGTATTATGATATTAAAACTAAAATTATAATTTTATATATTAAAATTTAACACCAGCTTAACTTTTGTGATGACAAAAATAAAATCATTGTCACATGGTGTAGAAAAATTAATTTTATTGATAAAAATAAATAATAAAAAATTTTGTGATTTATTTAAAAAGTCAAGGAAGTTAAATAATATTTTTAAAATAAATAAGGAATCGCATAAAATTTACCAAATCAAAATGGTCAACTTAATTTACTATTAATATTGTTTTGGGTAGTTTGAAATGGCATCATTAGACTTTATGATTAATGATTCTATTACTATTTATTAAAAAAAATGATTTTATTACTAATTATGTTGGCTCCCATTAACCACGTGTTTAAATGAGACGGGACCCATAGAAAATGGAATTGAATTCCTTTAAAGAAAAATTTTGTGATTTATTTAAAAAGTCAAAGGAGTTAAATAATATTTTTAAAATAAAAAAGGAATTGCATAAAATTTAGCCAAATCCCAACATGGTCAACTTAATTTAATGTTATTATTGTTTTGGGCATTGCATCATTAGATTTTATTATTAATGATTCCATTACTATTCATTAAAAAAAATTGATTCCATAATTATGTTGGCTCCCATTAACCACAAATGTATTTAAATGAGGCGAGATCCATAGAAAATGGAATTGGATTCCTTTAAAAAATAAATCATAATCGTTGGATTACACAGTTTAATTAATATAAATCATTAAAATAAAATTTAAGATAACATACAATCACTTAATTTAAATTTATACAATCAAATCTACATAATATTTTTTTAAAATTAATTGTTAAATTTATATATTTTTCTTAAATGATGTAAATTTGTTTCATACAAAATAATAAATTAAACAATTTAAGAATAATAATTTACAATATATTTCTTTTTTAAAAACTTAAGAATATATATATATATATATATATATATGAACTCAATTATTTTGGACATTTGTTTAAAAATTATATATTAAATATGCTAGACTTATGTAAGAAATTACATTCTTGATTCTTCAAGAAAAGAGACTAAATTCAAGTAAAGATGGTACTTTTGATTCTAATAACACAAAGATTGATAATACTTGTAATATTTTATGAAAGAGATAATGAGTTTCCTTTTTACAAATTATTAGATTAAATTGTTTTACTAACTTTAATCCACAATTATTTTTAAACTTATTTTAATAGAATAAATTGATAAGATAATTTAAATTTGAATAATGTCAAGTGTTGTATACACTGTATAACCATTTAAACTTAAACAAGAATAATACAATTTAGATGAAAAATGGACTCACAAATATTCACAATTACATAAATGGTAATTTTTAGTTTTGATAAAATAGATAATTGCCTTTTATAATCCCATTAGGTCAAACAAGTAAATTTATAATTATTTCTATGATCAAAAGGAATTATCCTTATATACTTTTACTCAAATAGGGTTGTGCAACTTGTCAAGAAAAATGGAGTAAGGTGGCATTTGTCCAAATGTTACCTATTAAGGAATATTTATAAATGGTAAAAAATTTTGACGACTAAATTATTTCCTAAAATTAAATAGCATTCTATTTTAACTTTTC